>JAFBJU010000121.1:8832-57180 GCA_016785305.1 Colistium nudipinnis | reverse complement strand
AATCAGGGTTAGGGTTTTGGTGAAGGGTCGCTGCTAGAAAGATGAAAGTTGGAAGTAGGGGGTTTTCAGGGACCCTGAACGCGCTGGTCTTGGTCCTGTTTCACTCGGAGATCGGGAAGTAGGTCAAAAGTCAACATGCAAAAGAGTGTCTAGTAGTTTCACCCACTTCCCGATTTCTGTCCGACAAGGGACCAAGACCAGTGCGTTCGGCATCCCTGAAAACCCCCGATTACCAACTTTCAACTTTTTAGCAGCAACCTTTCATCAAAACCCTAACCCTAACTCCACACTAATAGGGGTTATAAGCCTGGAATTAGGGTTTTGGTAACCCTAACCCTAATTCCACACTTACAGGGGTTATAAGAATGGAATCAGGGTTAGGGTTTTGGTGAAGGGTTGCTGCTAGAAAGATGAGAGTTGGTGCTCAATGGTTTTCAGGGACCCTGAACGCACTGGTCTTGGTCCCGTGTTGCTCGGACATCGGGAAGTGGGCGAAAGTGCAATATAGTTTTGTGCTTCTTGACCAATCACCCTTTTCCCGATGTCTGAGCAACACAGGACCAAGACCAGCGTGTTCGGGGTCACTGAAAACCCCCTACTTCCAACTTTCATTTTTCTAGCAGCGACCCTTCACCAAAAAACCCTAACCCTAATTCAACAGTTAGAGAGGTTATAAGAGTGCTATTAGGGTTAGGGATTTGGTGAATGGTTGCTGCTAGAAATATGAGAGTTGGTACTGGGCATGTGTCATTACAAACCACCTGAGCATTGCTCATGTTGGAACACAAACACCGACACAGATGCAGCGCATAGGATTTTTTTTGTTATTTTCTGTGACTTATTGGAAAAGTATTTTTCTGGCCCACGAACCCCCATTGATATTCATATTAGGCCTACTTGCTAACGAAGTGGAATAGCCCTGATTTAGTAAATGGCAGAATGGAAATGCTGCACGAATAACTAAAGTAAAATCTGCAAAAGTATGTAAGGGTACTGTGAATGCGGAAATGTCTGATTAACAGATTTACCTGTGATACCTGTGATACCATGTTTATTGCTGGCTGCACAAGGAAGGTGTTTACAGGTGTCGTGGGAGCAGAGCTGTGAAAACGTTTTCACAGTAGCTGCTTTAAAAATACTAATTAAGATCTTTTGAGGCCGGAGGCAGAATGCAGAAGTGTAAACTCACTATGCATTTATGTTTGTTTAAATGTATATGTATATATACACATATTTTGTGCCGTTAAATCAGTGAAATATTTTATTTTCTGCATTATCATCTTTACATTTGAAAATGTTGCATTGATAGTTGCGTAGCCTAAATAGAGGCGACGGAATTAAGACCAGGACTAGGTTAATAAACGGACGTCTTAATCCGGATTTAAAAGATTGAAAATTATAATTTCTCCCTTTTTCAGTTGAATTTGGCTCATTTTTCAAGGACAGATGCGTCAACCATTTCTTCACCGATTACCCACAATCCAACACAGTTAAGTGACCTTCAACAAGGCCTTCAGTGAATCTGTCTCTGTTATACATAGCTGCGTTATCTTTTTTCTCCTCTCTATTATGAAAAGAAACGCAAACACACATAAAGCATACATTCATTAGGGAGCTCGGGCACATTACTGTAATTGTACTGATGAACTGATACGCTTGTGTATGTGTGTGTCTGCATCAGTGTCTACACACAACATGAATTTGTGAATTCTAGGAAGCACTTTAAATTCTGAGAGTCATTGGTGGAGCTGTCTTTGTGTGTCAGCCGCCTTTTCAAGGTAATGTACAAAATAGACCCGCAGCCAGTATTACCCTGCACTGACAATGACAAAAATACAGCATCTGCAGCTTTGTGTGAGTGTGTGTGTTACTCGGAGCCACGTTTGACTTAGGCAGAGCAGCCACTGAAACATGAAGCCCCAGGGAGCCATCGTCTCCAAAGACATTCACTCCTTCTTTGACTTTTCCCACTGCACAGTGTCGCCTAAACTCCTCTGACACACAACACAAAACACGCACAACACAGCCCCCAACTCTGCACAGTGTTGGCAGGCTAGTTTCAAGCCAAGCTCAACTTGCACAACCAAAGATCTGACTCAGCATTGAAGTGAAAACCACATTTTGTTTCCATGCAAAAAATGACACGGTGCAACGAGTATTTTGTTAAATATAGTGTGTTTTTTTAAGAAAGATTTGACTGCCGTTATTTATTCATCCTATAAGTTCTCGTTTCTCTATTTCCACCAAGTTTAAGCCACAAAGCTTCACTCAGTGCTCACTGTGGAGCAACATACGAGCACCTATGAATAAGCTCTTTGTAAATGTTCCGCCACGAAGCCTCCGTGCTATTCTACAGATGTGCCCTCTCCCTCGGTGCAGCTGCTCAGGCTTTAAAGAAGTAATTAAAACGAGACATTCTCCCGGAACTTTGCCACGCTGCTCTCCTCGCATGTTGCCGCCGATAAGCCGCTCAAACGGCAAGCCTATTTTTTTCTACCTCCCAGGGCGTGTGGTGGATGGGACGGGATGGGAATAACACCCTCCTTCTATAAAAGCTCGCTATTTGGAAGTGGGTGAAAGTTGCAAGATCATTTTCCGGCTTCTTGAGCGGTCACCCACTTCCCGATGTCTGGGCGACACAGGACCAAGACCAGTGTGTTTGGGATCCCTGAAAACCCCTGGGACCAACTCCCATCTCTTTAGCAGCTTCCCTTCACCAAAACCCTAATTCCACTCTTATAGCCCTAAAAACTAGGACCCGAACACTAACCTTCAACCTCACCCTATTCTGAGTCCATTTATAAAGGTTATAAGAGTGGAATTAGGCTTAGGGTTTTGTTGAAGGATTGCTCCTATACAGATAGGATTCGGTCCGATGGGGTGATCAGGGAATCCGAACGCCCTGGTCTTTGTCCTGTGTCGCAACAACCTAGGGAAGTGGGTCAAAGGTCAAGAAAACCAAAAGTAAACAGACTTTCACCCATTTTCCGATGACCGAGGGACATGGCCCCAAGACCAGTGCGGCGGGCATCCCCGAAAACCGCCCGGGGTCGAACTTCCATCTCTCCAGCATCAACTTCTCCAAAACCCTAATTCCGTTCCCACAACCCGGAACCCACTTCCCGATGACACGGGACCAACACCCCACAGAGATCAAGATGTCATTAATTTGCACAATTTCAATTTCGGGTAGAGAGAAAGAGAGAAGGATTTTAAAAGGTTAGCATGAAACATAGAATTAGTTCTGGTCTCTAAGGTGCCATATCAACTCGGTCACATTGCCTTGCCTGATATGCATCGGTTATCTTTCTCTGTCATACAGAGGTGACTTAAATGTTGACTTTGGCACAAACCTGGCAACTTCTATGTTTTCCCAAGTATAAAAATAATAAAAACCCACCATGGGCAGCCCAGCTGGTGGAGGCAGCTGAGAAATGGCTCTGGGACTTGGACATCTATCACAATCCGCCACCCCCCTTTTTTTTCCAAAGATAATCTATCATCTGAGATCTGGCCCAGAGTAGCTCTCCTCACCTGGGCCATTTTCAGCCGAGTCGGATCAGGGCGTGAGGTTATCTCATAAAAACGACCTCAAACGGCAGAAAGAGAAAGAGAGAGGGGGCGAGAGAGGGGGCGAGAGAGGGGGCGAGAGATGGACAGATTTACCTCCTCTTGGTCCCTTTTACTGCTGATAATATGAACTTCGATGTGGGTTGTATATCACACCCCTCGTAAAGGTGTAGTGTTCACGCGTAAATACACTGCTCCCGGTGGTTAAAAGAGTGGCTTGGTGTTTTTTATCATTGACATATTAAACCGTAATATTGATCGGGGCCCCCTCTGCGACTCTTATTCTCCTCTCCTGCTCCATCTCCAGCATGCTTCTAAGATACATAAAACCCCTGACCTCGCCACGCGCTCCACCCGGACAGATCAAAGATTGCCAATCTTTGTTCAACGAGTGTTCCCCCCGGCGGGGCGCCGCGCTGAGACAACCGCGCGCACACAATCGCTTCTACACAAACATTTCAAAGCGCACGGTTCCCGCGGTCACCATCGCTGCTCTCCATCTGCACCTTCAAACGAAAAGGGGGACGCGGGGAGCAAATTGAAAAAGAGACAAATGTCCAGGAGCTCTGGGTTGGAGGATGGAGGAGGGGGTTACATTTATCATCGGACACTATCTGATTCAAGTCTGCTGGTTTCCATTCAGACGCAGCACCCAGGTGGGTAGAAAAAAGACTTGGTTTCAGTATGCTCGACATGTACAAAGTTGTCAACGCTCTACTTTCTTCCCGCATTCTTCAACATCCCCAGTCTCTCCAAAAAAAAATATATAATTTTTATTTAATTTTTTCTGTTATTGTCGTGTGAAAACAGAGACTGAAGCTACCTGAGAATGTCAGACAAGCAAACTCCACGTGTCCTTTTTGGAATCGTTTCTTAAAACTAACTTTTCAGATATGCTTTTTCCTAACTGATGGTATTGGTTCTAATCCTTTAAATTATTTTAGTGTCATTTGTACATTTTGAAAGAAAGACAAGAAGCCCTTTTCAACGGTGTCTAATGATGTCCTCCATGAATAAAGTTCTTATTATTTGTTATTACTGCTACCCGGGGCTGTTATTTGTGAGTGGGCTGGACTCCCACGCCGGTGAACCAGCGCCGAACTGAAGTAGCACTGAACATTGAACCATAACACGGTGGAGCTCTTCTTCAACACAGCCTTCAGTTTCTTAAGTCACTTGCATTTATCCTTCCGAGCTGATGTACTGTATTACAATGGAAAACAAACACAATGCTGTTTGCGTTCAACATGGCGTAGCAGTTAGGAGGTTACAATGGAGAGCTGTATAGAAGCATGTATAGAATGTCGTTGTGAAGACAACCTCCTCGTCGGGTTTTATTCTTCTGCTAAGGCTCCTGAGTAATTTTTTTTTGGCCACAGCAGGCGGCTGTGTGCAGCTGACCCCCATTCTCTGGGTTGCATAAAGCACACAAAGACTCAAACCTTGATGATGGTAAAGCTCAGATGGCAGTTGTCCCATTGAACCGGTTAAAGTCACCCCCAAAGAAGCCCGGGTGCATATTCTTCCGCCTAAAATCAATAAATCTGAAAACGTGTTCTTAAAACTCCTCACGTTCCAGTACAACACAATAACATAAGTGATGAGAGGAGCCCATCAGATTGACATACTTCCCTGACTCCCAGTTTCCCTACCAATGCAATTTAAATCCAAAACCATTTATTTTTTTTAGCTGGTGAATAAAGAATCAATGCGATGTTCATTGCAGCCATTTAACATTTCCCCACTGGGCTATGCCTTTTCATTGGAATGGCTACAGTCATAGGAATCTCCAAAAAATAATGTTTAGGGGAAAGCTTGCATGTATCGTTGGGCTTGGTGGGCAGCTTGAAAGCAAATGCATTGATCCCCTAATGTTTATGTTGCACCACTGCCACCTGATCAGCCATTCTAAAAAGCAACACTATGCATTTCTTCCATCAAAACTGGGTTTTAATCAGAATGGAGTGGCACATCAGCTTACACTGCAGCTGGCTCGAGCCCCGTCCTACAACCTTTCACCTCAGGCCGGAGACATCGTTGCACAGCATGTGACAATCTAAATAAGTGGTCCTCTCTTAGCACTTCCTGTTTCGGTATTTTAACCCCAGCTGTAAATCTGAGAATTGAGAATTTGATTTCCCTTTAGCAGAAAAAAAATTGGATCCGCAGGGACCCATACGTGGCTTAATGCCCCTGAAAAGAACCTGCAGCAACAGGACTCGCATAAATGGGTGATTGTAGGAAATGGATCATTTCCGGCCAAACCTTCCAGTCTGAACCAACCTGGAATGAAAGGGACGTTGGTCGGAGTCGGCCAACATTTCTTGCAGGAAATGGAAAAAAAAAAACATTTGCCAACGCACACAAAGTACAAACACAGAGGCACATACAGTTTAAACTATTGGAAGAACATATAACTATGAATCTAGCAGCAACGGAGAGTGATCTTTAATTCCTCCCTTGGTGGGGAAATTGTCAATCATATTTCCTTCTCAATTTTGGATGTATTAAAAGCTGTGTTCCATATGAGCATGTTACCCCATTAAGACGAGAAATATTTAAAATTCCTCACATCAACGCCTCATATCTGACAGTTCTAAAAACAAAACCAAAAAAAAATGGGTGATTGTAGGAAATGGATCATTTCCGGCCAAACCTTCCAGTCTGAACCAACCTGGAATGAAAGGGACGTTGGTCGGAGTCGGCCAACATTTCTTGCAGGAAATGGAAAAAAAAAAACATTTGCCAACGCACACAAAGTACAAACACAGAGGCACATACAGTTTAAACTATTGGAAGAACATATAACTATGAATCTAGCAGCAACGAAGAGTGATCTTTAATTCCTCCCTTGGTGGGGAAATTGTCAATCATATTTCCTTCTCAATTTTGGATGTATTAAAAGCTGTGTTCCATGAGCATGTTACCCCATTAAGACGAGAAATATTTAAAATTCCTCACATCAACGCCTCATATCTGACAGTTCTAAAAAAAAAAAAAAAAAAAAAAAAACTGTTTACTGCAAGGAAATGGAATCAAACACATATCCTTTACTGTCAGTTGGGGGAATCAAAAACGTCAGATAATACGGTTGAAGTTTCAAAGAAACAGAAAAATACTCAATCTAATGAATCACCTCCTCGACAGAAGAGGCTTCAAACGCTCCCCGGCTCCGTATTGTTTGAGAAGAAATTGCCAGTAGTGCACCTCTCAACGCACTGAATCATCATCTTTGTGGATCCCACATCTGGGATTAGGCTGGGCATTTATTAGGTTGGATTCCTAACCTCGCCTGAAGGCAAATACGGAACGGAAAATGGAACAAACAATCCTAACTCCCGGCCTGCTGGATACGTATCAGAACCGAGCATGACAAATAAGCCTGTCAAAGCCTTTCCCTAATCTCTGTGGCTCAAAAGATGTTAGTTCCCCGTGACAATTCTATCTCCCGTTTCGAGATAATGAATTGCATGTCAACATTTTGCAAAAGAAAAAAAAAAAGACAGGATGAGGATGAGTGACGTCCCCATGGTAGGGCTTGGGGTTTGTCCGCAAGGGGGGACGTGGATCTCACTTCGTCTGGATGTGTGACATCAATAAGCCGTCAAAGATTAGTCTCTCATTTCAAATGATTAAAAAAAATATATATATATATAAATATGGTAAAATAGCTGGATTGACATATGGATGACGACGAGCAGGTAAACAATGAGAATAACAGCTATGTCGGAAGGTAGCGGGGGTTTTTTTTTATTGGGAAAATAAACTAACACTAACCGAGCTGTTGTTTTTATGTGAATGCACAAAAGCATTTTTTATAATGCCATCAGGTCAAAGGTCAAGGCTGCCGTTTCATAAAGCAAACATCCACGGATTGGTTCTTCCACTTCATGCCCTAATTTAAGACCACCTCCAGAAGCCATCTGTTGTTTCAAATATTTTCTCTCCATCGTGAAAGCCAAGACAACAATGCGTGGGCTTCATGGTTGTTTGTGTGGAGAGGAAAAAAAAAAAAAAAAAAGAAAAACCTTGATGTGGCCTTCCACGGAAAAATAAAAGTTGACTGTTCCTAATGATTCATTAAACAATCAGCTGTATCTTCAGTGTTTGGTGGCTCGGTTAATTGGCCACAGGGAAATTATGTCAATTAGAAGCCTCGGTCTTCATCGTCAATGCAGGATAAAAAAAAATAAAAAAAGAAACGCCTTCGTTATCGGTGGTCTTAGCTGCTCTCATATCCGTGGAAACATCAGAAAAGTGTCATTAGCATATCACAGCCGTTATTAATTCATAACCTGCTCAGATTCTCCAGCAAATGAGGGAACAGAAGGGGCCGGCTGACAAGAGCTAACAAGTCAAGACAGCCGGAAAAGGAGGAATAACGTTTTTTTTTTTTTAAAGGACAAAAAAAAGAGCAAGAGCTGGGAAAACTTGTTCTATAGATGAAAGCCTCTTCTACGAAACAGAGAAGAGACTATATTTAGATGGAAGAGAGAGAGAGGGAGAGGGAGGGGGAGAGAGAGAGAGAGAGAGAGAGAGAGACAGAGAGCGAGAGGGAGAGAGAGAGACAGGGAGAGGGGGGGAGAGATGGGCGGGAGGGCGAGAGGGAGGGAGGGGGAGAGAGAGAGAGATAGGGAGAGAGAGGGAGAGAGAGAGAGAGAGAGGGAGAGAGCGAGAGAGAGAGAGCGAGAGGGAGACAGAGAAAGAGAGACAGAGAAAGAGAGAGACAGGGAGAGAGAGAGAGAGGCTTTCAGTGGATTTGCAAGTACAGAGGTTTCATAATCCAAACCACTCCCGATATTAAGAAAGTGCCAGCCATCCAGCACTTTAACTGCAAGATTTAATCATAGGGGGAATAAGGAAAAAGAATAAAAAAAAAAAAAAGTCATCATATGAGTTATAGGAAAAAGAAAAATCTGAACTACAGAATCAATAAACCTCGGAGGATTAGCAAAGTCATAACTGGCGGGTATCTCCAAAAATAAATGAAAAATGGTTCCAGTGGTATGAAGACGTCCTATTTCCTGTTGTTTTTTTTCCACGCTACATTCTCACCTGTCACTCTCTACTCCTGACAACAGATTATTAGGTGGGACGTTCTGGCGTGACCTTTGACCCTCGCAGCAGATTGCCTCACAAAGTGTCGGCGTTTGCCGACGCCGGACAAGGTGCGCGACTCGGGCGACCGTTCATTACAAAGTCAGACGGCGGTCTCTGCCCCTCGTCCTTATTCTCGGCGACGCGGCCCCCGTCAACGCCTCTTGTTCGGCGGGCGGCATGGGCGCAGGTGGCGCACGGCCCCCCCCACGCGAAATGAACAATCAAAAAGAGATCAGAGCGGGTGATATTTCTGAGCCTGGGCCTTTTCTATCCACGGTGGTAATTCCCCACGCATACATCATGTGTCCGCGGTGTATTAAAGTGTCCATCATCGGCGAGCGGCCTTTTTTTTTCTTTTTTTTTTTCCCCATCAGCTTGGGCATATACGACACTTCATACAGGCGAGAGCTTTTGTTAGGACCGGAAAGTAGGAGATGAATGGGAGATCTAAAGAGATTGTCATATTAAAAAATGGAGAGTGTGTTAATGGCGGCTGGCGATAAAGGTGGAGCTCATTTGCATATCCATATAACCATAAATATCCATACAAAAATGTATTTTTAAATGAGGAAAAAAGGCGCAGAATTACACTCCAGCCATAATGGGATAATAAGGAGATTTTTTTTAACATAATTTTAAAGTTTTTAAGGGTTTTAAGTAGAACTCTGTGCACCGCATTTCAACTCCAATCAAATGTGATTATGTGAAACCTTTGGTGCTTCAAAAACTAAAAAATAAAATCTATTAACCGCCACAAATGCAGGAAAACCTTGTCAACTTGTTTACGGGCTTTGATTTGTTTATTCTGCCCACACATGAACACGAGTGACAATAATTTGACTCTGAAGTGCAACAACTCTGCAACGAGACTCGTGGTGTTCCACATATCAACATCTATTCATTGATTCAAATGTGTACCCTCAACCCCCCCCCACCCCAACACTCCAAAAAAATTATAGTAATGCCAATTCTCTCCAAGCAAGGTCATTGAGTCAGAGTGGGAACATCACATGTTTGGTTTGTGCTGAGACACTAAAAGAGAAAGAAAAATTGGTGAGTCAAGGGGAAATGGTATTGAGTCTTTCAGAGTGAAACAGCATTGAAATTTATAAGCGTGAAAATGATGAGTGGGGGGAAGGATACAGTGCGTGAGGGGGGGCGGGGCCCAGACGTTGGGCCCAGTGCCAGCATGAATGCCGCATAGATAAAATCAAAAGAGAAAAACAAGTGCATCTTCTGGATGATGCTTTAAAATTGTTATTGGAAACGGAGATGGAAGTTAAAATATTGATATTCAAGGGGCCCCTTCAGATACAGCGCCTGAGCCAAAGTACATCAGCGGTTGGTCCCTGGAAAAACTAAGATGGGTTAAATTAACATCAACGGGCATATGGCATATGATACTAATACATGCGCTTAAATGAGAAAGCCAGTGAGGCCTCGATCACGTATTTTCTCTCCGATTTCAACACGTTCGGTCCATTTCTATGGAAGCGGCACCATCAGTGAATTTCCTTGTCACGTCAAAAGTTGAGTCCGCGCGCACAGATCTGATGCCGGCGGGGGGGGGGTTCCGCTTCTCCGAGCTTCGACATGAGTTTGACCTTTGGAAGCCATGGCAAATGGTCTTGACAGAGCCGACCTTTCACTCCAACAACGAGAGAGAGAGAGAGAGAGAGAGAGACAGAGAGAGAGAGAGAGAGAGAGAGAGAGAGAGAGAGAGAGAGAGAGAGAGAGAGAGAGAGAGAGAGAGATTCAAAACAGAAAGGAGGTGATCACGGGCTCATGAGCTATCTCGCCGTCCACTTACATTTTCCCCTTCTCTGTCCGTCAGAGTATAAACGGATCAGCGTGAGAGTGGCGATTGGTTTGGAAGCAGAAATTGAAGCTTCCAGCAAAAAAAAAAAAAGAAAATATCAGGCTTTCAAGTTTGACCCATGATGAAATGTTATACTGTGACACAACGGACGTCACACAACTAACACGACATTCAGCCGCTTTTTACATTTTTTTTTTACGATCATACTAACACAGCATCAGAGTATCGGACTTGGCGGTGGAGGAAACCATAACAACCGCATCACTTGGGTCTCTGCGTTTGATCGAAGAGGAATGTGTGCGTGTGTGTGTGGGTCTGTCGGAGTGTGGACGTTTTCACAGTGCCAGTCTGAGGATTTCGATTTAAACAGCATAAAGAGTTCTTGCGAGTCTGAAGTAAGTCTTGTCATTCCGTTTTATACAGCGGATACACTTTTTATGACTAAACTGCATCTCTGCGTGAAGTCACACTGTCTGTCAAAAGTTTGTTCTAAGCAAAATGCACAGCCAAAGACGAAAATACAAGCAGAAATGCAGAATTGGAAAAAAAAAAAAAGTAATTAAAGAGGCTTTTGTGGACTGTACTTTTCTTTTAAACGCCAAAAACAGAATAACAACAGAGATCCCAAAAAAAGAAAAAAAAAAAATCCTCATTGATGTTTTTTGGGCTTTTTAAAGGAAAGAGACCTTGGCCTCCCTCCCTCTGTGAGCGGGCGCAGATCGGCCGGCGGATCGCGTCCATCTATATTTTTCTCTCTTTGACACAAAGGGACTGATTAAAAAGAGAAAATTTATAGCCACTGGCAATGTGCTAATTCTCTGCACTCTAAAGTGAGAGGAATTTCTGCTTCCACAGCTGACCTCCTTTGATTTAATTGAACTCCCATGCATGCATGCATGCACGCGCACGCACACGCACACACACACGGCAAGTCAGCAATATCTCTAGTGTAAATGTGGCGGCCAAGCAAATTTCTTCCTATGGTAATTGTTTAATGGCGCTTCTGCAGAAAATCGTCTTTATGCATACTGCATACTATTAAAAATATATTATTATAATTTGTGACATTTAGCTCCTGTCCTCATGATCAATGATTGCTCTTCAATGAGATAGAAATTGCCACATTATATTTAGGGTGTGGGCAGGGGAGAAAAAAAACTTTGCAAAATGGGTGGCGAAACACACTTGTCTGCAGTGACGTGGAAACAAAAAAAAAAGAAAATCATCCAGCCATTTGAAGACACCTGAACGCGTCTTAGTCAAGACTGAAAGCAGTTTCTGGCAGCAGGAAAAGTGACAAAGCATGGCCCACATTTCAAGGTTGTGTGGAAAGTGAGTGAATTGTTGCGTTCCTGCCCTTTCACGCCCCGCGTAGCCTTGAAAGACTTGTGCGTATAACGCAATGCGCCGCTCTTATTGTGAATCTGCCATGTGTCCAACATAAAACACACAAAAAAAAATAATAATAAGATTGGCAACCCCCGCATGGAGTCCAGGGGGGAATATTTGGTGCAGGTCCCCCCCACCACCCCGTTTTGTAACGGCGGAGCTCCATACAGGCAACATGAGCCACATCCGGAAAATAATAATGGCAGGCGCATTTACAAGTTTCATATTGTTAGGCTCCAGATAAACTATTTCACTTTATGTAGTGCTTTGGTCATTAATCTTGGCGGATTGCAGAGACAGTGCCTTCTCCTTTCATTTTATTTATCATTGCTTCATGCAGCAGGCTCCTTCCTCCCACCACGCACAGCGATGCTCCCCTGCTGCCTTCAGATACGATGCAATTTTTATTTATTCATTTATTTTTAACTTTGCAGGTGTGCGAGTATAATCTGGCAGAGGAAACATATCATTTGACTATTGATGACCCTATTGACACCTATAGTAAACTATATAGGAAAGTAGGTGCAGATCCTCAGCCTGAAGTCACTGTGGAGGCAATAAAAAAAAAAAAAAAAAAAAATCCAGTCAATCACAAAGTGCCACTTTATGGAGAAAGAAGACACAAAATTACGGAGGTGAGTTGCAAAACAACAGGATGTGGATTGATGGCGGGTGAGGCACCCCCTAAGGGACACTAAAGATCCCCAAGAATGTAAAAAATGTGCGAATAAATTCAGAATGGCTGAATCGACGCACAACACCACAAAGAGGCACAAAAAAAAAAAGAGACACTCAACAGTTACAGGGATTTGTCAAATTACACAACTACAGAATGAGGTGTTGAGCCTTCTCCTGGCCATATTTCAGATCTAAGCTCGGAAACGTATTGGGCAGAAAGTGTCAGAGTGACAAGATACAAGTGTGTGTGTGTGTGTGTGAAGATAAGCCGAGTGGAAAGGAAGTTGCTTTCTGTCTGCAACGTTTCATATCACCTGCTGGGTGCCAACTCGCACAAGCGTGCGTTCAATACAACTCCGAAAAAAAGACATTGTTTGCGAGTGCTTTTGTGCAACAGAAAAAACCACCGCAGAGATAACGTCGTATTGTTCACCGTCGTGCTGCGAGTATGAGCTGTCAATTTGTGTACGTATCACGACAAGTCGATTCAATTTTATTCGTTTTTTTTTTAACTCGAGCTGCTTTCAGGTTTTGATATGATGAGAAATATGTTTGAAATCGTGAAAACTTTGGCTGAGTGCGATTTTTCACAACAGGTGGGCACACAGGCATTTTTCATATTCTTTTAACAAATTAGAAGAAAATCCAGTTAATCAGTGTTTTTTTTTTTGTTTTTTTTTGGGGGGGGGGGTTCGTCATTCTTCACAATGGTGTGAAGTGGACTGCTATTTTAAATGGGAAAGGAAAGTGCACTCCTGATTTTAGCATTTAAAGTTAAAAGTTCAAAAAGTTCAAAAGTGTTTTTGGCAACAGACCAACAAAATGAATTTGAATATATCCCCAGCTGACCTGTTACCTTCAGCTATTTGAAGTTCCAACTTGCAGCTTTTTCGTAATTATATGAATATTTCATGAAATGTTTTAATGTTGTTTACTAGGCAATTATTATGGTAAATCACCAATAGCATTACGTAAAGTTTAATCCTGCCTTTAAAATTTATATATATATTTTTTACAAATGTGCCAAATTTCTTTTCAATTGTCATTCTTCAAAATGATATGTTGAAATCTCGTCAGCTCAGTGTCTCATACAATCCTCAGGAATAGGCAGGTGATAATGGGATTCTTTGGCAGACGTGGCTTTGCCAAGGAACTAAGTTGCAGTCCTGCATCATCCGATTTCTGCTCCACAACCCCCCGACGCAGATCTGCGAACACCGATAACCCCAAATGAGCTCTGATGCATGGCTCCGTCTCATTATATGGGACACGCGACTTTATCTCTCTGCTGTTAATGTAGATTGCTATACTTAACAACCAAGAGCCTCGAGTCTCTGCGCGCCCCGCGGCAGGAATCCAAATCAGCATATTGACTTTGGGGTATTATAAAAGACTGCATTAAGTCGAGGCAGGGACGTGACACTGCAAAGAGAATGGCTGATGAAACGGAGCGGATTTTCGGAGCCATCGCGCAACTCCTTCTGCAGCTCAGACACAACAGAATCCATCATATGCACTTAGAATCCCAGCGTCGGCAGCCGTCAGACCAGGGCCTCAGCTGCGCGCCTGCTCTCAGACCTGACGCCATTTGTAATGCTGAGTGAAGGGCGCCTTGTGCCGGCGAGATAGGCGGCTTGCCATGATTTGCGTACCACAATCACTTGGCGGTAATGTCGGGGACAATTGTTGCTTCCTGGGATGTGTTGTAAAAGAACAGAAGCCAAGATATGAATATATATATTGATATATACACACACACCCACACACACACACAACAACACACAACCTGAAAGCGTAAACCTGACTTTTGTGATTTTCAAAACCATGTTGCCCGTACATCCATAGTGAAAAATTTAATTCTTCTTATTATACATTTTGTGGAGAGATTACTGAAATATACAGCATATCCACTCTGTGATATGAATCCAGAAACACAAAGTGCCGTGTGTGAAACTGCCTCGAGATCCACCCCATCTGTCACTGAACGCTGGCTTTGTAACGCAAGATTGTAGAAGTCAAAGAAAATCCCCTAACTTTACTCTTGAAAATACAAAGTCAATGCACTTCAGGAGGAGCGGGTAGCTAATTGTGATGGAACACCCTGTGGGCTGCTCGTGGAAGAAGGCTCAGGAGGGCCAGGCGTCTTAAGCAGAAGCAGTTTATTGATGCTCGATGCATCCAGGAGGACAGAGGGATGAGCAACACAAGTTACACAGTGCGGAATGCCACAGAAAAGCTAGGTTCTGTTCTTTACACAGATCCTCAAACCGCAAAAGGTCCCAGTTACCTCTCAATAGGAAGGTCCACCTGACCTTGGAAATCTGGCTATCCAAGGTCATATGCTTCCACAGAGCCTTTGATTTAATTTTTTTAAAATAAATAACACAGTACAGTTAGAATTAGTGCAGTAAAAAAAAAAAGCACTTTAAAGTGACTTTATGAAAACAAAAAGCCAACAAGGAAAAAAATATCTCTACAGCAAATATATTTATAAAAAGAGAGGAGAAGAAACTAAGAAATAAATTAGCACAATTATCGGTGGCAGGGATTTTGTAATTATGGAAATCTGTTATTCTATGTATAACGATCATTATTATTCTAATCTGCCATCTCATGTGGTGAGTTGAACCCAGAAAAAAATGTAAAAAAGAAGATTATTGCCTTCAACCGGCTATATATTCGGATAGTGCAATGTTTTGGGGCCACGATATTTGGAGGCCGCGGCTGTGGAGGTTGAGGTGAGGGTGAGGAAACATCTGCGCGCCTCTTGTATTATGAGCCAGCAGGCAGATTTGTCCGGAAGGAGCCACAGCAGCTGCTCTGCAGGCCTCGTCCTGCCAGCGGAAAATCAATGCTCACCCGTGTGTAGGAAGAGATCCCTGCGCGATTGACAAAACCTTTGGCCAAGGTCAGCCAGTGTGGTTTGTGTGTGTGTGTGTGTGTCTGGCGGTGCTGAGGGCAAAGGAATAATCTCCCCTGTCTGTTTTTTTTTTTCCTCCTGTGGCTGGCCGAAGGTGGGCGGTGGTGTTCTCCATGCAAGAGTTGAGTTTAACCACCGCAGACACATTGTGCTATTGAAAATCACCTTGGGAACCGTCAACATGTAAAAAAAAAATAAAAAAAAAACAAAAAAAAAAACGTACTGTTACAACTCAAATGTTTGACGGACGTCAGCGGGCGAGAGGCTGTCAAGTCCCGCCCCCGAAGGTTTTAGACGAGAGGTCGGCAATAAATCAACCCTGAACAATTACAGAAACAGCCTTAAAATATTACTGTGCCATGATAAATATCCAGAGTCCAAAACATGAAATAACCAAGGCTGCATTTTCAGAAAAATCAGGCAGACAAAACTGCAGATTCTCCCTTAGACAGTTCCATCATATTCAATCTTTGGCCTCATTGTCCAATCACAAATCATTTTTCGCAACAGGAACATTTACACATGTCGGAGCGACGCAGACAACATCAATTTTGGAATTTACCTCGTTGACTTTTAGGCAGAGAGGTATAAAGGGTGGAGGAAAGAAAATAAACCGTTTCAAATGCTTGTTTTTGACTTTAAGAGAAAACTTGATTGAAATTAAGAATTTGCCATGGAAGCTGGTGCAGTGCACTGCAAGTAGCTTCCTTCATATTTTTGCCTTATTATTCACAGAGCCTTATTTATCTCTGAAGACCAAACCTAAGGTTATTGATTGAAACTGCTTCATTATTTGTTGGCAGTTTATGAGGACACTTCAAAGTGCATCAAATTGGCATCTGTCATGAACTGAAGGGCCACATATCCATTATATGTTTCGCATTGGTATTATTCTGCAGGATCCACTTATGGCTGCCACTCACCAGGTGGGGAGCTGGATTTGAAGTTGTGGAAGTCTCCAGCGTGTAGAAGATCAGATCCATGATACCAAATCTGGTATCTCCACTATCCAGGTACATGAAATGTGCCAGGTCCCTCAGAAACACGTGCTTCTGAGTATTAACTCCACCGTTAATTGTTAGCATTGTGAGTTTTGAGCTGTACTTCCTGCTTCGGCCTCCATTAAATCCCTCTTCCACATGGAGTTCTCTTTCTGTAAACTGAAACACCCGTTCTGGGTCAATGTGCTCGAGAATGAAAACAAACAAAATGAACTAAACTGGCAGGTGGGCTGATAAAAATCCACGGAAAACACTGAGAACCAAGAGGGGAACAGAAACTTCCGTAAGGTCCAGAATCATCCATGAAACAGCAACTCAAGATAAGACTTGAGAAGCTTCTTCTTCTTCTTGATTTGTTTTATAGGCGGGTTGACAAACACTGTTGCACACTATCGCCATCAACTGGATCGGAGTGTGGATCGGGATTCTAAATAAATGAATATTAATATAAATAATATTATCACCGTAACAGATAATAAAAAAAATAAAAAAAAATAAAAAAATAACAATAATAATAATAATAATAATAATAATAATAATAATAATTACATTAAATAATAACAACAATAATAACAACAATAATAATAATAATAACAACTACAATAATAATAATAATAATAATAATAATAATAATAATAATAATAATAATAATTTATTATTATTATTATTATTATTATTATTATTATTATATTCATACATATATAAACACACACACAAACACACATATATGTATATATATTTATGTTTTCTTTATAAAAGCAGAACATTTATACATGAGCAGGACACCTCTAGCGTTCATGGTCAAAGAAGAACTTGAAATTTCACACTTCGGCATTTTTTGATAAGTCTAATAAAATCTGAGCTCTGTCAACAAGGTGAGGAATAATTAAGAGTTTCCTTCACGTTGACGTGAGTGTGCAGGCGCTGAGAGCCGGGAGGGAGCAGTTGTTAGAAAGGTCAGGTATCAGCTACTCTGACCACGGCAAATGTCAGCGAGACAATCTGATAATTTGTCACCCTGGGGAGAGGGGGAAAAATCATAAGACGGTATAGGCCGGATGTGTAAGAGAGCTAGTGCAAAATGTTAGATAAATACACGGCGTGCCAGGATGAAGTGAGACGTCAGTCACAGATCAGTGTCAGTATTCAGAGAGCACACACAGTGCGGCACACTGCACCAACCTGACTATAATATCCAGGTAATAAGATGGGAATTCATTTATAGGTCTATTCCCGAGCGATTTTACATCTTTCTTTAAATTACCTGGATACGGTGAGTTGTTTCATTACACCGCGCTGATGACGGATCAGTTCAGTGAATTGAGGACGTAAAGTCATTTGCAACCGCAATATTTAGAAAGCGATCTCATTAAAAGTCAGAAAAAAAAACAATGCTAACTGTTCCATCTCCGTGTCACACAGTTCTTAATGACAAAATGCGAAATATTCTTCGCGTTTTTTTTTTCTTTTTTGGCGGGGAAAACCAATTAAATCTTGAGTGCAGGAAAATCAGAGGCGAATAAATCACTCCGGGAAATCCCATTAGAACAGACACAGAGGACTCAGCTGTGTTTTTAAAAGCCAAAAGGGTCAAAGAGAGAAAAATAAATTAATAGGCTTCATAGGTGGAAATAAATAGACTGGGGAAAGGTGTCTCGGATGGGAAATGAGTTTTAATAAAAAGCGGTGTCCTTTTCTCTTCTTCTTCACAGCGGGGTAGACAGAATACAGGACAGGCGGACAAAGCCTCGCTGCAACAATCAGCTCACAGGCAAAGCGCTAAAACAAGCAGACCTCGCCACAAACGTGGCTTCCCTTGCTCCGGGGCCGGATGATCCAATCACAAAACATGAATAACCTCGGTCCAGAAAAAGCAATTACCCCGCAGCCAAGACAAAGGGGCCGAGGCGCGACACCTCCAGGGCCAGAGTGGCAACGCCGGGGCCGAGGCTTGTCTGCGCGCCGCTACAATTTAATACTCTGCGTGCATCGCGGTGTAATCGCACAAAAACAGAGGGGGGACCGAAAGGGTTCTATGTGGCATCCCTGATGTTTCCCCGCAACGCTCCACGACATTTTTCATGTAAATGTCTGCGGTTATTGCTCCCACTTGACAAACCATTCGGCACATACGTCGGGATCGTGAAGCTAAATTACGTCCGATGGTCTCGTCACTGCTGCCAGAAGTGTTTTTTTTTCTTTTCCCCGGAAAAAGGGATCTTTTGGACAAAAAAAAAGAATGTACTTTGTCTTGGATGAAACTTGAATGCAGAGATAAATTAAAAGGTGAAAAAATTCAGACAAACTACGGTTTACTGACAGATGCTGGACCTGGCATTACAGGAAATGTCATTAATTGTTATCCTCCGCGGTCCATCAGTTTTGACCAATCACAAATGTCAAGCTTGTGTTGGCATTACAGGGAAAAAGTCATTAATGATCATCGTTCTGGGAACTGTGGATGTTTGCAATCAATTTGAGAGTAGCAATAAATAAAAAACAAGTTGAACTATTTTCATCCTCGCTGCCAGATAACGTAGCTTTGGAAAATATTTTTCTTTTATTAATGGAAAAAAAAACAAAAAAAAAAACACCCATGAATCTGCCCGTGGGTCCATCTAGAACCCACCGACCTGAATGCAGGGCATGCAGTAGGAATTTGTCAGTGTGCTCTTAGAGCACTTGAACAAAAGCGAATCAGCCTTTATGGACCAAAGTACAGAAGGTGAATTTAAAGCCTGGCCGGTTAAAAACAGCTGTAAATCTTACACTTTAATTAAAAGCGCCTCAATTTACTGCTCTTATCTTAGGTAATCATGTTAACCAATAGGGGTGCTAAAAACTCATTAGGGGTATGGATTTTAATTAGCAAGCTTGCAGATGCAACATAAAATACCCCCCACTCAAACAGGAATCCTTTAGTAATGGGAATATTCAGGCAGTGTGGTTGTTTGGAAAAGACAATTATTGGCTAATGAAGTGGATTCTTCTCTTTGCGGCC
Source organism: Colistium nudipinnis (assembly GCA_016785305.1). Lineage (NCBI taxonomy): Eukaryota > Metazoa > Chordata > Actinopteri > Pleuronectiformes > Rhombosoleidae > Colistium > Colistium nudipinnis. The sequence goes on along the minus strand of JAFBJU010000121.1, from coordinate 37,702 downwards.
CACTCGGTCTTTCTCCCTTTTGGATATTTTAGCCATACGTGAGTACACTTCAGTATTTAAGGTGGTATACAATACACCCCAAGCACACGTGATCACGGGAGGTGGCCTGATGGGGTTTTTCTAAGTATAGTAGATGGAGTGGAAGTCAAATGATGTGCCGCGTGGAAACAGCTGGCTGTGATTTGAATTTAAATGAAGCAGATCATTTAGAGTGATTAACGTTTGATACACTGTAGCTCTTGTAGATTTGGTTTGGAATGCTCCCTGTCACATGCAAATTGGTTTCTGGTGTTAATGCGCATACCATCTAAACTAGTTACTAGAATTTTATAAGGCCGACTTTCAGGGGCTCTTTCATTTATTAGACCTTCTTACAAGTATAATATACTGCCTTATACTTATTAGTCAGAATTAGGGTCAGGCAGATTAACATTAATAAGTATTTCTGCTAAATTCATCTGTGAACTTATTCAATAACTATAAATATTGCATATTAATTGAACATCAGTTCATTTACATTTTTGTGCCATTTTGAGGTATTAAAACGTAACTTTCAATACGCTCGATTTTAGATGAAATAACATAACATCATTATTTTTCATAGTTCATTACAGTTAGTGCAACCAATTTAACTTATTCATATTCAACTTTATATTCCGAATTGAAACCTGGGATTCATTTTTAATCTGAGGTAGAAGTGAAAGAGTGGTCAACAGGTCAGAGAGAAAAATCCGGATCTGTATTTTTTATGCGAGGGCGGTGTTGTGACCTGCGTGTGTGCGTTAACACACACACCACGTCGTCCGTGGCAACCTGCGTGGAATCACATAGAGGAGGAATCGATGGCACGAGGTCCGATATTTGGCGAGGAACAACATTTGGCCTCAGGCTGTTCTTTGCGGTGCGGAGGAAGGTAAACTGTCAAGGTCTGGACATTTTTTTGGAAATAAAATCCGAGTGGATAAAAAAACATCAGTGGAAGGCGAAAAAGAATGTCTGGATCAAACTCATTTCCATATTTTTCTCGATTTTTTTTTTGATTCTTTGATCCAATCCTGGAATAATCACAGGAGGCCTGTGAGTTTTCTGTACTCGGGGCTCTGGGTTTGTAAAGTGAGTAAGTTTAAAGACACAATGATGGGTATGACAAGGGAAAAATAATGAGTCATTAAAAAGTACAAAATGTAAACCCTCACCGTCATATTTACAAGGCCTGCCAATATACACAGGCTGTTTGAAACATGAAGAACAACAGACACTAATATGTGATTCTTTAAAAAAAAACTAAAAAAAACAACAATCACAGTCATTTTCACCCCCCAACATTTGGATCCTGTTTCGTCATTAAAAACTAAAAACAAATAGGACGCCTGTGCTTCTCAGGAGGAATGATCACTGGATTTATTCTCCCACTGTGATGGAATATCAACAGAAAACCCCACTTATTATTCCTTCCAATTAAAGGCAGACATTTTAAAAGATGAATCCACTCCAGTTGTGTTTTTTTTCCCCACCACTCCCTTTTCCACCATGAATAGCGCCTGATCACAGAGGCTTTGACGTGCTGTTTCACTGATTACTCCGAATCTGAGCAACAGTGAAAGTCAGCCATTAATGGAATCCATCTTGAAAATAATCTGAACTGTGAATTACTCATGCAAATGTTTTTCATGTTGGTGAACCCTAATGGACTTTCAAAGTGACACTGCTTCTGTTATTCAATATAAAAACGTAAAATAATCCAACAAGGCCGTATGTTTTTAAATCAGCGTGTGATGCATGCCGTGACATTTGTTCCATATCCGTGGTCCTCAGATGATTTAAGGTGTTGATGTTTTGACATTTTGACGTTTTCATTTTGAAGTATGGAACGTTGTCATGTGACGCACACATGCACAAACACAATCCACAGGCAGCCTCATATCCTTGATAATTGTGTTTATATCTGATTGCCATTTGAGTTAGGCCTCATGCATGGCTGCGGTGTGCCCATTTATCAGGTGTTAATTAACAATAAACCTCAACAATACCTCCAACCCACCAATTTTACAGTTTTTTTTCAAATATACATTTATACAGTTCACAGGAGGTGCTGCTGTGCCACCAGAAGGAATTATTACACACACAAATAGTCCAGTCAATATTGGCCATACAGTGTGATGATGAATGTCATCTTCAGGTTTTTCCAGGTTTGCTTTTATCATTTTATATTTATGACTTAATAATTACGATTTCATGGTATTGCCGAATCTCCCAACTCTTCATGTCATGCCACGAGACATACGACATAAAGTCAATACAGTCGCTGGAGAGATTTCCATAAAAATGATCACTATCCACATCAATTCTGGTGATCCTATAATTTTTCATTTTTAGGACAAACTTACTTTTACAATCGATGTGTTGTTGTGTGCTTTAATGAACCCCCTTCGGGTCTCTGGTACAATTTTTTGGAATAATAATAATAATAATAATAATAATAATAATAATAATAATAATAATAATAATAATCATCATCATCATCATCATCATCATCATCATCATCATACTCATAATCATACCAATAATAATAATAATAATACTAATAATAATAATAATAATAATAATAATAATAATAATAATAATAATAATAAATGAGACACAACCAGCCTGATTTTTTCATTGAATAAAGGCTTGAATAAACTTCACTAGCAAAAGCTGAAACACGATAAAGGGCAAACATGGCTGATGGCTCTGCTGAGAAGTGAACTTCAGAAACACGGCAGCGATAACTTAATCTGGTATTAAAAGAACAAAAGACAAGACTAAAGCTGAAGCTAGATGCACGAGGGCTTTCAGCTTTAAATGAACACATCCCCCATCATGCTTTGTTTCTATTAGCTTTGTTCCAGCTGCATGAGGCCGTGTGCGCCGTTTTGTTTCGTTGCTGTGTTGCCACAAGCCAAACACGGAAGCAACGCTATTCACCACATGTGATGCAACTCACTTTATAGCGTTAGTGGAACAGGTGAGCTCTGAAAGAGAAACGTAAAGCTGCTTTAAATGATATTTTCTCTCATTTTTGGAAGAAAAAAAAAATCTTTAGGACCTTGAGTCCAGTGAAAGTTTGATGTAACTGCTTCAGAGGTGTTTGCGGATCTGCAGGAAATATTGCATCAGGAATCATCTCTTCATTAATCTTTGATACTGCCCTACGTCAGACTGGGCTGGGACACTTGGCCTCGGTCCAGCCAGAGGGCAAAAACAAATATGTAGACAAAATATGACCTAATGTCTCCCTTACTGCTCCACACCACATCCATTTATTTTTATGTTTTAATAAATGAATTATTCAGTGTGTAGGAAGTACTGTATATCACTTTTCAGCAGCAACATTTAAGCGACAGCTCCAAGGAGAATTAAAGCAAAAAAAAACACACATAATGTGCGTCATTTGCATTTCATCTAGCTCCGAATTTAAATGTGCAAAAATTCACGCCGATGAGCAAAGGCTGTACCAGTCACTGCTTCCACTGTAGCTTAGTTCACACTGGGAGAGCCATTGTGGGGAAATTACTTTCAAAATATCTCTGTACCACAGGGGCTCCCTCTTGCATGTGCCTATTATAGCATTATTCATAGAGTAGCACCATAACACGTGATGTATTTATAATCACAACGACTTAAAAAAACAAGGGAAGCCAGATTTAGCTAATTAACCACTGCTATTAATAATTTAAAGTTCCTATCAGCACAGAGCAATAAGAGAAAACAAGTCGGGTGACATCCCATGATTTTGTGGCATCTAAAAATCCTATTAATAGAATAAAAACAATAATTAAAGCATGGCTTCATCCCCAGCTTGACAAGACCTACATACTGTATATAAGTGTTAAACAATTTTTCTCCAAACTGTCAACCACTGCTCCCTCAACATTAAGAAATGAAAAATCTCATGATGCATTTTTAAATTCAATTATTACCAAAGCAGCAGCTGCAAAATAAATAAATAACATCCTTTGTACTATTCAGAAAAACAAAAAGTTTCAAGTCATAAAAACAATATTTCTACATCATTCAGAATATCAAAACTTTTAACACATTACAAAGACAAGAGAGTTGTCGAGACAGCCTTGGGAAGCATTTTCTTTTTTCGTTTGGCTTTTCTGATAAATGAGACGAGCCAGAGTTTTTTGCTGGACTCATATAGGCATCATCATCGTAGTCGCCCATTTGCGGTGGCACCGTGGGACCAAGGTTGTTAAGAACATTGAGGTTCGGCCATAGATGTGTGTGTGGCTCTAATCCATATGTGGGGAGTTGGCTGGCGCAGCCCATTGGGGCGCAGATTGCCGCGTCAGATAGGATTAAAGATAGCATCGCTTTGATCGAGATGTTTGCTGATGTGATGGGGGGCGGGGGGGGGGGCTCCTGGACCAGAATCGGAACACTTTGCGTCACCTATGTGAAAGATGCCCCCATCCTCGAGCACGGAAGTGGCGATTTAACCTTGTTTCCCTTCCGCGTGCTTCCAAACGCCACCGTGATGGAAACCACGCCTGACAGTCGCCATGCATTAGTAACCACGGTAACCCCGATGCTACTTTTGGGCTTGAGTCCTACTTTCAGACCTACAGGACCAAGAGGTGACGCACTTCTTCAGACGTCCACGTGCACTCATTTGGGGGGGTCTGTGTGCATTAAAGCTTTAGGATCTAAATATGAATCCACTCGCCGCGGGCCGTTGTTTAAAAGGAGCGCACGAAGGACTACTCAGAGTGTGTACCGGAGTAACACAACATCCTGCCCGTAACGTGTGTGTGTGTGTGTGTGTGTGTGGGTTTGTCCTGAGAGGACACCTGCTTTATGCGGCGCGCTCTTAACGCAGAGCGACGGGTGGAGAGTCTGGAGCCGTGGTACGTGGTCCTGTTCAGAACGAGTCGGCGGACAGAGAGGTAAAGATCAGGTACGGGCGGCTTTGTGAAAACACGCTCTGTGGTTATCCAGGTCGAACTTTAAATACAATGTTTTCACAGGGAGGATGGAGTGCTTCTTTTTTTTGAAGATTAAACAAAAAAAATAAAAAGCTTTGATAAGACTCGGAGAAGGTGTGTTCAGCAGACTGTGCAGTTCGTACATGTGGGCTGATGTGTGTTTACTCTAGATTGAAATTAGAGATCCCCCACGCACCTTCTCTCACCATATGCTTTGAAGCGTATAGGGTACAAAAATATTTTTCCCATGTTAAGAATTCCTTAGTAAGATTTTTGCATCATCTATGACCAATATGGATACAAATAAATTCATATTTGTAATGTAAAAAATGTTGGTGACAAGATGCCTCCTAATTAATGTAATCATTGATTTTCAGTGTACGTCTACTTATTGTAGATAGTAGATCCTTCTTTACCTGACACTGATTTGACTCTGATCCTGCCGTGTCTACGTCCATAATATAACATAAACACCCTCTCCACGTACTTCGCTTCACATGGTCAGCCCCCTCTTTGTGTAATCTTCAGGACTTTCAACTTAAAGGTTAATGGGAAAAAAAGGCGTTCCAAATCTATGATGAGACCACAATCTTTTCCTGACTTGAGGCAAGCTGCTGTAAATCATGCATTTCACTCTATAAGCCTATACCGTAGGTCTTGGATAATAATAATAATAATACAATAATAATGGTAGATATAATAATAGTATAAATAATAATAGTATAAATAATAATAGTATAAATAATAATAATAATAATAATAATAATAATAATAATAATAATAATAATAATAATAATAATCATAATCATAATCATAATAATCATAATAATAATCATAATAATCATGATAATAATAATCATAATAATAATTCAGTCCTTCCAATATACCCTTCCCTCTTTGTCAGCTTTGTTTTTCTCAAGCTAACTCCAGCTGTGTGTCCACCTGGCGATCCAATTGTCGTATATGCTGCTTCTGTTCTACTCTTCACCTTCTGTCATCTCTGGAGAGCAATTGAGATGCCACTAATTGTTCCACATATATATATATATATATATATAATCTCATCTGGTTACTAGAACACTGGTTAATTATCTTCATGACAGACATGCATGATAACATATCAATGTCACTTTTTTTTACATTAGGTTGGACATGCAAAGACTATTTTGATTTCAGCCGTCAAAAGTTGGCCTAGCACATTACGCTCTCTACTCCTACTGGATAATGATAGATGCTGACAACGGCACTGTGGTCTTTTTCCAACACCCCCCCCCCCCCCCCCCTCTTTTTTCCACACCCCCCCCCCCCCCCCATCTCTCTCTCTCTCTCTCTCCCTCTCTCTCTCTTTAGATGTGAATATTTATGACGTGCAACATTAAATCCACAGTCCTCTCGCTGCTGTCCTTGACCTGCTCCAAGGCTTTGAAGTCGCTTCTCCCCCCGCACCGGCAGGGCCCCGCCTCATCTCTGGCTGCGTCTCACGAAGCTCATCGGAATATAGTGAAAAGCCATTTAGGAATTATTCCCATTGATGGAGGCATAAAATAGTCCATTTAATGGGCTGTGCAAGCCTCCTAAAATTGCTTTCTCACACAATTACGGCGCACAATCCTCAAAGTTGCTCCTCTCAGAGTCCCACACCATCTTAAAGAGCATATTTTCTGAAGGGGTTTCAACAACCCAATAACATGCCATTCCAAATAAAACATGAGTGCAGCTGTGGTACCGCGCGGCCGCCGCCGCCGCTGAATAATGAATAACACGGCAACCAGTCATCCTTCTCGTGTCTCCTGACATCTTCTCTAATGCCGGCGCTCCCTCCATTTTGCTTGAGAGGGCACTAAAAGATGTTGTGGCCCGCGGCACGTTAACTTCGGCCCAGGCCGGCCCGGCCGTACAGAACGGAACCAGAGCGGGCTGTTCTAGTCCATCAGGTTTAGAGGCAGATCTCCAGGAAAACAGCTGCTGCAGCACTCCTCGACCGACTCGTCCCACGCTCCTTCAGCCGGTCCCCGCGTGGCCCCTGTGACACGTCATGCAAATCCAAACCGAGGTAGCTGAGTATTAATGTGAATTATTTTTCCGCATGTTGAGCAGCCACATGGCACCATATGGCCCATGCGCGGAGCCAAAAAAAAAAAAAAGGGAAACGATTGGGAAATGTTAACACAGTCATATTTTGTGTGGACAAGTCGTATTCGAGCCTACAAAGTGCTGTCGAGAGTGAAATCATTTAGAGCGAGCAGGTCCTCACGCGCGGTGTGAAACAGGGAACTATTTATTCTAATAAAAGTGCTCAAGGGCCCGCGCAGATGAATCCAAAAGCTGCTCCCGAAAATACAACTCACTGCGTCTCTGTCCCAGGTGTGGCGCAAGGACACAATTTCAGATTGTAATAGCACGCGGCCATTGAGTTCTTCTCACTTGGTATTTCAAAGAACTGGGAGGTTTAACATTGAGAAAAATAATATTTGGCAATTTGCATATTGAAATACTTTTGTTTTCGGCGAATTCAGCTGAAAATTCTTCATGGGTCGGCGGCGTATTATCGGAATTTGTAAAAAATTAGGGAAGAGCGGTGTTTACAAAAAGCCAATCTGTTTGATGAGCACTCCAAAATCAATTCCAGGCAATGAGGGGTCAGAGCGGCCACCCTTGATTTTGACAATACTGTAGCTTTCTGCTGTCCCCGGCTAAACGGTGGCGGGCAGATGCGTGCAATTACCCCGGCGTAAAACATCCCCGCCTCCCTCCTAATTATAAACCCCTTGTGAATAATCACAGCCCACTGCAATTAATGGAGCAACTCTTGCCGCAGCACACTGCGGAGGGCTGCAGCTCGCGCTGATGACACATTTTCATTTTCATTTTTTTTTTTTAATAATGAGACTTATGATATGTGGCTGACCTTTCGATGCCACATTGGCAGGCGCCGGCTGCACATCTGCCCCGGATGCGACCAAAAGAAAAATACAGTCGTTTTTTGTTTTTTTTTAATATATATATATATATTTCTATTTTAAACCTCAAACGAAAGATTGTATGAATTTGCCATTTACATTATTTAGTATTGTGCTTTTCTTTCAGATCAATGATCTGTTGGCACTGAAAGCAAGTATTGCTGGATGTTGCACGCAGTAGGAAGGAGGTGCCCGGATCATAAAATGAATAGGTGTGAGGTGACTCGCCAACCCCGGCGGAAAGTGTAAAAAAAAAAAAAAAAAAAAAGCAACATGATCTTTCTTCATTCCAACTGATGTGTTTTTTAGGTTGAAAATAACCTAATTAAAAGTAAGGAGAAAACGATCACACCCGTTTGTTTGTTCAGATTCAGGTGTTTTTACAACTTTAATTAGTGTTACACTTCAAACCTGAAACCTTTGGTTTACTTTAGAGAAGTCGTGGTGTAATTAAAAAAAAAAAGCTAACTCTGGTTTTAGGTGCATCGGTTTGTTTTTTAAGTAAAAGCGCGTTTTTTTTATTTTTATGATCAGTATGGGGATGAAAGGCTGTGTGCGTGTGTGTGTGAGTGGGTGTCTAAAGAGGCTTTTTGGAACGTTACTAATGAAAGGACTGGTTAAATAAAACTGGTTTTCATCAAGCCAAAACAAGAAATGAACAGCAGCCGCTTCCCCGAGCATTCCGCTTTCGGTTTCCACGCGGGAACTACATCCATCACGCAGCGCAATATAAAGGATTGTGATAACTCACCATGTCACTTTAACTGTGTGTGCGTCTTCACCTCCACTCTTATCTCCGCACACCGTCATTTGTCTTTTTAATGAATGCACTACAGAGCACACCACTCTACACAGGAAAGTGGAGAAAAAAAAAATGTATACTAATGTATTACATTTTTGTCGAAAAAATATATTTATTACCTATATATTCAATAATTATACATCTATATATAGATATACAAAGCTCATTTTAAATGCGGTGCACGTATACACTCTCTTTCTTTCAAATGTCTTGATTCAATTATATCTGTATTGGAACATTCGAGAAAAATCTTCACTCCAAAGTTTTTGCTGACAGTCGCTTCAATTATACATTTTAGAATGAATGCGCGCACACGGCACTGGCTCCTTTTATGATATCTTCCGCTATCAATTTTGCAGGACTGTCACCATCAGGTGCGGAATGTCAATAAAAAAAGACCTTTGGTGAGGGTATTGGATCAGTGTCTGGAGACTGTAAGGCCGCGGCGGCTCATATTGGACTTTCGGCCCGCGACGGAGACTCCGGGCGACTCGATGCAAAATGTATTAACGCGCTATGTTGTTAGCTCATATTGGGCGCGGTGTGTCCTGCCACTGGAGAATCACAGAGGAGGGAAAAAGAGTTCAAGCACAAGTGTTATTGCACACACCATCTAACAGTATGAGACAATACTGTGACCTTTGACCCTGGGACGGGGTGAAGGGGTCATGATCAGGCACAATGAAACAACAGAAATGTAAGGCGCTTTGCAGAGCCACAAACTACAAACACCCAGCTCTGGTTGTGCCGCTGAGATTTTTTAACGATTGTGTGTCTGTTTTTAACACTGCATTAAAAGTACTCGGAGGAAGTTGTTTATACGATCACATCAATCAATTCTTTCTCAGGGCTTTGCGCTCTGTGCTGTAAACTGTCTCTTTGATTTGTAAACTTCATTTGGGAAGATGCGTCGTGACGGTACGAGCACCGAGACGAGAATAAAACACACAAAACAAGAAAAAAAGACAAAAATCGCAAAGTTCGAAATAACTTTCACAAATCGCAGGAATAAAGCGCCAAAGTGCAGTCTGCAGGCCAACGGGAATTGTTACAATCGATCATGTTACTTTATAAATCAATGAAGACTACTTTACGTGCCTTCACCACAAGCCTATCTTTGGCAGTGGAGGAGGTGTCACATGTTTGTGTCTGAAGGTGACCTCTGCACAACCTCCGTCCATTCGCACGCCTTCACATCCTCCACCTGCCTTTATTTTCACACAGTCCATCAAACCATCACCATCCCATTGGACGGTTTTAGATTATTTGGGACGTTGGAATGTTCCCCTGTGCAAGAACTCATCCAACACCTCAGCGGTGCCAGTCTGGAAAAAAAGGGAACAGACCTTTTTTTTTTGAGAGAGAGAGAGAGAAATGGGGTTTTTCGGTGACTTACGAATGAAACTTCTCCTCCCAGAAGCCCATTGCCCAGCACCTATACGCCAAATAGGAAACTCCCCGCGCCTCTGTAGATAATAGGATCGCGCATATTGGAAATAATTCCCAGATAGGATTATTTCCACGATGGATCGGCATTGAAACTCATAAGATCGGGGTCGGGCGGGGGACGTATTGGCAATAAATGGTTTGAGGGGGAGAAGATGTTTGGGTATGCACAAACACAGCGGTGCCACGGGGGATCCAAAGAGGAACACAGACCTCTCGTGTTATTTGTAAATCGATGACTTAATAAGAAGAACTCATGCTCTCCTGGATTCCGACTGTCACCTGTCGATTCCTGTTATGAGCAGTTTCAGGTCGCGGCTGCTTATTGTCCCCCTCTCAAAATAACCAAAAAATGGAATTCAATAATAATACAATCAAACAAATAGACAATAGACAATGTATGCCACCGACACACTCCGCATGCCTTTCTTTGCTAAACACAAACTCCAAATCAGACGCAGCACACTTCAGCGACTACTGCGTTCGTTTTCCAAGAAATGCACCATATCACAGGCGGTTTGCCTCCACAAATCCAAAAATAAACAAATGTTGGAAAGAAATAGCCACGGCATTCATTTCGATTTGAGAATTTCCGAATAACACTGATGAAAATGTGACGTCACATGACACCCAACTTTTGATTGGAATCCATGTTCATGCCTGGCTCCAATCTCAAGAGGACAAGAAATACAGTTGTTATTACTGTTGTTATAACAACTCAGCATTTTTTGATGCAATTTGGAGTGATTTCCCTCTTTCTGATGAACACAGGCCCCGAGCAGCGTAAACCTGGGCATGGGGCGACATTTTTTATTTTTGGCCTCTTGATTTCCATCCTTCTGAGATACAGATATTACCCATCAACCCAGTGGCTACCAGCACTCTCTTCTCCCTTCCGTCTCGTCTGAAGATGTAAAGAGTGGCCCGGCGTGTAGACAAACACGGCGTGTCACCTGACGGCTCCAGAAAGCTCTCAGAGATCAGAAAAGCCCCCGACCGGGATCTGAGGGCGCGTTCGCCCCCACCGCGTCAAGGTAGGGTTTGATGTTGCATATCGCATGCACTCTAACAGCTTCGCATCAACCCCCGCTGATACACGACAGCCGGGGGGCATTTAGTGTGAAACATGCACGCGGAGGGGGAGGGGCGCTCGGCTTAGTTCGGTGGGGGGGATTTGTAGTGATGGACGTGTGAGGAGCGCTCCGGCGCTGGAGAAACCAGCGAAGCCTTCAGAGCCGCTTGGAGGTCATTTTTCTCTCTCTCTCTCTCTCTCCTCCAACTGCCGGAGCTTTTAGTGTCAGCGCTGGAAACCGAAAAAAACAAAAAAAAGCTGCTCCAAGGAGAAATCCGCTCACGGTTTGACCTTCAATGATTCCACCGCTGCAAAAGTTTCCAAAAAAACGTTTCCAAAACATGACGTCAAAACCAAAGAAAGTGTTTTGTTCCAACAGTTCCCCCCCCCCCCCCCCCCCCCAGATGAATAGAAATTATTTGCTTGGATTTAATAAACACAGGTTTGAAATAAAGGTAATTAGCGTAGTGTTATACTAATATAACATCAACGCAATTTTGTACGTACGTATGAATAATAAATGCTTCATTTTAAGCACTGCTATTATAATTGCTACCAAACACCCCGTCATTGATTTAATGTGCTCACAATTTTTTCTTTTTCAGTGTAAATATTTAATCACTCATTTCATACAGCCAAACGGTTAGTTCGAACATACAGTTCAGCTTTGCTTGGATGTTAGGGAAACTTTAAAGTGCCACGAAAGAGGATCACTGTGTGTGTGTGTGTCCTGTACGTTGTTGTTTCCTGCACTTTTTGTGTGACGTCGGTGGTGAACTTTAGTCTTTACATGACAAATATTTCCACAAAAAACAAAGCTCTTTTGGTACTAATATAAAAATATATATATACATATATATAAGACAAATATCATAATAAATATAAATATTATATATATATAAAGTAAATAGATCAAAATTAATAAATATAATATACAGCAATATCTTCCTCCTCTTATCTCTTTACGCATAAATTATTAAAGACATCTCCCAAATATTGCATATACTTAGTTTTGCATCTTTTGGCGGTGGTTTGAGTATCTCTGGGATTATTTGTGTATCGTTTTTGTGTTGTCCTCTTAAATGCAAAGTTTGGTTTTGAGACTTCGTGAACTAACGTTGACTTTTTAAAACAATCCGATGTCTCTGCCTTGAAGATCAAAAAAAATATATATATGAAAAAAAAAACGGAATGACTATGTAAATGTATCCAGGGCAGCCAATGATTTAATGGCGTCAGCATCTAGCGGCCATTAGTGGGTTTTGCGTCATGGATAAATCAGTCGTCCTCGACAAGGGCAAGCTCAAGGTTCAAGGCGCAGAGGTTTTTCCAACAGTGACGGACTACACGTGACACCCAGCTGTAAATGTGACGGACATCTTTTACAACCGGCATTAATTCACCGAAATACATGAATTATAATGTTCTGTTTTATAAATATTCAAAGTGTCGTCCTCTGCTTGGGGTCATGCTTGGCCAGCAGTGAATCAATCGCCGCCGGACAGGACACGCTCCGGATGCGCTTCCTCCCTTAAAATCCCTGAAAGCCTGCAGTTCTCGACTCCAGACTCTCTGCAGACTTAACTTCTCCGGCGTGTCCTCAAAGTCACTCTCTTCTATTATACGAGCCGAAACCATTTTTATTTCCAAAAATGTCGCATTTTACGAGGGGATTTTTGACCCCAGCCGCTTGAGAGCAAAACGATGAAGAGTGGATGTCGTCAGAGGATAAAGTAGAGCGGTTAATTACTGGATTATGCGGCTTCATCCGGGTGAAGAGGAGGCTCACGTCACTCCTGAGTCCTGAGATGTTGAGAAATACAGGCCACAGGTCCCTCGCCCCGTTATTCCTCCGTCACAGACCGTCATCTCTAATGTATTCATTACGAGGCCAACATCGCACTCTCGACACACAACACATACACAACTTTTCCGCTCGGCTGGGTTTTCTCCTCCTCCGGAGCTCCGCCAGCATCCGGCGTGTTTTCTCCGAGCCGCTTGGTTCATTTGACCGAAGCGGCTGTAAAAACAAACACTTAATTGGTGAGAGGAACAACAACCCCTCGCAGCCACAAAGCCCCTGCGCTGAGCCAAGTCATTACTGCCAGGCTAAGATGTGTCCGGTGGACACGTGGCCTCGGCCACCGCCGTGCACATTTAATGGCTTTTCTTTTTTTTTTTATTCCCTAATATCTGCACTGTCGTAGTTTAGGATTAACGACCGCGTATATACACTATATATGTTGACGTGTCAACCGAATCCAACCTCCTAAAATGCCGTTTTTTCTTTTTAAATTGGAAGAGGTAAAAGTGAGGCCAAGATTGTCATCTCCGGATGCGACACTGAAGGCTGAAGCATTTTCTTTTTTTCACAGGAAACCAACTGGAGTGAACCAACTTGAACTTTGCAAATTTGCACGGCTACTGGTGTGAATAGATTCGATTTGATATATTCATAGGAGAGTCACGCTGCTGAGGGGTTGGATAAATCATCTATAGACAGAAAAGAATGTGGGTGTGTTTGGGTGCGCACGGCCAACGCACCAAAAGTTAATGATACACAAACACACATAAAGTCATAGAAAGAGAACTCCATCTTTATTTTGTCTTCGGTGGCAGTATATATTTATTCTTTCTTTTGTTTTTGATTGGAAAAACATTATGTGTTTGTCTCTGAAGCTTTTATATTTAGAGGATATATGCTGTGTGATTGGTTTGAAGAAGTTTTTTATTTTTTCATTTGCACCGAAAAAAAACACATTTGTTTGTTAATGGGTTGCTTTGTATTTGCAAACCGCACCGTGTTTGTCGGGGTATTGGGAAAAAAAAAAAACATGTTTTGATTGTTTATTGCATTTTGGCAGGAAATTGGCTCCATACATCATGCAGTGATGACTATTTACACTGACAGTGCATTCATTTACAGGCCGGATAGAATTAAGAATAAAAAAACACATTCAGCTCTGCTTCTGGAAGAAAATTGCTGATATTTCCAGAGTGTTTCCTGCATGATCGCACACAGCTGAGAAAGCAAAGAGCACGCACAAAAAAAAAAAGGATTGACGGCAAAAACACAGCAGCAATGTCAAATGCAAGACGGCAATGATCAAACCCCAGTGGAGTCAAAACCAAGACACAGACATCCAAAGCAATAGGCCGGCCTCGTGGTAAGCCATAATTCTTCCTTGTGTTCCAATCTCCTCAGCCTGCAAAGGGAATACAAAATGTCGGAGCAGATCCTCCTCAAACAACCAAATAATCACAGCGGCGCCGGGAACAGCAGGGGGCCCAGCTCGGTTCCCCCCCACCCCCAACAAAACTAAACAACAACTCCGAGATAAGCGGCATCTCCCGAGGTGCCACTGATTCTCTGACATGAAGTATGAAGTTATAAAAAAGTGAATATGATAACTATGGTGCCGTGGTTTTCATATGTGCAGTGTCTTTTTTTTTTTAAACACAGGCGGTCATGGCGGAATGAAAAGAATCATTATTTTTTTCTTATCTGCTATCGCTCTATCTCCTGACTTCACAGGGAACATGAATATAGTCTGAAAATATGAGGGTCAGCCTTCACACGCAGCTACAAGCGCCCCGGCAACCCAGCAGCCGTCTGATAAGGAAAAATGGGGAGATTGTTGATCTCCTCCTCGTCTTATCTGCTCTGCCGCTGCAGTCTTGGCGTTCTGTTTGAAGTGTGCAGAGTGGGTGTCGTTGTGCAGTAATTGTTGCCGCAGATAGCCCCGGCGTAGCCCTGGAGAAGGCTTCCCGGTGGCCGGGGCCTGCAATCACGGCCGCGTCCCAAACATGTTGCGGGTTGATAGCGCGCAGGGACGCGGGGGCCACTCCGACGCGACGGTAATCAGCACATCTCATCAACCGAATGTTTTGGAGATTGTGAGATTAAACGTTCCAGATAAGTGCTCAGTGAGAGCGGGGGCTGTGAGCATATAGATGTTTAGTGTTTGCCAGTAAAGAAATTAATGGATGAAATTATTTAAATTATTTATTTGAGGCGATTTAAAAAAAATCATTTGGAGTGTTTTTCGAGACATGAATTTTCTAGTTGGCCACCCATAACAATATATAAAATTACTTTGAAACCAACAACATATATTTACTAATATCTACCACCAGATCTCAAAACGACCAAGGCGCCAGATCGCTTCCTGCTGTGGTGAACGTTTCTGTTTTCTTGCAAATCCCTGGAAAATGTCCTCAACAGATCCACCAGACATTTTATCACGTTCACGCTCACGTTCTGGAATCACCTCCAGACATGTGTTGAGTGTTATTATTTGATCCAACAGAGTTTTTTCGCCCGACAAAGGTGGAAACGAACCTTTATTTCACTCTGCAGCACTTCAGTGTCCCCCAGGAGCCTTCTGTTGGAAATCCGTTGGCTTTTGTTCCGGCTTCCCCTCGTGAGTCTGAACACAGTGAGTGGGAGTGTTTACATTTAGTGTGGAAGTTGCTAAACTTCCAGTAATTTAGGTGTTCATTTTCCCCAGCAGCGGGTCTATTTATATTTCTGTTTTATCAGCCTTGAGCAGGTTGATTTGGCTCCCGCGTATATAGTGAAATAATTAAACAGTTGTTGAAGGGAGCCCTGAGCTCACCACTGGTGTGTTCGGCTCTTTGTTTTTGTCTCCACCCCCTGAACTACTAACTTGGCCACCGGAGGCCACTGATGTCAAGACACGAAAATGTGTTTTTTTTTTTTTCGCAACGCATGAACGGCTCCAGCCAAAAAATCTAAATCCCGCACCCTGAGACTCCACCAGCAACAGAAAGCGAGAAGGAAAAGATGATTTAGTGTTAGAGAATAAAAAACACGGAGCATCCGTGAATACGTTAGCAAGGCACCCCCCCCTCCAGGATTAACTGCTATAAGAGAGCCTCGGGCAGCAGAGGACCAGTGGATGACGATAAGGAAGGCGAAATATCACCAAGGACCAAGCTCCCTTCCGTGGGATTTAAGAGATAGAAGAAGAAGCTGGCGTCAAGAAATTCCTGCCGGTGGCTAGAAAGCTTGGAGTAGAAAAACTCTGATCACAGCAGCAGGAACAACAGGCCCTGAGCTCGGGAGCCTCAGAGGCCGCAGAAGCCCTCCAAAGCTCCACCCCCAGGCTGAGGACAACGGGCACACAGAGACACAAACCAGAAGCTGGGACAGTGCGAAGACACATCTGAGCTTTTTGATCCCGTGGGTTTTTCTGGACAAACAAGGTCAAGTGTTGTTTTATTCCGAGAAGCTTTTCTGCTCACAGGCTGCCCATCGCTAATGCTGACTAACATTTAGCGCAACCACTCAATAATTTTTTTTAATCAAATAAACTCTTCAAAAGGAGAAAATCTGATTTATTGTATCCTTTTGGAGGCATTTGGTGAGGTCCCGTTTCATATTTGACATCCACATGTGTTTTAGGGGAGTCCATCAAAAGCTCATTTTCTATTTGTGAAAAATAATTATGTAAAATCTACATTACCATGTAGAGCAGGGTACAGAGATGGACACCAGATGTATATAAGATCACATTTACATACGAGACATGACGAGGTCAAAGTTAATGCCATCTAAATGGATTTGACCTCATGTACATTTTTCGAAAACAAGTATGTAGAGGTAAACAATGCACATGCACTCTATTCTATTGATCCGTCTGTGGGCACACACCCGGCAGGTCACCATCCTCTGTGGTCTTGACTAAATACTGTTATGGACTACTAGTCTATACAGAAAAGAACCCAAAAATATGATGGAACAAAGTTTTCCAGATTTTCACGAGTGCAGAAACAACCCTCCCAGCCTCTTACATCCCTTTGCAGGATTGTTGTGCCTTTCTGTATCATGTATCCAGGCCCATAGTGGATGAGTTAGACCCAGGCCCCGGCCTGTTTGTGAATAGTGCAGACTCTGAAAAATGTTTGATTTAGGAACCTCTTCAAACACCAAGCAGCTATGTGTTTAAACCCCATAAATTGTCTTTCTTTAAATAAATGCACTATGACTCGGTGAAATAGCCGGGCTCTTATTTTGGAATAACGATCATATATCTCGCCGTCGCAGAGATTTACATATTATTTACTTTGGCGGGATTTCGCGTCGTCACTTTGTTGGCGAGACATAAACCAAACTGAACACGGACACAGTTATAGAGGCCGGAACGCCCCCGCGGCCGTAAATCGCATCCCACGGTGCAGCGAGCGGGCCAGACCTCGGCTCGGAGCGAAAAAAAGTGAAATCATAAAGACATCATCCCTCAGTGGATATGCGGCGTGAATGTTTGCGGGCTACAAATGGGATGCTCGTGTGACACTAATCCATAACATATTACGCGCCCCGCACTTCCATTACCGGGCACCATCCTCATTGCAAGTCAACAGGATCCTCCAATCTCCATCTTCTGGGCCTGGCGCCTTCATTTGCGCCTCACTTTACTCCCTCTTTACTGCGATATTGCTTTTTCAGTAAGCCGGGCGATTAGGAGGTGAGATATGAGCAGTCATCTTAGCGCCTGATAAAAGGATTTTAATTAAGATGTTTGTTTACAGTTTCGATCATCCAGCACATCTGGTTAATTAAAGTCCAGGTTATTTTAAGCAGCTAATTAAATGTTATTTCAACAGAGGCGGGGGGATATATGTTTGAGGACTGATAACAATTGTTGAGATCTTTATTTACAAAGTATAGTGTTTACTTCGTTATAATGACATTTGGAGCTTCAGACTGTAATGCAAACACAAACAAGGCAATAAAGCTCTTCACACATGGATGTATGTACCAGTAAACCTGATTTTTCTTCCTACAGATACATGATTTGATGTCCTTGTTCTTGATTAATAATGGAGTTAAAAGACCACAGCAGCCCACTGCGAGTAGTAGAAATACACACACACACACACACACATATATTATATATATATATATATATATTTATGTATAAACCAGATTGTTTTTTTAAACCAAATCGCTCAAATACACTCTTGGAAGACACATAGCATCCTGTTTCCTCGCCTGAAATGATGATGCATCTGTCTGTGTGAGTGAAGGTGAGCTTATAATATATGATGAGAAAAGTGTTTTATTATTTGGCAGCAGGTGAAGCAGTGCCCGGAAAATGTTGCACGCCTGAAAATTATTTATGGCGGCATCACGCGAGTTCTGTCTTTCACCAAGGTCACTATTGAGTTTCAGAAATAAAAAGTCTACATATGGCGGCGTGCGCCCTCCCACAGTCCGTTGCCTCGCAGCACCTCACTTGTCACAGCGTGGTTTATGTGTTTAAGGATCATCTGGCTGATCGTCTGGTTTCACTTTGTAGGTGAAATTTATCGTAAAACACAGAGGGGGAAAGTAATATTCAGCCCTCGGAAATAACATTTGAATAAATTGCGTTTTGGCCACAGCCATGTAGATAAATGTAAAATGTAGGAAAAAGAAAAGACACAAAGCACAAGATAAACTGGCTCTGGACAGGTGAAGACAAGCACTATTTATACCTGAGGTAAGTGGGGACAGGTGCCAACAATAAGGGGCGGGGCTAGGGCTGACGATGGCGGGAAAAACACACACAAAGGCAGGAAGTGAAGAGAACTGGAATGAGAGACAAGAGGTAAGTATATAAAAACAGGAAGTGAGTGTCGACACGCGAGTGAAACACAATAAGCAGAACTTAACGCAATTTGTGAGAGACTGGAAGCGGATACTAACTACTTTGTCAAATTCTCAGAACAACCATTTTAAATGAAAAATTAAAATCACAGTCTGCCACCAAGTTATATCCGACTGATGTTCAATTCTGGCAGATTTAGGCTCATAATAATAAATGTAAATATTGATATTGATGAAAAAAAAAACACACAGGTTATCCTTGCTCTCACCTCAGAGCAGGTGAGCGAGTGCAGTCCCCTTCCCCAGGGCCCGCAATCTCCAGCAATAAGGTGAAGCAGCCTCCATGTTGCCCCCGAGAGGCGCAGCCCGGGTCCGCATATGCTCATAAACTTGAAGCGCCGTGAGCACTGGGGGTTAAAATTGGAGCCAACTCAGGTGGGTGTACAAACATTCTTCATCCTCTCCCCTGGATGATGGCGGCTCCACGGTCAGAGGACACACAGTAGATATATTCCACTGAGGAAAGAGTGACAATTATTTCGCTGCGGGGCCGTTTGGGAATTAATCGAGCTGCTAACATTTTATGTAAAAATGGACAAATAAATACAGACAAGTTACAGTACATTGTTCATCCTTTGTTTATCCTTTGCACACAAAACGTAAAATGGGATGTGTGTAGAGTATATATTGATTATTGATTACTTTGCTTCATAAACATATTTGATCACAGTATTTTACCCTATATCCTATACCCTATACTATATATCTGATTGTGTACAGAAACGACCTTTCTCTGACTGCAACTTTAAAGTTTTTTTTTTGATTCCTTTGAGCAAATGCAAAAGTCCCGTCAGGCATGTGAGAGTAATATTTATATACAGATACTGTACACCAGTACATATGCTTTGGAAAAAAATTAAAAAGCCCCGGTGGCATACTTTACTTTTTTTCTCATCAAAATGACATTTTTTTTTTTCATACTGGAATTATATGCGGATATAGTCACACGACAAAAAAAGACAAAAAGCATGTGGTCAAACTTATAAAAAACGATAACATAGAATTAAAATCAATGATGGCATGAGACACCTCGTATTGTTTTGAATAATATATGTATCAATTAATACCTCATATTGTATGTTACCAAATTGCTTTTGAAGACCAAAACTCCGCGCCCACAGCAAATGGGTCATTAAAAACCTCAAGCCCATTTCTTCCGTGAGGCACAAGGATGCCAAATAGACAAACTAGTCCGACACCAGCTATTCATGCATAACACCGACATTTAAATCCAACTGAAATTAAATCGCATCTCGCAGTTTATCTGCTGCGGCGTGTACATCTGCTCGGTACATCAGTCTTTGGGCAAAAAACCAAAAAGGGAGAAAATGATAGCTTCTATTTTTGCCTGATGAAGCCGCATTCATTCAACAGGACACCTTTCCACCGGTCTGCCTGGATGGAGAGCTTACTTCAATAAAACAATAAAGGCTGCACAGAGCAGCGGGGTCAGAGGAAATGATCTGACTGAGTCGGAACAGCTGCTACGCAACAAAACCAATATTACCTTCTCCGCCAAAGTCTCCTTATTATCTACAGTAACTTTCCACACGAGCGTGAGCCTCGTCCCACCAACGCTGACCCACGTTGAGGAGAACTGCAAAGTGTCACGTTGGCGTGGCCCTTTTCCCTTTCCAGCCACTAACAACACGCTGCCCTCCCACAGTGTGAGGTTCTCAGGTGGCATCCACACACTGATATGTTTTGTATGTGACATTTACGGAGCTGATGATATTTATTTTTCTTCCCCCTGAAAAAAAGGTCAAGCGATAAAAGTGCCACAAATCCGGGAATAAGGGTGTCTCTGTGTCATATCTCTCTGAGCATTTTTTTTTCTATTTTAATTCTATACTCGGTGTATTTTCTATTTTGATCAGAAAAGAAAAGATCAACAGACGATTTCAAATGGTTATTACAATACAAGATTCTCCAGGTGGCAAACAGTAGGCATCCTCGGACGAATCACTTTCCATGTCTACTTCTCATAAACCAATAATTTTATTTTTATTTTTTTGCAGAAATGTGAAAAAGCCTCAGTCATCTGCAGCTCAAACTCAGAGAATCTAATATTTAACTGAAATTTTACAAATGCAGTAGATTTCGACAGGTGGCTGTCTAGGCACTTGGATAGAACGGAACCTCCAAGGCTAATAAACAACCAAAACAACCATTTTCTTCTTTGTTCAAACCTTCACTTTCAGCAGATGTTCTCACATCCACCGTGATGTCAAACATTGTCTCGGCAAATTTCCGCCAAACACCAATTAAAAGTGAAAACAATGCATGTGGTCGGAGAGAGAACTGTGTCCAGCCTGTCAATCATTTCTAACCACTGCACAGCATCTGTCCATGGAGGACAGCATGTGCTAATGTCCTCCACAGTACATGAAATGTGTTTGTGTATAAAACAAACCAGCCCACGCTTCCTGGTCCATTTTCTCATCATCTCCTCTCGACGAATGATTCTGCAACGAGTTCGTCAGGTTGAGCGTGATTGAAAGCCAGATCTTAAGTCTCCAGCATGAAATTAACCGGTTTTTAATTTGTCGTTGAAACCCTGGAGAGATTTACACCCCTAATAAAAAACAAATCATTAAAAAAAGCAGAGCAGCAAAACATCAGAGTGTCATGAATAAACCAGTGTGAGTGAGAAGGAGGCTGGAGAGATGCGCTCTTGTTGAGATGCTGGCGCAGGCGTGGTCAAATCCCCATTCGTTGCCCCGTGTTTAATAAAGCTCCAACACACTCATTTGAGCCAAATGGGAAAAAAAGGAAACGCGCGAGTGTGAAAGCAAATGACCTGGAGGAGCAGCGGGGCCCTTCCCGTGCAAGGCTAGTATTCATTTATTCACTGTTTACTGCTGTGCACACACATCGACACACACTTTTACCTGCAAAAAAAAAAGCAAAAAAACAGCTGCTGCCTACATCCATACATCCATTCCCTATACTGCTCATTCCTTCGCTGGGCCAAAACCAGCATTCACACCTATGGTTCATTTATGCTCTCTATTTAATTTCATCCTCATGTGGATGTCTTTGGATTATGGAAGGCGAACCCACGCAGACGCACGCAAGCTCTGCACAGAAATTGGGATTTAAACCAAGAACCTCTTTTGCTCTCAGGCGCCTGAGCGGAGCCCTGCAACGCTGACATACTTTTTCAATTATTAAATGAATAAATAAAAAGTGGGAGAATGAAAACAAGTTTCCTCCAAAACAATTTTCCTACAAAACAAGTTTCCTCCAACACATCGAAGCCGACGTGGAAGCGATGGGGACGCCCGAAGGCGACGGGTACCTTCGCCAGCGTGTTTGCTTACAGTGTAGCCCTAGCGTGCGACGGGGGAGGGGGGGGTGGGAGAAAAATAGATCTGTTTAGCACACGACAGCGTCCATCAATCAGGAGAGAGCCCTGGAAGGCGAGACGGCGGCTGCGGCGTGATGAAGCGGGCCTCCTGCCTGTCGCCTCCTCGCTGAGCCACACTTGACTCTCCCCCGGCAGGTAACATTCCTGACTGCACTGCGCCCCCCCCCCCCCCCCCCCCCCCCGGGCGGGGGGAACCACGCGCGCTTTTAACACATTTATGGGAGGGGATGAGATGTTATTCCCCGAAAACTCTCCCGAGGGCGAGGGAAAATGGCGCGGCACGTGGGAGTACGTGACTGTTGTGATGTTCTGCAGATGAACCCGCGCGCGGCACATATTTATTCATGACGACTCTTCATGTCCAAGGACAAATGCATATCACGCTGAAGAGTACATGCTCCATAAGTGGATCCATTAGGGGCTGATATTAGCATGTGCAGGAGGACCTTGGGACCAATCCCTTCAAGAAATTATGCCAGATCATTTTTATCGGAGATCATTTCTGCTTCTATTGTGTTCATATATTTTTTTTTCAGTTTATATGCTGATGGAGCAACGAGGTCAGATAGCAGATCTACCACTCCAGCCACTGGGGGGTGAACATGAAAATAAGATTTCGCTCTTAAATTACACCCCTTTTAAATATCATCTTAATATTCTCAACATTATTATTTTAGCAATTGTAGTATTATAATTTTGTATAAGTAGATCATGCCATTAGCCTGTTTTATTGCATTCAGAATGGAATCAGTTGGGAAACAATTATCGGGACTCAAACTAAAAGCCTCTCTCTTTATTATTATTATCGTATTATATCATGCGAAATGTAGTTTTACAGGGAAAATAACGTGTGAAGTTGTCTCGTGGCCTTTTCCGCCTGAACTTCACATGTTCTCCACGTGTCTGCGTGGGATTTTTTTTTTCTCCAGGTACTCTATCCTTCCTCCCACAGTCCAAACAACATGTCGGTTAATTGGCAACTCTACATCGTCTGTAGGTGTAAAATGTGAGCATGGTTGTTCGTCTCTATATGTCAGACGTGTGGTGAGCCGAACCCGTTGTGTGTGTGTGTGTGCCTGCTCCGGCTGCCCACTCTCGAACCCATCGTGACCCCTCAGGGGCTGAGCAGTGCAGGGAATGGACGGACGCATGCACTTCCTGTCCAAAGTTTTCACAGACCCTCCGCGCTGCTTGAAACTCTGGAGCTCTGTGGCTGTAGTGAGGACAGAGATGAGAAATGCAGATGTCACTTTTGGAGCGGTGGGTTTTTATAATTGGCTCTTCCCTAACCACTCATAGCCGGCATGTCAAAATGTATGTTTCAAATGTCTACGTGGCTTTAAAAAGAAGTTGAACTTTTTATGACAAATGTATTCATCGATTATGTATTACAGGAATATTGAAATTGAATTGAAAAAACCTGCTCCTTCATGTCAATGGTTTATTGTGAAGTATTTTAGGATCGCGATCATGTGCCATCCTGTGCATATTGAAGATTCATTCTGTATTTTTTTTTTTTTTTTTTTTAAGAAACCTCTTAATTTTTTTTGAATTACTTTTAATTGAGTAAATAAATAAATATTTATGGCAGAGACAGAATTGTGGCTCGACCTAAATCAAATTTGTAGCGCACGCCTCCATTGTACACATACAAACAACATACGTGTGCCGTACGCAACGACTTTTTTTGTGTGTGTGTGTGTGCGCGCGTTGCGTAATTTTTTGCAGTGATTACAGTGAGAAAAGACACACCAGCGTTGCATCACTTTATTCTCCTCGCTCAGACTGGAAACAGATTTACTTCCACCTGCCAAAGAAGAGAAGAGAACAAACCCCCGCCCACCCACAGCTCTCTCTCTCTCTCTCTCTCCATCCCAATTACGGCGGGAACGCGTGGGGGTGAGGGGGAGTGGCTTAAAACAGGTCTGATCTGATTCGAGTGCTGTTTTTTTTCTTTCCTTTTTTCTTTCTCCCCCAGCACAGGGTCCGCTATCACTCGGGGGGGTCGGAGAGGTGTTGATTGACGTGTGTGTGACTGTGTGTGTGCGTGTGTGTGTGTGTGTGTACTCCCACTTTGCCCAGAAAACAGCATCGATCCTCCAAACGCAACACTGCCCACCCCTGGACTCCGGCAGCCCCTCGCAGAATGCCAATTCCAAAACTCTTGTCCTTTTCAATAAATGCACAAGTCTGTAACCTGGCCCGACCGCAAATTGGATCAGAATCAGAGGAGGGTGTTATTCCTTCTGGCGACGCCCGGGGCCCAGTATTTCACTGCAAATACTGTCAGTCACAGGTGCATTCTGGGTAGGGCTTTGTTTCTATTTGAACTATCCCGCATGCACGTCGGCACTTTGAAGTAGATTACCAGTCAGGTACCCCGACAACTCCCAGAGTGAGGCCACTTCCCCGCCTGCTATGGGTATTTTCATCGTCTCATCCCATCCCACATCTGTCTGTGTCTGCCGCACATCTGGTCGCCCCCAGACACACACACACTAATCTCCCCACTGCAGAAAGGGTGATTATTTCTGTCATGGACCATTCTCGAATCAACAAAGATCCACAGTTGGTATGAAAATAAGAATGTATTCAATAAAATGAAAGGAGGCGGCATTTAATGCCATATCCTGCTGAATTAAATGTTTTATTTATTTATTTCTAAAACCGAGCATGAATGTGTGTGATGGAGCCACTCCAGTTCATTCATGAACCCCGGGGGGAACAACAACAGTATATATATTTTTTTCCCCCCCCTTTATCCCGGGAGAAGCATTGGCTTATTTTTCATTGTGGGTGACATTTCAAAAGTTATCTCCCTCAAAGTTCCAAGTTCACCTATCGGGGGGGGCGCCCTTACACGGACAGATTAGGTGACAATTTGTTTAAATGTCATCCTCTCTTCCAATAACACTTGCACACATGTGGGGACTTAAGGGACTTACAGGTGGAGGGGGTGAAGAAAAATCCTCCCGAGAGGACTCGCTGAACACGCTCGGGCGGTGGAACGGTGACAGCGCGGTGACAGGTCGAAAAATTGGCCGTCGCTTGTAGTGGCCATGAACCATCAGGCTGGCTACACTCTCCTACATTTTAGGCCTGGAATTTGAGGGGGGGGGTGGCGGGGCTCCACGAAGGCTGTGTCTTTAAATATCACCTCACCTCATCCCACCTGTGTGGAAGCATTCCATTTTTTTTTTTTTTTTCGTGCCACAGAAATAGAGACACATCATTTGATGGTGTGTGTAAAATATCACAGATTGCCGTTGGCGCGGTAGCCTGTGTTTTGCCTGTCGGAATTACGCACGCACAATGTCACATCCGCCGCCGGAGGCCGGCCCTGGCTGACAAGTGGGGGGGCCACGACAATTTCTGGCCCACATTCGTACCTACGGGCCATTTAGAATCTGCAATTAACCAGCGCTACATGTGTATGGACTGTGGGAAGAAAAACAAACAAAAAAAAAAACAGGCACAGGGAGCACGGGCAGAACGGCCCCGGCCGAAACCCGCCACCTTCTCGCTGTGATGCTCCGTGAAATATTCAAATTTATAATCAGTCATTTGGTCCGAGGTGTTTCAGGCGTGAAAGTCGGAGCGAGGCCTGCGTGCCGAGTTCTCCAGGCTCCCTGGGGGGCTGATTGCATTTCCTTTCTAATCTGCAGCGCCCCCGCGCACAGATTCATATGGGGAACCGGCAGCGCTACATTTTAAGCGGCGACCTATCGCGTGGCGTGCGCCCGGTGGTGTTCGGCACTAAATTCGGCTTGTACGCTACAAATGTAAGCATGCATTTCACTTCAATCGCTCACACATTTCATGGCTTTTTCAAAAATACATGCGGTATTCTGTGGTTTCTTATTAAACTGGACAGAAGAATGGTATTTTAGCGTATTAAAATACATCTCAGGCCTAATGCGTTTTTAAAGAAATGTGTGAGTGCGGCACGAGAATGTATATATCATCTTTGTGGTAATGAACACTGCTCTGTGCTGCGGCCATTGTTCTCTACGGTCCTCGGGAATGAACCGCGTGCCGAACCTTGCGCTGGGAGAGGCAGACCATCGCATGCGATTGCGTTATTACACAATCAATTATTAATATGAATTCTTACACCTTGGGTTGTGATGATTAATCACACATAAACAGCTGTAAATGTACTGCGCCGCAACCAAAAACAACACGGAGCCCAGGAGTGTTCAATAATAAATACTTTAGAAAGATATTGTAAACTTAATTATCGCATGAAAAATATGTGCAAATATGTGAAGGGACCAACACAATTTTAATTAAATTTCAACTCTAAGAGGTGTTTTTATGATTAGTTTGAATTCCTTTTGTCCTCATTCCATGAAAAACTACCGAAATTGGTCGGCTAGGTCCAGCCGCTCCCACAGCCTAATCAATAACATGTATTATATTATTTATACAAATGTTGAATTTGCCTACATTTGGGGGTGTGGGGTTAATACTATCTAATAAATGGGTTATTAGAAGTTTAATATTCAAAACTGTTACGTTTGTAGACTGCGGTAATATAGTGCTGCGACCACTCATAGCGGTTTTACACCGCAAGTCATTGACGCACAACTTTGTGCATCATGAGTGCAAAAATGAGTAAAAGACGTCCACCTCACCATGATGGGTCAAAGGTCACTCGGGTCAACCCAACCTCTATACCAGCAGCTTAGTAACACACAAACTACACAACTCCCTATAAATAACCCCGAAATAATGTGCCAACAGGCTCTGTGCCACGACAGGGTAGATAAAAATGACCCAGCGGAGGCTTCTGTTTCCGAAATTGGAAGATCCCAGGTCCACGTTGTGTTCAAGTATGTAGGTTTCGCCTCCCGGTTGCCGAGGTTTGATTCCCTGTGTAGACGGAAGGCCTGCAGTGGCTCTTTGCTTTTTCCTCTGAATTTAAATAGTTCCTGCATGCAGAGTCTCAGTGTGTGTTTAAGGTCCTGTAGGAAAAGAAAAAAAAATCTCCTGCACAGTGCATACAGCCAGAAGGGATGACGAGCCACTGCTGATGGGGGGGCGGGGGAGGGGCTTTGTATGCAGATGAAGTTCCGTCGCATTAAAGATGATCCTCAGATGGAGCCAGGTCTTAATCCAGTGAAAATGGGGGGGGAGGGGTGGAAATCTCCTCAGACACCCTTAGCTAAGTTGTGGATCTAATCCAGTGAAAATGGGGGGGGAGGGGTGGAAATCTCCTCAGACACCCTTAGCTAAGTTGTGGATCAAAAAGAAAACAAACAATTGATAATAACATTGTTCCAACATTGGATCTCTCCTAAAATGTGATGGGTTCGTTTTTTGGCCCTACCACTCAACGAAAATCACTTTTTATGTCAGTTTAAAGTGTCTGTGACGACCAGGGCCCCAAAATAATTGAAACATTAGCTCATTTCCTTCAATATTCCATTATTAACTTATCATTAATACATTATTCTATAATACTAATACAAATTATGCGGAAATGAGCCTGTTCAC
Source organism: Colistium nudipinnis (assembly GCA_016785305.1). Classification (NCBI taxonomy): domain Eukaryota; kingdom Metazoa; phylum Chordata; class Actinopteri; order Pleuronectiformes; family Rhombosoleidae; genus Colistium; species Colistium nudipinnis. Next base: position 9,905 of record JAFBJU010000121.1, on the reverse strand, counting down.
TTTGTCCAACGTGAAAGATACGCTTTAACTCCCTGTTTGATACCTCCACAGAATTTTTTCTTTTTTTTCCACATTTAATCAATGTTGGCAAAGTTCGAAAGTCGTTCACCTTAAATCAGTTTTCCTTTCAGAATCAGCAGCACTCTCTCCTCATCTTCTTCTGCATCATCCTCTTCCTCCTCCCCGCAAACCAGACCAACTCCCAGCTGAAATCATTGCATTGAATGAAATGTCTGTTGGCAGACCTGCAGGGAATCAGTGGGAGGTGCATTTTTTTCTTTTTTAGTAGAATGAAAGAAAGAAACATGATTAAATGCCTTTCAATGATGAGAATTCCAATGATGATTAACAGTGCTACACACAATGGGCCTTATATGAAACAAAAACATGCCTAAAGTCATTTTATATCATTCCATAAAAGATAGATGATATGCTTTCACTAAGTTATATTCTTGAACTTTAAGATCATTTCCCATTTTTACAAATAAATACTCCCTTTAAAATGCAAAAGAGGACATTTAAACACACATTTTCAGTGTCCGAAATTTGATTTGAAGTTCTCCACAAGTTGTACCACAATAATAAAGTCAACGGTATTCAGCATAAGGAATGCTCTCCAAAATGTAAATGAATTATAAATGTCTTATAGTCGGTGCTATTTATTTCCCTGCCTCATTTGAATTAAAATGAAACGACAGTGTTGCATTTCGTCGTTTCTCACCTCTGTGGAAGTTGGACAAGTTTCGTAAGGCCTCTGTTAGCATTAACATTTTAGATAACTGGCAGTATATCATGTTAATGGTAAACACAGCCATAATATCCATTTGTCTGCAGCTTTTGATTTATAGCCTATTCCGGCTGCTACGAAGAAAACGAGCGGAAGAGGATCATTTATATTCACTTCACAACTTGTGTATTGTTTGGTTGTCATTACTTTAGTTGGTAATAGCATTGTGCTCATTTGTAGACATTTTGGTTTGGAGGAACCGTCAGAGAATGCGAAGTGGACTTAAGGTGCCAAATCTTCACGTGGCATCTCATAAATATAAATATATATATATATATATATATAT
>JAFBJU010000120.1:710729-736099 GCA_016785305.1 Colistium nudipinnis | reverse complement strand
TTGGTCCGAAGGTAAGGCTATAGTAAGGCGTTTTTATGTGACATTTCGGACAACAAAAAGTCCCCAAAAACGAGGACGCTTTAATTTTTATCACTCTATTTTCACACCTACCCTTATTTTAAGCCCTGCCGATGCTACTGTGCGAGTTTCCAGTGTTTTCATCATGATCAAAAATGTTGACTTTTTGGCCCGAAGGTAAGGCTATAGTAAGGCGTTTTTTTGTGACATTTCGGACAGCAAAAAGTCCCCAAAAACGAGGAAGTTTAAATTTTTATCACCCTATTTTTGCACCTATCCTTTTTTGAAGCCCTGCCGATGCTACTGTGCGAGTTTCGAGTGTTTTCATCATGATCAAAAATGTTGACTTTTTTGCCCAAAGGTATAGTAAGGTGTTTTTTTGTGTCATTTTGGATCACAAAAAGTCCCCAAAAACGAGGACGCTTTCACTTTTATCACTTATTTTCGCACATACCCTTTTTTTAAGCCCTGCCCATGCTACTGTGCGAGTTTCCAGTGTTTTCGTCATTGTAAAAATTTTTGACATTTTGGGCCGAAGGTAAGGCTATAGTAAGGTGTTTTTTTGTGACATTTTTGACGTTTTCACTTTTTTCATGTTATTTTTGCATCTACCTTATTATTAGGCCCTGCCAATGCTACAGTGCATGTTTCGAGTGTTTTGAAATTTTTGACATTTTGGCCGACATAAGGCTATAGTAAGGCGAATTTTGTCAACTTTTTACGACATGCTATACTATGACGTTTTCTCTTTATTTTCGCATCTACCCTGTTTTTAGACCCTGCTGATGGTTCTTTGCAAGTTTCGAGTAAATTTTTTAATTTTGGAAGACATAAGGCTATAGGAAAACGTTTTTTTGTAATTTCTTTGGATTTTTTAAGACATGCTTTACTATGACGTTTTCACTTTATTTTCGCATCCGATCCTGGTGTGCGAGTTTTGAGTGTTTTTAAATTTTTGCCGACATTTAGCTAATAAGTATTTTATTTATTTTTTTGACGACATGCGCTACTACTGCACTTTTTAATGCTTTTAACATGCTATACTATAACATTTTCATTTTCATTTCGCATTTACCTTATTTTTAGGCCCTGCCGATGGTTCTTTGCGAGCTATAGTAAGGCGTTTTTTTGGGTAAGTCTAATTTTTTTTTTACTTTTCTCACATTTGTGGACAACATACTGTGGTATGACTTTTTGTAAAAATTATGAACGACATGCTAACACTGATGTTTATCACTTTTTTCACGTCTGCCATATTTTTATGCATTCCTTACATTGCTATGCACTTTTCAAAGCTTCAATGTTTGACTTTTTGACCTTTATGACGACATACTATACTATGATTTTTTTTTATCAAATTTTGGAAGACATGCTATAGTATGACGTTTTTTACTTTTTTCCTGATTTTTTTCACCTCTACTTTATTAAGCATTCCTTACTTTGCCATGCACTTTTGTGTTTTAAATTTGTGGACGACATTTCCACCTCTACCATATTCTTAAGCAGTCCTGACGTTGCTATGTACTATTCGAAGCTTTTAAATTTGTTGACTTTTTTCACATGTTTGGACGACATGCTATAGTATGACTTGTCAAATTTTGGATGACACTATGACTTTTTTGTCAAAGTTTGAACAACATGCTATAGTTTTACATTTTTTCACTTTTTTTCCCCGCTCGGTCATATTTCAGATATACATTTTTTTCAAAATTACAATGAACAATTTATGTTAATTGAAGCAAATAGTGCCACAAGGAAATGTGCTGAAGGTGGAATTGAAAAACATGAGTTAAACATTTTGTTGGGACAAAAAAAAGTTCCAATATTTCTTCGTATTATAATTCAATTTATTTCTTATGGATTATTCCTCCATTTTTTGGTTGTCATTCATATGTTCTGTGCCTTATTTTCACCATGTTCTTTTCAAAATAAAATGTTTTAATATATTTTACATATTTTATGTACAAACTATACATAATATATAAATAGATACAATATTAAAGAATTAATAACTGCGCTCACTCCATTGTAAAGACGATATTACTGCATAAAGTATTCTTTGAGTCATCCTTTTTTGTGAAAAGCACAGGAGTAGGGATTCTCATTTGAACATTCATTTTTGAATACAATTAATAATTGAACGATGCTATAAAGGAACAGTTGAATCAGAGTTTAAGATTCTAATCTTAAACTCTTGCTCTACTTCCTGCAGTGATAGATGGGCCTTCAATGACAGCCACACTCTTCAACAACCATGTCCTCATGATGTCGCAGGGCCAAATCATCATTCTCATAGTACAGCATGGAGAGCGGGCTAAGGCGCGTTGGCACGCAGGACGGGCAAGTCACTCTTTCTGGATGGTGATGTTGCAAGAGGCTCTGAAAAACAGATGAGGAATTTACATAGATGAGTAACTGCGGAGAGGAAAGATGGCTGTTAAAGAATCAAGAGTTAAATGGGATTTAATACCAAGCTGCCATCTTACCTGCATGTAGGCATGGTTGGTAGGATGGAAGGTCTCCTCCAGTGGAGTCGGACACTCTCCCTCACACCGATATGCGTTGAATCGCTTAGGATGCACAATCCACTCATCCCAGCCAATGTGGTCGAAGTCCACCCACATGTCTACCTTCCGACACAGCGGCCTCTGGACTGGCTCTGCTGTAGGTGCAGCACCGACGGCCGCCCTCATCCTCTCCATTCGGTTCCTTTTGTGGCGTCGACTGTGTCTGTCGCTGCTGCCGCTGTCCATAGACACATACTTGGAGTTCTCCACTGTATGAATTATACTGTACGCTTCGTGGCCCTCCTGGGGCAGGTTATGTTTGGAGAAGATGACCATCATGACCCGGTTTGTGATTGGATGGGTAATTTTTCTTGTCCTCAATCCCAAATTCTGAAAGAGGGACTTGCCGGTAACCTCCCCGTCATCCCCAGCACCACTCCCATGGTCCGTCTCATACTCTCCTGAGGTCTCATGGCTCGACTCCCCTTGGTACAGCCAGTATTTTATCAGAGCAGTCACATTAAAAACCTTCCAGGGTGACTCTGTGCTGCTGGGTGACGTGTTAAAGCTTCCCAAGAAAAGGGGCTCCTCCTGGCATGACGTGCTGAGCAGGTCACAGTTCTGTTTTCTGGAGTGATATAAATCTACAGTGGCTCGCTCAGAGGCAGAGAAAGCTGGCAGTTCGATCCGCAGTTCTGCCAGCTGGACAAGGTCGCTGATGGAGACGGTTGACATGTCAAACGTGACTGTCCATCTTTCACCCACTTGATGGCAACCTAAAAATGAGACATGTAAATGAGAACTCAAAACCACACACCACAGTCAGCAGTTAGGGTGTTTCTGGGCAAGCCGGATTCCTGGACAAATGTCAAAACACTGGAGTGGGAGGGTGAACAGAACAGGATGTGTATTGAACCCCCCTGTGCAAGGACGTCTGAGGGCTAATATACACACCCTGTCACATAAATCAGACGGAGCCTTTAAAGTAGAATAAGCATTTTGACACTTGCTGGGTTGTAAAAAAAGGGGGGGGGGGGGTTAGATAACACAGTGCACCAGTCAAAGAGCTGCTGGACAACAGACTACACACAGCAGAAACATTACACACACACACGCACACACGCACACATATACACAATGTACATCATGGTTCATATAAAGGGATGTACTGTGTCCAAAGAAATCAAACGTTTTACTCACCCCTGGCCATCAGACTTAGGACAGAGTCAGAACTATATGCTGATGGGTTGTCACTTAGTTTGCTCATGGCGTTGACAGCTATTGACGATGAGGAATCGGCAGTCCTGAAGGAGCGGTACAACTGCATCATGTAGAGAGGGTATCTGCTGCGATGAGTGGTTGAGAGATTTCTGAATGGTAATCTTTTGTCAAGGGCCGTCTGATACCTGTGCCCCTGAGTGGAGAAAACAATTCCAAAGGAGCTGAGAAGTGCGCAGTAAACTGTCAACACTCGTGTTTCCATTTTAAAAGAAACTCACTAAATCCACAGCAACTATAATAATAATAATAGAGAGAGAGGCAAGAGCTCCTTCCTTCCTCCAGCTGGTCTCAGGCTGAAATGCTGCTGTGTGCAGACAGGCCTCCAGACAGGCCCCTTTATAGTGGACAGCTGCCCTTTGATGACCCCTGGCCACTCCAGGCATCTTAACAGCCCCTCTGATCACCAGAGCACATCAGAGGGGCAGAAGAGGAGAAAACATTTAGCCAAGGTCATTGTCCTGTCAAACTGCCTCACCTTTTATGATCATTCAGGAGCCTAATCCTGTTGAAATGTAAAAACCCATTAACAAATAACAATTTAAACCTTGTACAGCCATTAACACCTCTGTTTTGGTTGCACAAGTAACATGAGGTTTCACAAGATTTTGATAATAAAATGGATAAAACACCACCGTGAAAAATGTTTAAATTCATACATGTAATTTATTAATAAAAAACAAATGCAACACCTGTGTTGTTTGCCTTTTCCAACCCTATAGGAATGTATAGAACAGTAACATGCACAAAAACAGTGGGTTTAGTATGTCCAGTAAACCGAGTTTCCATGCGGTCACAGTACAATTGCACAGATTAAGTTGATAACTTGAACATGCTCCAAAAAACACTGTTAAAATCACCTGAATGTGTAAAAATAATATGTGTTACAGAGAAGAGCTCTCTAAATATAATGCTAAATCAACCGTAAAATAAATAAAGCCCTGTGGCTGACAAAACTAACACACAAATAAACACACTAAACATGTAAGTCTAAAAGTATCTTCACAAGAAAGTGTGTATACATACAAAACAATCCAATGATGGTCTTCTCACAACGAATTGAAGAACTTCCTAACCTGTGTAGGAAAAAGCACAAAACAAAAAACACATAAAACATCAGATCAAATGTGCCAGTGCAATGAACCATCATAAAAAGCAAAGGAAACACAGTGAGCTAATTTACAGCGACCCCATGTGGTTTACTGTGACACAACAGATATTGGGAGAAAGAAACAAACCTACCTTTGTAATAAACTGCTCCCGTACTTCAGGGTCATTCTGAAACTCCATACTGGCATCGAGTTGTAACACAGGTATCCGTTTTAACTTTTCAAAATGTACTCTGGAACAATAGAGCCAAGCTGTATTAGACACTTCACAACAGCTAAAGTCCCCAGAACACACACTGTTGACACTCGTCGATTTACAGCGGAGCGACACACAGCTGTGACAAAAGGCATTTGAAAAAATAAGATGCGTCACTGCTGGGGTCAATGATTTCAGTCGTAAGTGGTACTGTTAACATTTTATTCCAGATTATAGTGGGATGATTTTCCGTTCATAGCAGCTATTGGAAGCCAAATACCATAAATGAATGAGTTAACCAACAAGGCTGTATTCACATGAACCTACTAATAATAAAAGGGCCCGAACTATGATGAGCCACTTGTATCCCCCATAATTATTCAGGAGTAACTTTTTTTTAGCTTTAAAGGTTATGTTTACAAGATTTTTTTTTATTTTATTATGTATAATTTATATAAAGCACACTTGACTTGAAATTGAAAATACTCATGGCAAGGGTCTGAAAAGAAAAACCCAAAGAATTTTTGTACTCACTCTGTAGTCTTCTCAACAAGCCACCTCTCATGTTGATCATGCAGCTTCTCCAGATAGTCCAGTTTCACTGACTGCTCCTCTGACCTTCCCCGTCGCCCCAGACGCTCCATACATTCCTGAGAAAATCACAAAACCGGTGTGTTTGTCTTGTTTTAAGATGATGTCTAATATTGGCTAAAAATATAATGCCACATTAGGGCATGTCTTTATGATGTTTCCATGTGCATACACTTAAATCACAGATTAAAAACTGATTCGCAACTGTATGGTCTTAAAAATTTAATTCTTTATCGTCATAGTCTTGAGATGGAAAAAATAATGTTCATACCTTTGGTGGGGCAGTGAGGTAGACGATGCCCTCCAGCTCCACCTGGTGGCCAAACTGCTCCACCAGGAGGGAGTGCCAGTCCTGGTAAACTGCCCATTCTGTAGAGTTGATGCAACCCAACTCAAACATGTTCAGGGCAAAGATGTATCTGACAGGACGGAGAGAAATGATTTAGCACAAAATAAATAGGAATGTATTCGCTGCAGGAGTTAAACAGTACTCAAAGTACAAAGATGTATTTAATATCGGTTCCAACTTAATTATTAAACACAGTACTTGCGTGTATGATTTTAAAGTTTTGATTGTGGTGTAAGTCAAAAGGAGCCCTTGTCGGTTTGGTTGATATGGTTATAATAGTTTTGGTGAAAGAGTACATTTACACCTTCATACTCAAACTGCTTTATCCCATGACACTCATTTTTCTGTATCACTCACCTGTCGCTGTAGACCGAGCGCTCATACACTTGGACAGGAGTCCCCTCTGCACTGAGCAGGCGAGCTGGAGGAGGCTGCAGCTGTGTTCTCAGCCGGCTCATGCACGAGCATGTCTGAAACGTGTATGACCAGCGCTGAGGGTCCTGGTACATCATCTGCAGCAGGTTGCCGACTGTCGCCTGGGAGGATGCATCCGCCCGCTGTCAAACAAACACACACGCAGGGATGGTCAGTTTGGTTTCGCTTCTTGTTTTGGTAGAAGATAAGAGACGTGGGGAAACGAGGGCACCTTTGAGGTCCCAGTCTCTATGTTCTGCCAGGTGCTGACCGGTTCAGCCATCACTTCCCAGTCTGGACAGGCCGACTGCAGGAGTCTTGCGAAGGTTGACTTTCCAACGGCTGTTGTTTGAGATCACATAATACAAGGATGGAAGAGAGTAGAGGCTCCAATTAACAACACATACACTGCCAAGGCACAAACAAGGTGTGTGTGTGTGATTATGGAAAGTTTGCACACTGTCATTTGTACCAGCGTTAAATTATGTGGTTCTTACCGATGTTGCCTTCGATAGAAACTCTCTTCACGCGAGCTCTTCCATCTGGAGTCGCAGGTGTACTTGACGGACACTTCGAAAATGAAGCGCCGAGCTTGTATGCCTTACTTGCCATGGTGCTCGGATTAGCCGTGCTCAGTGGGATGGCTGCGAGTCGGTTGAACAGGACGCATCGATACAGGGCAGCCATTACAAACAGAAGCAGCCACGTGCGAATGTCAGCAGGACAAACAACATTACCGCTGAGTTTACCTCATCGCAGAGCTAGCTTACCCTGCCGCTGCTGTTACGGAGACCTTCGTTAGGAAGGATCATTTTAAACCTTCTGTTTTAAACATGACCGTGTTTCATCGCTGTGTTGGTTAAAATGCTCCTGTGGCGTTTACGTGTTTGGGTTTCTCACATTAGCTGCCGGGAGGAGGTTAATCCAGGGTGACAAATCCTGTCGAGTCAACACACTTTCCGGTACACACATGCTTTACTTTCACAATAAAAGTCCTTTCCCCGGGTTGAACAGGAGATTGAAAAGAAATGATAAATTCGCCTTTATCAACCTTATTGTGTAAATATCAACTTAAATACCTTGAGATTGCGAAAAGTTGTGAGTGTATGAGTGTAAGTTCTATAGCTCCGCTCACACATTTTACGCATTGATTGAAAAAGTCCAGCTTGTTAAAATAATAATAATAATAATAATAATAATAATAACAATAACAATAACAATAATATTATTATTATTATTATTATTATTATTATTATATTATTATTATTATTATTATTATAATGCACGTATTATTATTATTATAATAATATTATTATTATTATTATTATTATTATTATTATTATTATTATTTGTACTATACTTTTTATATAATTAATACTTCTATTCAATGATATATGAAAAAAACAACCCCTTTACATACCACATTACTGTTACTCTTTATTTGAAAAGCCATCGCAATTCTTTTTTAAGCAAAATTATGCTTCGTATCTACTTGAATTACCACACATCTGTGACAATTTAAACGTAATCACTGGTTAAAACAACAAAGGAAAGAAAAAAAAACTCAAGAATTAGTTTATTTGGATATTGAGTCTCACTGTTGCATCAGCAAATGTATTCTCAGAAGCTTTTGTTTTTGATGCCGATCTTTTGAGGATTCCCAATCTTGAAATCATTGATACCTGTAGGAGCACATAAGATAAGATGAGATAAGATAATCCTTTATTGTCCCACAGTGGGGAAATTTGCAGTGTTGCAGCAGCAGAGGTAAAACAAGTATACAAACATAAAAAACACAGGTTTAGAGCAAAGTAAACGGAGACTGTGCACGAGTAGTACTGAAGATGCAATATATATACAGTGACCTGAGTAAATGCAGTGGAAAAAGGGCTGTATGTAAGAGAGTAACATCAGTGATTATTTATATATATATATATTGTAATAACATTTTAAATTGAAATAAAAAATCATGTCAAAAAAAGGGGGAGTCACAGTGTAATATGTGCGTGTGTGTCCTCACCCTCACTGAGTGGCACGTCATTGGAGGAGAGATGCCAGTATCTGCGGTCTCTCTGTCTGGCCTGCTCCCCATTCACCACACTTAAGAAAGGCCCCCACAGGCTGGACTCCTTCTCAAACCTACCAAATAACACACAATCATACCCAATGTATGCCATCATTTAATTTAGCACTAGCAGCAGATACTAAAACATGCGGAAATGCATACAGTTATATTATATGAACTCACGTAAAGCCAGTGTTTTTCCCACTGAGAAGTTCCAGAGCTTCCAACAGAGAGCTGCCCTTCGGCACATCAACTGAGTAGACAGCAGCTGCCCCGCTGGACATCTCCACTTCCACCATCACGGTCACTTTGGTCTCACTTGGTAAAACTACCACAGGATCTATGGTCTCGAGCACCAGCGTATCTGTAGGAAGGCACATGCCATTACAAAAGAAATAACGGTACATAGCACCAACCACAGAGGGCAGAAATAAAGCTGCACATACTGTCCTCATTAAGACACTCCTTGCTTTTCACTGCCAGGTAGGATTTCTGCTGAAGAGCTGGCAATATATGAGATAGGGCCATGGCATTGTGGTATTTGTTGCTTTTGGCATCTCTCCTAATGGCCTCCATTGAGTCATCACACTCTGCAACCGGGACTCCCAGTGCCAGTAAGGCCTTGAGCACAACATACAAATACATTTAGGTGGCAAAGCTTTTGTTCTACAAGATGTTATGCAGTGGAAGTGTCAAAGGGAGCTGTACAAACAATAAGGAAAAGCATCCTTACTTGAACTGCAAGACCTGTGGAGAATTTATTGCCAATATGGCCAGTGGTCGTGCGAGAGGCCAACAGCTTTTGAGTGATCCCGTTGAGGGCTGTGTCTAGCTCAGCAGCATTGTGCACATGAGAACCAGCATCCTTCACACACTGGAGTGCCATCCCAGCCATGGAATATGTATCTAGTGAGAAAGTAGGACAAAATATAGTAGACAGAAGGAGATTTAAATATGTATCACAAGAAAGCATGTACTAAGCAGGTACAAAGTTGGGTTATGAGATTCCCCTCACATTTAAATATTATTGAGGTTTTAGCAGAACTGAGGCCAAGAACACATTCTTCACATCGTGAAGTTTCCTTATGGTCATCTGCCAGATGACCCACCAAAAAATTATCTCAGGTATCTTGATCGAATTTACCCGACTTAAAAGTTACTCTACATATGATGCAACAAGACAGTATAGATTGTACCTACCAGCTTATTCCATCATAGACATTCTGCATCCATGTGACTGTTCATAGTGTTAAGCTTCGTCCAATAACGATATATTTTCTTCATTCCAATATATGCACATGCTACTATCTTTTCTACATGCTAGAAGGTAGACTACCATACATTTTTGTGGTGCTGTACCTGCTGCTTTACTATACATGATTAATATTTAGGTTAACAGCTAAAAGACAACATTTAGGCACTTTTCACTCACCAATACTCGTGCATTCTTCATTTGTGAAGTGTTCCAGTGCCTTGATGAGTTTGTTGCTGACATGGTTGTTCACCCTGACACCGCTGACGCAAAGCGCGAGCACACCCAGAGAGTACTGGTAATAGTTGGTCAAAGGGCGATGGCTGACTGCGTAAAGGAGAGATGAAATCAAAGAAACCAAATTATTTTAGATGTGACCAGTGTTTTTTTGGTTAAGATTGTATGGGAAGATTGTTAAATGAAAAAAGACTTCAGTCCAAATAGGAATAGAATGTTTCAGATTAAAATCCTTAAGCAAAGTATAACTTAAAGAGCTTTTGGTCAAAATGTACCATGTAAAACAGCCTGGTGAGCATTTCCAGAAAAATATTTTCCTAAAACAATGTCGCAGGAAACTTACAGGCAATATGCTCTTTTTCTAGTTCCATCTGCAGCTTCAGGTGTGTCAGCAGTGTCTCACTCCTATCCTTGACGGTGAAGGAAACTGTCATGAGGTCGTGGCAGGAGGACTTCAGAGACAAACTGTATAGCGCCAAGAGGCCAACCACAGGCTGGCTGTTAGAAAGAGAGCTGAGAAAGACACAGGAGGCAAAGGATGAAAATACAGAGCAGAAGTTTAATAAATTGAACTTTGAAAATTGCATGACATTAATGTGGTGTACTTATGACCCTTAACTTACTTTTGAATGTCATTGTGCAGATCAGATTTCAGTTTATTCAGGTGTTCGCTCTCCTTGGCGAGGTTATGGTAATTTGACATTCGTAATGCCAAGTGCACACTGGGATTGGGGAGTCCTTCCTGTGACTCCAAAGAACGAAGCAGGTCCTTGTTGAGCGACAGGAGCAGCTCATTGTTGGATCCAGCAGTGTCTGGGTTAAAATATTTTAAAAGGAAAAAACGGGGTCTCAGATATTTTTGATAACAGGCATAAAAGTACTTCAGTACATCCCACTTGCTGACATAAACTTGAACATTTGAAGCGTTGCAAAACCATAACTGCAGCATCAGCAATCACAGCCAGAGGAAACAGAAACTTGGTTTCAAGATGTTTCTTTGAGGTGTTCAACTTCCAAATATTTTTTATCTTTTCAATGTTTATCCTCAGATCAGATGACCAAAGAGATGTCATCACTTGGGAAATTTGACAATTACACAACTTTTAACAAGAAAGTATTTAAATTCATGGAATGGGTAATGCAACATCTGTAAATATCCAGACCAGTGAATCAGTGTATGAGAAAAAAAAAAAAGATTTCCCAGAGAGTTGGTTACATACCACATGGTTTGCAAGAAGCAAAGGCCAGCAGGCAAAGTATAATGACCAAAGAGAGCATTCTGGACAACCTAGTGGATAAACATTGGAAATCAATACATTTCCCTAAAAAGACAAAGTACCACTACAAATATACTATAATCAGTAAAAAAATTACTTTGTATTCAAGTTTTCAGGTATTTGAAAATGGCAGGTACACATCAACCTGTAATTTAAAAAAAATCATGGTACATTAGATAGGACACATAACAATATACTCAGGAGGGTAAGGTAAATATTATTGATCATCATTGCATTCTAACGCCATTATTACAGCCATTTAGTAATTAAAGTGGTGTTTAAAGTTTAGGTTTTTGAATAGTTTAGCACTCGGCGGGTTGTTACCTCCTCACAGGCACTCCAGGGTGAAGAAGAACAGCTATGAGTGGGGAAACAAGGAGAGACAACAAATTCTAGTATTTCACTGTCACATGACAACAACCAGGAGGAGCCTCTCTTAAAGCAGCCGAGGGTTAGGCAGCCCGCAATCGTGGAGCTGGAGGGAGTAATCTTGTAAATCATAAATAGTCTTTGGTACGAACGAGACTAGGAAACCAGGCAGGTGTCTATCTTGTTTGATACACATTATCATGCAGACGTTGCTGCCACACCGGAAGTCGCTGGAACTGGAGCTGACATTACAAAATGCATAAACAACTTTTATTCAGGCAACTTTATATCGAGGCGGCTCTCCAACAGGAGTGTTTTCACACAAGCAATACCATTATGTATAAAGCCGCTTGTCCACAGGAACTACAACTCCCACAATTCACCCCAATAAAACAGCCACGCACTTACACACTTCTAGAACCTTGACGCATCTTCGAGCGCGACTCATTTCCCAGAATAGCTGGCTACTCAGCCACTTTGCCCTTTAAACCCCTGGCGTCACAGGGAGCGACGTCGTGTGGATATCTGTGTGTGCGGTTGCGATGTTGTGGTTCGTGGTACTTGAGCATATGGAGCCTGTTTCTGTTTGCTAATGGGAAGTTATCCGAGGGGTGAACTGAGCCAAGGCGAACTAGCAAAACACAACAAAATAAAAAGGGGCAGGGCAGCTACACAGGTCTGTCTGACACATGTTTCTGCTCCACTTGTGCACAGTTATTCATCACAGGGGTAAAGTTGCCGTTGCGCATCATCGCGTTTCATTACAGTTGTAGTCACAACAGGAGTTTGAACCACAACGCACGGCGTTGTAGCTAGCTTAGATAAACAGCCAGCTGGCCCCCTGTCAACAGATTTAGAACTTGTCTGACGTCATGTAGGCTACATACACCTCCACCAGCTCATCTTCCAGCTCAGCGTACGCTTGTCCACCTTTCCATACTCGCACTGGACCACCATGCATCACTCCTCTCCCTCAGGCAGTCAACTGGGGTTTCTGCCAGCCATGTATTCATTTTCAGGACCCGCTAGCCTTCCTGAATTTGACCTAGGTGCTCCAAGTACGTCCAGCCGCCTCCGAAGAGCAGCAGTCTCAAACAAGTAAGTGGCTGAGCATTATGGGTGCTGAACCTTCCCCGCATACACTTGTCAGAAATACTCAAATATTTCAGATAACTTTTCAATCAGAGCCTGACATGACATTTATTCCTTTGCCACATCCGTCTGTCTCACAGCAGCTGGGAGACACGCTGTCTCAGGAAGAACAGGAGGAGAGTTGATGATGAGTAAGTGCGAGAGGGTACAGATAAAATCAGTCTTACTTTATGTCTTACAATGCACAAAGGGTCCCATACGTGTGTGTGTGTGTGTGTGTGTTTTTAGGGGATGCAGTGCCAAAAGGAGGAGGTTAATGGCGAAGGCTGAAGTGGACATTTTAGAGGACTCCAACACCAGCAGCTGCCCTGCATGGCCCGCCGCACACAACTGCACTTCGCTGTCTACGCAACAGGTCAGCACTGCGCTCCCACCGCCCTGCACAGAGCCACAGCAGCTGGCTGTGCCAGAGCCCTCCCGGGCCCTGTCCCGACCGGAGGCCGAGAGCCCCTGCATGGAGATAGAGGCGGCTCAGAGGAAACTCCAGGAGATCGAGGACAGGTGTGTAATTTGCAAAAATCTTCATTCCAACCAGCCATTTGTTTATCGGTCTAACAATCGAGAACTGAAACATATACTGTTGTTGAGACTATTTCAAACAACAGTATAAGCATGGTAGTAATATAACGGAAATAAAATGTATAAAACAGTGTCAAAATGATTAAGGGTTTCACATATGCAGCTGAATACACAAAACGGATTAAGAAATAATCAGGTATGTTTCTGTAGACTACGGAGAAACAACAAGTAGAAACTCTACCTTTGAAGTGCCTCATGTCTGGAGTTTATTCCAGTTTTTGAAAACACTGAACGTAGTGCAATTTTACGAATTGGCTTTGTTTTGTCTCCCAAGTGGTGATTCTTGTGGGTATTTGTATGAAATGACTGTACCCTGAATAAAATGTTGCATTACAGAATAATACTGGAAGATGATGACGAGGATGAGGATCTGGATGTAGAGCCAGCCCCTAGACGGCCAGTGCTGGTGATTTCCGACAGTTTGAAAAAGGGCCTGCAACGTGGCATCAGTGACATCCTCCCGCACAAAGTAGCCCAGTCTGTGTACGTTGTCCTTATTTTGTTGTATTGTCATTCTAACGTTTAATGTTCAATGCATTTTTTTGTTGTTCTGGCAGATACTTTTCTGAACAGTTTTCTCTTGTCTCACCTGCATACTTAAGGAGCCATTCCTGCATGGAGCTGGTGCTGTGGCGGCCACCCGACGACCCCATCAGTCGGAGGCTGAAGGGCTCCTTACAGAAACAGCGTAAACAGACGGGAGCACGGCAACCTCCAACTCCGTGTCCATCTCCCGTTCCTCACAGTCCCCATAGCCCCTCGAGTCCACCTGCAGACGCACACTTTCTTTTGTACAGCTTTCCTGTGGCCCACAGCTCTGGGGAAGAAGACATGGAAATGTAAGCGTTCTTGATGAATTTGAAAGCCATGCCAATGTAAAAGTCTATCAAGGACCCAGAAAAACCTGTAGTTGGAGGGTTTGGCGAGGCAGTAGTAGTCTTTACCTGAATACCGTGCCGTTTTGGACAGTTTGTGCATCACATACAGTATTTTGCTTTACATTCAGACATTTTAAGTTTTCAGACCATAATTCCCAGGTATGTGATAGGCACCATGTAACCATAATACTATTGAAGAATTCTACCAGCCTTACATAGCAAATGTCATAACTGTACATGGTTTTGCCAAAGCCTCGCCAATAGCGTACTGCTGTATTGTGAATATACATCTGTGCTGTGAGGATCATCAGTGTGCAGCAGCTGAAATGTACCCCGGTGTGTTCACATGTGCTGGCAGCATGGCTTGCAGTTGTACTTGTGGTCGAAAGGTAATCTTTCTACAGTGTATAGCAAGTCTGCCAGCTTTTTTCGGGGGGGGGGGGGATTATATGAAGTCCTGAAAAGGCAATTTATGATTTGAATTGTATTTTCATTTATACGTGAACAGAATAGCAACCAGCCTTTAAGTATTGCCAATTCATATTTGTTTATAATAAACTCTAAAATGGTCAATGTAGAGATTCTGCATGGCATAGTGTTTTTTTTTTTTTTTTTTATGAAATGTTGCTTTAAAATTGACAATCGGTGAATTTGTGGTGGTAAAACATTTTTACATTTGGATTAAACATTTAAAAAGTTGGTCAGGATGTTTCAAGGCACATTAAATGGTCATTTCCACTTTTTTTCTTTTCAACAATTTACTTTGCACTCACCAGAAATCTATAAAATGTGATTTTACAAATAACAAACATTTAACAATGACGATTTTACAAGGGATTTCCGCAAAGAACCGTCAGCTTTATCGGGTTATTTGACATAACTCACATGATCCTCAGTCGTCAGTGAAATGTCACTTCATCACTCATTCACAGTTCACTGTAACCTTGAGCCATAAACTTAACGCCGAGGAATGTGAACTTAATGACTGAATCTTCACTTGAGTCATTTGTCACTGTGACCTGCTCGTTAATCTGCCATCTTAAGCATAACCTGACTGAGTAAATGATTCATCTCTGTGATCAGCAAAAAACAGCTCAAAATTCTAGACAATCAGATTTTAAATGAGTTGCATAAATGTTGTTCATTCAGACATAGTGTGAGGTTTCACTTTTCAACTTGAGGCAGTCCTAAATGCTGAATTGCTCTGAATCCCAGCCCTGTCTTGATCTTGGGTGACCTGTGGAAGAGACACCAGTATTACCTGATACTAAGAAGACAAGAACAGAAGTAAATGTTCAAATGATGACTTGGCTACATTTACAGTAGTATTTCACTTGTCTGTAGTATTCGAGAGAATTTTAGAGCATTTCAAATCAGCTATAGAAGTGATGCGCCGTCTGTAAAGTAAAATTGGGAAGGCTGCGAGTGTTTTTTTGAATCCAATAGAGTGCAGTGCAATCCAAATTGTGCACTGAACATATTCTTCAGCAAATTGTTGACGAGCAGCTATGGAAAGTTGTTTTTTGTCATGTTCAAGGACAATAACATGATCTCGGAAGCAAATGACATGGCAGACTGACATCACCCCTGTTAAAGCATCGCTGCACTGGCTCCCGCTGGGTGTTCGATTTTATTTCAAGAATTTGTGGCTTACTTTCAAGGCCATCCATGGCCTCTCTCCAAATGACATGTACACATTTTAGGTATATTGCTAAGTCAGTCATTTCAGGTTTTCAGGTGGAGGCGTGGCAAAAAAACGAAAGGGGACAGTCTCTGGAATGAACTGCCAGAGCAAATCAGGATGGCCAACTCCAAGACATATTTTAAAGGCCCTCAAAATATGTTTATCTTTGTTTGTTTTTTTTCCAACGTTCCTTGTTTTCATCAATAATACACTGCCGCTTACTCACTGTTGTAGGCTAGGATCGTACCGAAAGGGACTGTATCTGGTTACAGGCATAGGCTTGATTTTCGAGACGCATCTGCTTCACTCTGCTCTGGAGGTAACGCAGGAGCTTAAATGAAGCCACGTCCGAGTGGCCGCGGGGGGCAGCAGAGTCCACCACAGGGAGGGAAGGGGAGCAAAGTGAACCCAGAGTTTCCTGATGGGAGGGACGCACGCAGGGAACAAATGAACGCCAATTATCCACAGTGAGTGTGTCAGAGCTCGATGTTCTCAAGGGAGCAGACAGACATTTACCTTTGTGCAGGACGTCATTCCTCCTATGGGCTGCTCATCCTTTCTCTGTTCCCCCGTTCGACCCGTTGTTTTCCTGAGAAGCAAAAAAATAAGGAAAAAAATAAATAAAAATGTTAGATAAGATGAGATAAACCTTTATTGTCCCACAGTGGGGAAATTTGCGGAATTGAAACCTTATACTGTAGGTGTAAATATTTTTTCCATCATAGTTTGTGTTGGGTATGAGTATAAACCATCCTTTACATGTATAGTTAATTCTACATCTCCGGTCTAAACAGCATATCAGAGTGAGTTGTGGCGAGATCATGCTAATGCGAGGACAGACGGCTGGTTAGTATGTCACCGAAACCAGTTACCTTGCCCTGAACAACTTTGCCTTGCACCTGCGGGATGGCAGACAAAAAAAAATCAGACCCAAACTTAACGGCTAACCCGAGAGGAAAAACTTTGACTTTTATCGGGTGGGTCGCTGTGGAAATTCGAAGAAAAAAAAAAACATTCAACATTGCTCGGATGCTTTTTTGAATTAGTGTGATGGACCGCGGGTGGGTCACCTTTCCAGTTCAGCGGTCAACTCTTCCTCAAACTTGCATGCCAGGCGAGCTGCGGTCCGTTCTTTCCACTGGCCCATGCTCGCCTGAACCTGCCGGAGCTCCAGGTCTTTGGCCTTCAGCTGCTTGCGGAGAGACGCCGCCAGTCCTCCACCCTCAGCTCCGCCACCGCTGACGTGAGCCCTGTGCAGGCTGCTCAGCTCCTCAATGTGCTCCTGCAGAAAATGTCAAGGGGGCACTTCATTATTTCTGGGAATCTCAAAGACTTGGGCTTTTTTTTTTTTTTTGCGTGACTATAAGCTCCAAAAAAAGGGTGTACCTGAATGAGACGCTCCTTGAGAGAGCCTATGGCTTGATCCCTCTCCATTCGAAGCTGTTGCTTCTGGGTGCTCAATTCTCGCTCCTGAAAACGAATGCGTATTGACCAGAACACCTGGCACATGTCATTTGTAACGTGCAAACTGTACCTTGTCTTTTCTCAGCTGCTCAATAGTGCGTTTCTGGGCGTCAAGCTCCAGGTGTAGATGGTCGACGGAGTGCGCCCACTGCTCTCTCAGTGCTCTCAGGCTTGTGAAGGCCTCCTCTAATGTGGGACTGCACAGGACGAACATGTCGGAATCAGAAGCTCAGCCTCGAACGCGTGGCACGTTGCCTGCAAATGACCAACCAGATATAAATGTAATGTACGACAGCAGGTCATCGCACCTGGCAGGCAGGCGCACGACGCTTTGACTGGCCCCTCTGTCTTCCACTAAGAGGCGCAGTTGCTGGATCTCTGCTCCCAGCTCCCGGCCGTAGAGCCGGCGCTGCCGCTCCAGCTGAGAGGTGCCTTGGTCGTAACCGCTCTGCCTCTCCTCCAGCGTGGCCCTGAGCCCCTCGGCCTCTTTCTCCGCCGCGCGAACAGCTTGCTCGAGCCGCACCACCGTCCTCTCACTGTCCTGTGACCACAGACCTCAGGGAGTCAGCTTTTCTCTCTTTTTTTTTTTTTGGATGTGGCGGCAAATTACTACTCTCGGTGGTGGCCTTGCACCTGCGTCACCCGTTTCTTCAACCGGTGCAGCTCAGCCTGATGCTCCTCTTTCAGGGATTTGCAAATAACAGCCAGCAGAGACTCCTGCTCTCTCTGCTGTGCACTGCTTTCACTCTCCAACTCCTGGATTCTCTTATGTGGAAGAAAAAAAAGAGCACGCCAAGTCGGAATGACATTTGATTCTTGGCACGTTGAAGATGGTAATACGACATCATTCTCGACGATTTCTGAATCACCGTTTTCAGTTGAGAAACTTTATGTTGAAGAGCCTGTGCTTTACTCTTCTCCTGCTGCATCTCCCTCCGCATGCTTTCCAGGCTCTTTCTTTTCTGCTCTTCCAGTATCCCACACTGCACCTGTACGGCTTCCAATTGTTCTGCCTCCCACTTCCTCCTCGCCACCTCCACTGTTTTTTGCACCTGGATAAGAGAGAATGTGTTTGCATATTGTGCAGTCAGATGGAAAGCCATTGCATAATTTAAGCAGGTGGATATTCAGAAGACCTTTTCAGAAGCTTCTTTTTGCAACTCCTCTTCACGGTTCTTAGCCTCTTCCCGTTGCTGCTCCAGAGATATCCTCAACTTCTTTGCTTCTTCTTCCTTTAGCTAGTAGAATAAAAGGTTACGTATGTATTAGCATCCCTTCGGGAGTGTTTTTACTCTACTGTGAGATGAGTGTCAGCAAAACAACGATGAGAATAATACGGAAAACACATCACACTATATGGAATTATGGCAGAGCAAAAGTAATGTAAACGTTGAAATGAAAGTACTGTTGTACTGTGTGGGCTTTGCAGGCTTTGTGTGACACACTGACCTGAATTGAACTTTGCATGGATTCGATGCATCGGGTAAGAACCAGAGCGTGTTCTTTCAAAGCACTCGCCTTTTCCCCTTCGACCTGCTGATTCCGCTGGGGAGGAATTCAATACAAGAAGGCAGATTCATTTGTTGCGTGTGCTCCAAAGTCAACACTTTCCATTTATTGCAGCTCCGTGTCTGCTAATATGAGGGAATGAGGAAACCCTCGGGACTTGCCATCATTCTACAGGCTTGTTCCTGGGCCTCCGCCAGGGCTTTGCAGTGCTGGCTTTTCAGGTGTCGCAGCTCCCCCTTCAGTCCATCCCGCATCGCTTGCAAGGCCCCGTGTTTTTCCTGGAAATCTAGAAGCTGCAGCTCCTTCTGGGCCAGCATCCTCTCCTGAGTACCCACTCTAATCTTACACTCTCCCAGCTCACCGTGCAGGCCCCTGACTTGAACCCCGAGCGCCTAAGAGTAAGAGAGATGGCAATAATGAATGTGAACACCCGTGTTTACCTACTCTTCCATGTGAAGATGTAAAAAACAGAATGGAAAAATACAGGACAGTAGAAGTCAACATCCAATGTGATTATCTTTTCTTTCTTATATCAGATACCACTATAATGATGCAGGTTATCACCTCAGTTTGCTCCTTTTCCTGAATCCGTTTCTCCTCCAGACCAGCACAGCAGCTCCTCAGTGAGCTCTCCGCCTCTGTGGCCCTCTGCAGCTCCTCGCGAGTCTGCTCCAAAGTCTGCTCCAGTATCACAGGTGGAGACATTTTGAAAACACAGAAACGAAATCTGCGTTTTAGACATTCTTCTTCTGTATGGCATGTAACCATATTGACCTATAGTCAAGAGCATCAATAAAACGATGCCTTCAAAACGCAGTGATTTCTCTATTAAATCAACCGTCAGTCATTGTACTGGAATTGATAGGCAGGTCTTTTGATCCACTTAGGACATTTACGCTTTTTCTCATGCTGGCAAACTCAATGGAAATAATAATAGTGTATGGCTATAGTGTGAGGACTTTACCAAAAATAATGAAATGTGCGTGTTTTATAAATTTTGGATGTCTCTATTACAGTATGAACAGGGCTGTAACTACCTTATAATAATACTCTAGTTATGGTAACTCTTAAAAACTCTATTAATGTAACTCTATAATTAGAAATAGGCCTGAATACTGTACCTCTTGCATGGACTCCAGCTTCTCTCTTGCTCGTCGCTGTTCGGCAAACAATTCCGTTTTTGCACTGTCCAACTGTCTTTCCGTCTCCTCTCTCTCAAGCATGGACATGATGACGCTGCCCTGTGACTGACACATTGCAGTAACAAACGAGCCGCGTATAAAGGACGAACATAACATATTAAAACAGGTTTTTGAGCACAATCCAAAATTTGAAGGACAAATTGGTGTACACAGGTCTGATTACCCTCTCCGTACAAGTTCCATCGTTTTTACGTTGTCTCAGAGCAGCGAGTTCTTCTTCCATCTCTCTGATCTCACCGAGACAAGACTCTCTACGTCTCTGCAACGTTTCCACTTGGCAACTGCAACATATTTGTGATAGATGCAGTCGGATGTCAAGCATGTTCAGGCCTATGGCTCTGTTTATCATGGTTGTGAGGATGAAGTGTCAGGATACCTGAGCGAGTCCCTCTCCACCCGGCTGTCACACAGAATGGACTCCGTGGTTTGTTTCTCCTTCTCAGTCTGTGCCATCTCTGCAGTCAGTCCCTCCAATTCCTGCAAGGCATGCTGGGGCATGACCCATAAACTGTGCATAAGTCTCCATCAGTGAGACTTTTATACAGCGGCACAGGGATGATGCTGTGAAATACCTTTCTCCTCTGTCGAAGTTCAGAGAGGCAGAGCTCAACGTCCTTTAGCTGAGCCCTCTTCAAGCCTAGCGTCTCCTCCTCTCTCTCACATTTCTAAACCACACAAGACTGCTAGGTAATGTCTCATTCACAGGCACATAACTCGAAATAGACAACTGCCGTCAAGGCGTTGCTCAAATTACAATACATATATTATATTTAACTCACTGGAAGATTCTTTCTTACATGTTTGAGATTGTCGAGTTGCTCTTTCATTTTTGCACATTGCCTTTTCTCAGACCTGCTCCATCCACTCTTTTCCTCATCTGTGTCCTTGTCATTTTCACTCAGAGATAACACAAGTCTGGGGGATGGAGAAATGCAGTGGTCTCTGTCATTTGGTACCCCACTAAAAAATCACGAAAAAAGAAAAAAAAAAAAAGACTGCGGCGAATACAAACATGCACAGTAAGTCGCAAAGATGTAGTTTCATTTGATTTACCTGTGAGTTTCTCTCTTTTTATGCTGAGCTTGGCGAACAAAAGGAACTCTTTTTTGTACATTGCAGGATCTGTGGACTTCGAAAACAATGAAAGGAAAATGATTTCAAAGAAGGATTAAATAGATGTCCTTGTGGATTCTGCTGTAAACTAAATAACTATTGCCTTACCTGGAGGAGACTGAGATTCACTTTCTTCCTGTGTGGTTGTGTCATCATCACTCTGGTTTGTAAAGGAATCACCTGTGCCTGTGACAGACTGAAGGAGACAGCGCCACCCTGTGGGGTGGTTATGATATATGTTTTACTATATTTCTTAGTTATTCATCATTTACCACATTACATATTTTGTCCACTCATGAAAAATCAAGTGATAAAGTAAAGCCCACTTTCCTCCTACCTGGATGTGTGTGAATGTGCTGTCGGACTTGGTCTGTGCAGACAGAGTCAAGATCACTTGCAATAGACACGGTGTCAAAACTCCTCACTGGTACACCTGTAAAAAAAAATTATATATATATATATATATAGTAAAAATACATATATAGTGAACTGATGTACAAGAGGCCAAGTCTGCTGTGTTGTTTTGTGTGTGGTACCTGCTAAGAACCTGGCCTTCAGAGAACAGCTATTATTGGGCTGCCTGTTTTCATGGTCTGTTAGAACATCTGTTTTGTTACGCACTAAATGGGAAATGAGAGTGACAAGCGTAACACAACTGCAACAGGATCAATAGTTTAACATATACATTACATGCATTTTTTTTTTGTTTACATTTGAAAACACATTTTATTGTATGAATTATAGGTTGGGATCTTAATGTCCAGTGTTATTTAGCTATTTGGTTCTAAGGGTGATCGCAAGACGTCCACATGAGGTGACGCAAAGTCTCAAAGTCCATACTATACCTCTCTTTCGTAAATATCTGGGTATGTATTGGTTGAAGGAAAGGTTTAACAATCTATAAATTGTCTTAGAAAAATCCATGGAGCACGAATAGCTCAAGCCACCTATACCTTGTGGATACAACCTGCTCTGGATCCAGCTGTTGGACACATAGATGGACAGATGGCTAAAATGTGGGGAAAGTAGGACCGATTTCGAGGATTATACTTACTGCTCTTATCATGAACAGGTCCCTTCTCGTTAATGCCGGTATAGGAGACTCCAAAGTTGTCTAAAAGGCGAGAATGGCGAGCAGTCACTGCATCGTTACTGCTTTCGCCAGGTGTCGCTGATCCTCGTCTCCCCGCATTATCGACTCCTTGCACTTTTTGTTGACTCTGGCGAGTGTCACTGTCGTCGACCTCTGTCCTTTCAGCTTGTTCTTTGTCCACCGGTGGAGTATTATTCCCTGGCAACGTCACTTCCACCATCTCCTCTCTGAATCGCCACGCAAAGTCCTCCGTGCAGACGCTGTCGGAAAGAGGGCGGGCTTCTCCTGCCACTGTCGTGTCCGTACAGGCGCCTCCGAGCAGCCTCCCCAGTCTCCAGATGACTTCTTCTCTCCGAGACTCCACGTCCTCTCTGTTTCCCGTCCTTCCGTCTGACCTCTTTCTATTTTCCTTGCGAGTGTCTGGACCTCTCCAGCACTCCGTGTTCCACTCTGGGGTAGAGAAGTGGAGAGAGATTATGTTTTGGGTTTTTTTTGTGTAAAGGAAAAGCTTGTGGAACCCAAGTGAGACATATGGATTACCCTTATATTACTTAAGCATCTATACATCTTATTTCCCTCTTTTTTTTTGTTTTTGTGCAAATTCCAGCAGAAGCATTATGTTGACAATAAAACCCAAGTGACAAGCTTTCATTTAAATGATTTCCCCGGCAATTAATCACAGCTTTTTCCTGTGGTGATATTGAACCGGACCTGATTTTTGCTCCACCACCGGACTGTGCATCAGGTCGAGACAAGACATGGGGGTGTCATTTGTATGAGATGTGCTTCCAAGGCCTGTGTCTTTGCTCATCTGAAGAGGAGCTAGAATAATAATAACAAAAAAAACAAAAAACAAAATCCCACACATTATCACCAAAAAAAAAAGCTCAGATTTAATAGGCAGCATGTGTTACGACATATACGGTATTACCAGCATTGCTGCAGTCCCGCTTTCTGGAAGTGTCCTGATGTTTTTGGGACTGTACCTGCATTCATTTATCACTGATTAAAACATGTGTCTCACATTTCTCAAACATTAGGGAAAATATTTTTTATTCAAATATCTCAGACCCGCAGTTGACCAAGCTGAGCATCAATGGCATCTAGGAGGAGATCACAGTGGTCCTGTCTGCGGGGCTGAGCGTCACACACACCGACGTCATTCAGATCTGTGAAGTCAGACAAAAAACATTTTCACAACAAGAAGTTAAAACTCAATTTATATACGTATATATACACATAAAGTATAATACATGTACTCATGTACTGCTGATAAAACCTCAAACCAGAGTAAAGAAGCTCATCAGTGTCCTCTGCTCCGTCATGATCGCTGTCTGCCATGTCCTACCGCTGAGGACAGAAGTGCAGACAGTCAGCAGGATGCCACAGACACAACATCACAACCCAGTGAGTGGGGGGGGTTCTGTTGTTCAGTTGTCCAGGAAACCAGGACAATTTGGTGAACAGGACAAACTGACTTCTTTTCACGTGGGGGGGGGGACTATAAATCCCTGTACTGTCTTTTTCTCTCCCTCTCCCCCAAGATGAACATCAAGTACAGGAGCCCTGCAGGTGAAATCCACTGCGGTCCTGGTCCACGTAGCAGTATGTCTTCTCAGATGTTTAACACGCGTAGGCCACGATGTCTGAAGCGCGCTTTTCAAAATTGATGTTCCCTTGCCGAACCATCAGAATTTCCAAACTGCACAGATTTAACCACCCCTCACTGACACTCGGCAGAGTCACGTCACACGGGGGAAGAATAACATTCAATCACAGATTGGAGAGCTCGACATCATTCCACCACCACCGCGTCAAACATCCATAACTCACTGTGAGGAACTTTAAAATCGCTGCTCTGGCTCCTGGGAGGTGAACAGGCGGCGTCTGCTGAACGAGTCTCACTTTGCGGGAGCGTCACGTGGTCGCCCTGGAAACGGTCAAACAGCCCGTGACGTCAGGTAGAAGCGCGGCGCCGCGCGCGCTCTGCGTTGAATACGTCGCCAGAGGCAGCGAGTATCAAGATCCGAGTCTGCGTTCAAAGTCATGGTCCGGATTTTAGACAAGGATTTAGTCCCAGAGCCCTTCACGGTGCACCCATAGCCTTAAAAGAACAACAAAAAAACAGTATACACAATAGTATATGTGTACTGTATATATAATACATACGTATATGTGTACTGTATATATAATACTTACATATAAATACAGTTGCACTATAAACTTGTCAATGCACTTGATTTATGTGGATTTATATTTCACAACAATAGAAAAAAGCATCTGAAATAAGGTCCAATGCTGTCACTACGCCTTATTTATGAAAGGCTGTGATTTTAATATTGGGGCCTCTCCAAAACCATAATCTCACAAAGGCAATACAATACTGCCACTGTTGTTTTTACAGTTTTTTATTAGTACAAATGTGTTACTTTTCCATACTAAAACAACAACAACCTCAAATATGCCAGTGCAAGCCATCCCACGGTCGCTGAAAGAAAACAAAGCTGACGTGTACTGTGTCAACAATAACAACTTTATTATCTCCTTTTCTCAATTATTGTGTCTTTGTTGTTGAAAGACAATGTTACAAGTATAAATTAAGGGGCGAAAAATACACAATTAAAAAAAGAAGCATAACCTCAGTTTAATCCGCTATTACACCTGAATGCAACCGTGTGTACTTGGGGAGTAAGAGTAGTGGTCAAGGCAGGGCAATCACCTTTGACCTCCTGTACCGGGCCGCTGTTGTGATGCGTTTTTATAACTTTCATCATCACACGTTTTTTTGTTAAACACAACCACTGACTCACAACAAAAGCAGTGAGTCACAGTAGTCCAAGCAGAAGCAGGGCTCAGTTTAGACAAGGCAAGAAAAAGGCCCCTGTTTTCATTAGCGCACCTCTGCCTCAAAACTGAGCAGCATTGAATGAGCTTGATGTGTGTGACACACACACACACACACACACACACACACACACACACACACACACACACACACACACACACACACACACACACACACACACACACACAC
>JAFBJU010000120.1:412901-710717 GCA_016785305.1 Colistium nudipinnis | reverse complement strand
ACACACACACACACACACACACACACACACACACACACACACACACACACACACACACACACACACACACACACACACACACACTCACACTCACATCAAGCTCGTTATGCACACAACCAGTATGAAAACCCAATACAAATAATGGCACCCAAGAGAAAAATTGAAACCATACACATAGGAAATACAAGCATAAAAATGAAAGCTAAAACAGTTGCGCGAGATGAAATGAAAGAAACAATGAGAGGGTTTTTACATTAGATCCCCTGTGAAACAGAGAAGGCAGATGACGGGGTTTCTTTTTAAGTCTACGGTGCACTCTCCATTGACACTTTGGTTGTTTTTCCCCTTCCCACACGAGGGAGACAACTGTTAGAAGCAACAACAGCTATTATTAGCATCATTGCTACAGCTGTCCAATAATGTACATGGCCTCAGTGGGGCAACTCCAATAGGCAATCCCCTAGTCGCCAATCAGGTACCGAGGTACTGAGGTCAAGTTATTTGAAAATATATTGATCAAAACATATGACGAACTCTCCGTTACCATTCAAAATATAATATGTCTTCTCGAGTATAAAAATCATCTCAAACAAAAACTATTAAAGCAAACCTCTAGCGAACTTCTCAGTGATCACTGGAAAAAAAAAAAAAGGAAATCACATTCCAACTCACTATTTGTACATCACCATCAATCAGCAGTGATAAATGTGGCGACAGGACATTGCGTGACGACGCAGAATTAACTGCACAGTGATGATTTTGCCGATGGCAAAAAATAAAACAACTCACTGCGGTCACGTCCATGGATGTATGTTACACACCCTCAGTAGGATTTAAAGTGTACACAAACACAACAACTTGTATTTATGTATTTGTTGGTGAAAGAGGAAACTCGTTATGCACACAACCAGTATGAAAACCCAATACAAATAATGGCACCCAAGAGAAAAATTGAAACCATACACATAGGAAATACAAGCATAAAAATGAAAGCTAAAACAGTTGCGCGAGATGAAATGAAAGAAACAATGAGAGGGTTTTTTACATTAGATCCCCTGTGAAACAGAGAAGGCAGATGACGGGGTTTCTTTTTAAGTCTACGGTGCACTCTCCATTGACACTTTGGTTGTTTTTCCCCTTCCCACACGAGGGAGACAACTGTTAGAAGCAACAACAGCTATTATTAGCATCATTGCTACAGCTGTCCAATACTGTACATGGCCTCAGTGGGGCAACTCCAATAGGCAATCCCCTAGTCGCCAATCAGGTACCGAGGTACTGAGGTCAAGTTATTCGAAAATATATTGATCAAAACATATGACGAACTCTCCGTTACCATTCAAAATATAATATGTCTTCTCAAGTATAAAAATCATCTCAAACAAAAACTATTAAAGCTTGCTTAAGGTTAGATGACATAAATACAACTCTCATAGGATGGCTAACGAAAGCATCTAATTAGCTTAGTGAGTGAGAAGAGACAGCTAACATGGTTCTGTCCAAAGGTAATAATAATAATAAAAAAAAAATCTATAAAGCTTTAAAGTTGATTGATTAACATCT
Source organism: Colistium nudipinnis (assembly GCA_016785305.1). Taxonomy (NCBI): domain Eukaryota; kingdom Metazoa; phylum Chordata; class Actinopteri; order Pleuronectiformes; family Rhombosoleidae; genus Colistium; species Colistium nudipinnis. The sequence continues at coordinate 709,154 of JAFBJU010000120.1, read as the reverse complement.
CATTTGTTTAACAAGGTGCGATATGAAGACTTCTGTGCAATGTTACTTACTGGCTGAAAGAAGTCCTGGAGCTATAAAAAAAAAACAAGACATGATGTGTCAGTGAGATTATTTCCCTATGGACAGAGCCAGGAGAGAGGTTATCCCCGTTTCCACGCTTTGTGCAAAGGCTAAACTAACCAGCTGCTGGTTTCAACCTGGAAGAGGAGAGAGGCATCACATTTCATCGCAAAAAAACACATTTCTTTAAATGCTCAATTATAACTGGGTCATGACCACCACAAATCCGAGATGCATTGAAATCATTATGCAAATGGCGTAAAAGTAGCGTTTGTAGGGCAAAAAAATAATCAATCGTCATTAAATAAAAAAAGAGCTCATATTATCATACAGAGAAGTTCCTTCACTCCATCAACTCCGAGGGGTTACTCCATTTTGAATGGACATCTTTTCCAGTGCATTCTTCCACAACTTTATGGCTTGCACATCATAACTGATAACTGCTTTACAGTTACAGTTATGCGTTACCAATGTGCTGCCACGAATGACTCTATAAAAAAATATTTTCAGTGTGTTAAGACCGTTTTATGGAAATATAAAAGATGAATCCTGAGCCAAATTTACGGGCAACACAGGATCATCCTTCATCTTCCCAGAATGCATCAGGCTTAACATTTTAAATAGCACGACATTGCTCAGGCTCATTGAATCGTTTCAGATTTGAACTATACTGTACATACAACTTTATACTAAGATCAGTAGAGTTATTCCTAAGTTGACAATGTCATTCTTTTATCACAAAATATTCACAGAATTAGACAAAAACGGCAGATACCATACTTCCAGCCACAAATTCTACATTCCTAACAGTGATTGCCAAAAATACTCACTGGTTTGTCAAAACGTTTGTCACTGTAGACATGTAGTGCACAGGTCAAGAGGGCCGTTTCCCTTCTTCAGTCAATTTAAGGCAAAAAGACCGAGGGTACCCACGTGTGCTGATCCCAGATCAGCTCGACCACAAACGCCCAACGTGAGGGCCTGGAGCGGGAGCTCCAGGGGGAGTCGTGTGTCGCTAAAGCCGACTGCACAGCGGCGCGCTGCAGGAACCAGCCCTGACCGCCCGTCGGCTGAAGCGACTCTGGACTGCCCAGAGAGACCGCCCCAGCGCGAGGACGAGAAACTCTGGACACGTCTGAGCTACAAATGCGCAACTGAGGGGAGCCTCCTAACCCACTGAATGTCTTAGGGATGTTGCGCAGACTTGGTACTTCGTACGAATGGTCACCAAGGACACGGTGTGTTTCGCGATGGGAGAGCACCGGAGGACGTAAACTACACGTCTGTCCCATGTTTTTTTTGTTTTGTTTTTTTAACCCCGCCCAAACATCAACACAAAGATATGTACTAATCTATGGTCAATCACAGTGAAACATGCGTTTTCGGGTCTGTGACGGCGATCCCTTCAGAGAGAGACACACGAGTGTTTCAATGTTGCACTAATGTCTTACAATTAAAGGCCCTACTACTGTAGAAATGTGCTAACGGGGTCACAAGGTGGAAGAGGTCCGAAGCCTGTCGAGACGACTGTAGTGCACTGAAGCATAGACTCATTTTCATACAACAGGTAGGCAACTGATCAGCAGCTGTATTATCACGACACACACTACACTCTAATCCACTGGTGAACCGACTAACCAGTGTGTACCTGGAGGGAGGAACATTCATTCACATCAAGTATAATACATTTCTGCCCAACTCATCACTTCAGACAAACCCGCCTCCAGCCTATAGGAAAGAGATAAGCTGCTCATTAAACATTGGCTACTGAATATGGGAACCCAAACGGTTACAAAATCAAATTGAATAGATTCAATTACAACCAAAATTACATGAAATAATCATGTATGATATAAGCATGGCTCGTTATGTTACGTTTATTACAGACAATGATGATGTTCATTTTTTCACGCATTATTTCGAATAACCAAAAATCTCTATTATTTTTCATCATTTACTTCAGAAAGTAAGCGTTCCCTATTTTGTCAATGAATTGAGATACATTTTAAGGAGTGTATTTGATTATTTTACAATTTTATAATATGACCATTCTTTCCTATTTCATTTTGAACACATGAAGTTCAACAACATTTAACAGCAAACACTCTAAGACTCTAAGCAAATGTGTTTGGTAGAACGCTATTATAGCAAACACATTAACTGGCATTAACCTCGCTCTTTAAATGACCAAAATGGGTTAAATGAGCTTTTGAAGTCCTTCCTGGGAAGTTTCTTTCCCAATGTTAAATCTCTGTAATGGGGGTATTCATAGAAAAGTGCATTGTGGAGAGCCTTTACCGAGCACCTGATTTCTGGAGTGCGCAGATGCCTTTTTAGTGTGATGTCACATTCACACAATGTGTCCCTCCTTAATTAGTATACAGTCAAAGAGGCCAACACAGGCACTGTCCCTTCTTTTTAACCGGATAGTCAAAACAGAGTGAGTGTGGCGTTTGCAGGTACAGTGTCAACCGAGAATGTGTGAAACACACAGATGCTTACCAAGGTCCACATAGTGCTCACAAGCCAGCTACGGCCCAATGCCTAAGGACCGGACGCCGAGGCGTTTCCTGTCGGCGGAGGTTAGGCGCGATCTGGGATCAGTGTCTGGGTTAGAAGATGTCAGGAAACATGTTCCAGTCCTGTCTCTCCTTCGCCTCCCAGTAACCTCCCTTGTACACAAAGTTTGTCTCTCCAGTGACCGAGTCCCTTCTCTGGTGAAACCACAATGGCTGGTAGCCTTCGTATTCTTGGCCTGCGGGAAGAAGCTCATTTGTTACTCAATACCGAAACCATCATTTTTACTCGAGTGGAGAAGCCACACTTGCAGGCATTTATCAATTGCTATCCACACGTAACACACATATGAAAAGCATTACATTAGTAAGCCCTGTGTTTGGCTACAAAAGTGAGCTCTGGCAAAAAATATCATATCAATAAAACACCAAGTATGATACTTGCAATACAACACCCTGGATCTATAATGGTAGTGGAGAAATGTATATAAACGTATAAATAATCGGGACTTTTAGATAACTTGTTTGCCGATAGCGCACAAAGGGACCCACATGTGGTCTAATGGACAGGATGATACTGCAGGGTAAATGAATTACCTACAGTTATGTCCGTTATTATTACATGTAACATATCACCGAGGCCAGATCTAAATGAAAATGTCACATGTTGCAGGAAAAAAAAAAAAAAAAAAAAAACTTTTTTCCTCATCCTCCATTATCTGGAGAAGTTAAGATGAGGGGGTATCATGCAGTTCCCACACAGAGGTAGACCACACAGAGGACACACAGAATGGGGTGCATTGGTGTGTGTGTGTGTGTGTGTGTGGGAGTGATGCACAACAGCGGGGCACAGGGCAGCCCCCACTCACCAGAGTCAAAATCACACTCTGACCACCAAGAGAGGGAGGAAAAGAAAGACAGGTCATGGGTACATCAAATACAGTCTAGCCTACGCACTACACAAACACACACAAACACGCACACACGCACACGCACACACACAGGAACACCGCCAGGGTGCAAGGTTTTCCAATGAGTTCACACCGGGCTGCTCTTAGCCTTCTGTGTTATGACCTGCAATAACCGTTGGGCTCCTTGAATCGTAACCATCAAGATCAGCAGACCAAAACAAATGACGCATAATAATGCAAGAAATTATTCGTTAGACTTCACAGCTTCAGGTTTGAAGTATACATCGTCTGTATGTATTGTCTTAACGAGGGAAAATGACCAGCTGGTTGCATTTAATGCCTATTTAAAAGTTTGTTTTTCACGACACTGTTGATGATCTTCGGCACAGAAGTCTGCAAGATAAGTTTAGCAACTTAGATTGTTTTTCTTTCTTTTGGCATAAAGGCCAGATAGAGGTTTGGAACAAAGCTGTTGAAAATAGAGAACATTTTGTTGGGAACACAGCACCACCGTTGTAGAATGCTTCCAAAAGTGAACCAGAATCCGAATGCCAACTGTTCCCAAGCTTTAGTACTGATGATAACATTCTCTAATATTTTGGAAGCATAAACTAAATTGGCCCACTACTACAGGAACCCTGGATGGCTCTTTGCAACTGGACTAGATTTGCCTCCATGCTTAATGTTTCCTCCCCGCTTTCTTTCGTCTTTCACTCAACATTTTGTTTTTCATCAGACATCCCACTTCATTTCATACCTTCATCCAGAGCGTCCGAGGCCTCCGCTTCCCGCCTCCTTCTCACTGCCCTTTGTTTCTCCTCAAGCCTCTGTTTTTCCGAGTTGGCTTCGTCCCACCGCCCGTCCTCCATCAGCCTCTGGTCTGGTCTCAGGCGGCTGTCGGTCATTCCCACTCCTTCCTCTAGCTCATTGAGGGTCAGCGCCAGAGCAGAGAAGTAGTACATGTTCTCGGCATTCTCCCTGCAATTACAGGAGGATGAGTTTAAGTTCGGGACGTTGTCCGGTCAATAATATCGACTGAACACTTCAGTTCTTATGCGTCAACTCGTATATTGCCATGTTCTTCCCGTGAGGCCGATGAGCCCGGTGCTTACGGGAGAGGGTATTTCTTCCACAATAGTTTCGGGGACAAAGTCTGATAGACGGTCTTCTGCTTGCCCTCCGATCCACTGCCCCCTCGACTGCTCTGAATGATCTTTGCACTCTCCATCTTGTCATCCCACGTACCGGAGAGGATGTAGTGAGCCTGGCCCTCACTGTTTGACACCACACCTGTCACCTGGAAACAGCAAAAGGTAATGAGAAAATGTAGAAAATAGATTTATTACAAAGAATTAGGAATTCCGGTAGTCATCACAATGTATGCATCATAATGGCCCTGTCCCTGGTGCTGAACAGAAGGTCAGACACTTATCTCAAACAAGTCAGAACCAATAAAGGCAGCATTGGGCCTCATTTTTGGTAGCTGGTAGTTGGTAGACTGCACTGTGAGGTGAGGTTCTACTAAATGACACTACTCCGTGAAATAATATATTTTATTTGGCTCTGTCCAGCAGGAGGCAGCATCACACAAATTAACCCTGAAGCGTATGACATAAAAAATAAAAAATTAAATAAAATCAAGGTCAGGTATTAGTAAAGTGCGAGAGACAAATCATTTACCTTTCGTGGAACATCCCTGGAGAAATAACTGTAGGGAGAAAACTTGAGTTGGCAGGTCTCTTTGGTCCTGTGATTCACAATCTCAATGTCTCCCGACTGGAAAGATACACAAATGAACCGACACAAGAGTGAGAAACAAACATTAATGTCCACGGGTGTGTTATTATACGTTGCTTTTTTCCTGTGTACATTTCCCAGTATAAATGACTACAAGTCTCAAAATGTATTTCTGTCAGTGAGAACTTGAGAAATATACTTGTCATTTTTTAACATTGAGATCCGTGAAACAAACATAACGTGTCACATCAGAAAATAGATTTACAGAGGGACTTCTGGGCGGTTGTACGCCATCGGTGTATGTCCACAGTCATGTACAGTTAACCACATAATGTACATAGTGAAGACTTGAGGAATGTAGAAAAGGGATTAAGGTTATTTTTGTCATAATTACATTTTGAATTCATGAGTTATGGTAAATAGATAGTTTTGGGAGATGACAGTGGTCTAGCCTTTTGAATTATGACAAATAAATGCAAATCGCTTCATCCGTAGGTTTAGGTGGACATTTGTGCCAGATGTAGTGAAATTTCCTCCAGGAATTCCAGATATATTACCCCCACAAGATTGGGACCGACTGACCAATAAGCTGAAAATATAGGGGATGGCTGTAACCGACACATGCCCATGAAAAACTTACTTAATAATATGTGAAGCCTGCCACCCCTCCTCCTCCTCCTCCCCATATATAACTGGGCCATCTTACCGAGAGAAGAAGCCGTTATTTCAGGGTATTATTAGAGATCAAAGCTGAAGAGAAACCCTTTGAGAGTGTGAAGCTCCTGATTCCAGTGCTGAAAGGCTTCGCTGGTTTGGATCAGTGGCTGAATGGTAAACAATGAGCAGCGCTTGGAAACGGACCTGGTCAATCCACAGCTTGCCCACGATGATGTTGTGCACGGTGGAGGTGACCTTCCTCCAAACGTAGTGGTTCCCACTGGAGTGAAACTGCAGGTGAATGGCACCTGGGGAAGGGCCAGGGACAAAAGGTCGTTAGAGGAAAAATATATCTCACAGCTGCCTTCGATAACAATCTGCAACTGCAGACCTGTGTTAGATGCTGGCGTTGCTTTTACGATGTTAAATTTGTACGTGAAGAACCTCATTTCTACCTACAGCAAGCACAAAACCTGTAATCTAAAACATTTATTCTGGGAAAATACTTTTACACCAACTTCCAATGCGAATTAGAAGATTTCTCAAATGTATTTTTACCATTAAGAATTTTCAGTTCCACAGACTATCTTTTATCAAATGGCACCTCAAAGCAGACAAAAGGTGAGATAAATCCCCCCTGTATCGCTAATAAATCTCTTCTTTATCACAGCCGAAAGACTGCAACTCTCCACTGTCGAAGCGCAACAGAGACCTCTGTATACTGTATAACCATATTTTATGTATGTGTCAAAGGGGTCATAAAGCCGCCCGGATTCATTCTCACACTCTACTGTCAGACATTAGATTGTGTGGGAGGCAGCTAAGTGGTCCACTACGCTCTCTGGCGCTGTGGCTGTTCAATTTGTGTGATGTAACCTTTAGTTACCTCTATTCATTTACACATATCGTGTGTTTAAATCCTTACCCAGAGGCATGATGGAGAGGTATTTGCCACGGAACTTGCTCGCAATGGTGATTTCCTGCCACAGGGTCCAGCCCCGTTGGGAAATCACATGATGTGCAGCGGCGGGGGGGTGGTGGCTCACCTTAGAGGGCGGACAGACACGCCAAAAGGTTAAGTTGAATATATGCCATGTGTTCATATACACGGCGACTCTTCGGGGGACGCCGTACAGTGCATGCACATCAGGGGACGTGCCAAGGAACAGGCCCTGTGGTGGCGCCGTTACCTGCTCACACAGCGAGCGGTAGCCGTACTCCTCCAGCCGATCGAGCTCGTAAGTCTCGCCCAGGAGGGGGTTGAAGGGCTTGGCTGTCCGATGGACCGTGGTCGAGTACGAGGAGACGGAAAAGGCGGCAACCAGGCACATCTGCTCCATGGCGCAGTCGCAGCGTGCCGCCTTGTCCAGCAGCTCGTGGTACTCCAGGTCCTCGCTGAGACGCTGCAGCATGGACAGGGGCTCGTTGAAGTTTACCTGAACGGAGGACAAAGGAGTGACTATAACAAGCACGCATTTTAATTTTTTTTTTGTTCAGCTTCCAGCAACGAGGAGGACCAGGCGACACTCACGGGCATGGGGATTTTCGAGAGCTCCTTGCCAATGCAGTTCTTCATGATGCTCCACAAATTGAGGGAGTAGTTGGGCTTGTCTGGGACACGAGTCCGCCGCCGTCTGCGGGGCTGCGGCTCCTTCGCCGACACATCGTTACAGCCCGGAGACATCTGAGATCGGGGTGGGGGAGGATGAAACGGTGAGATTGTACCTTCTTAAAAAGGGAATATTTGATGTATACAAGTTCAAAACCTCATTTTAACTTCCGTGACAGCTCGGCAGCCAATCAGCGGACACAGTGACACAGCAAGGGAGAGACAGGAGGATAGGGAACGGAAGGCAGCCGTGAAAGAGAGTTAAGGGGGGGAAGAGGAGCAGATGTTCGACTGGTAATTAATATTTGGTGGAATGATGCAGCCGTGAATCTTAGGCACTGCAGGGGTGACATAGGGACCGCATGAAACACAGACAAACGCAGTGTGTGTGTGTGTGTGTGTGAGTGTGCGTGTGTGTGCGTGTGCGCGTGTAAGCAGTGACTAAAAGTTGGGTTGGAAAAGGGGGACTGTTGGGGGAAGTTGATATAATGTATCAATGTGGAGATTACAAAAGTCAGCAGAATTCACAAATGTCAGTGGTATTACTCATACTTGTTAGGAGGACTTCCACTTACATTGTCGTCTTGGCTCCAGTCGTTGGCGTGACCTCCGCTCGCGCCGCTCAAATTGCTCTGAGACCGCCTGGAACAGATAGAAAATGTTTTCTCCAATGGCAACTGGAGACACACACACACACACACACACTCAAACTCGCTGTCCATTTTTCTCCGCCACGTGCACAAACACCAATACAATACTAATACAATGAGTACAAAGGAGCGTAGAGATTGTTGGGTATTACAGATGAATGATGTGTAACATTTTCTTTTACTTCTGGAGGGGGGGGGGGGACACCCCACTAAAAGCATTTTAATGCAAAAATTGGAGCCATTAACAGACTGACTCAATTCCCAGTAGACAAATATGCTGTAAAATGAGTAAATCAAAGAGAACTTAAATTGGTTCACTATATTTGGAATGCGGACACTGATTGCAGTCTCAGGTTCTTTTATCTGTATAACAGAAAGATTCTATCTAAAAAAAAAAAATACTAGAGCGAACGGAACGCCTGTCAAATCAAGATTCAAATTTGACAATGCACAGAAAATGTTTATGGCCACTTCCCAGTATTTGTCTTCCAATGGTCATTATCTTTAAAGTATGTATGTATGTAAGAATGTATAAGAACATGTAAAATACTAATAAGCATGGGTAAGAGCAAAGTCCTGTGTGAGACTGACCTGTGCTGTGTGTTCTCAGTGGCAGTCACTGTGATAAATGCAGGGGAATCCTCCATGGCATCAAAATACTCAGTATCCTCATCTTCATCACTCGCCTCTTCTTTGCGCGGCCTCTGGCTTCCTTTAATCGGCACATGGGCATTAGTGAGTGCATACAGGTGACATGCAGCACCGACAGGACCATCACATGCTGGTGAGTCGGTGTTCTACAAAGCTCAGGAAAAAAGCAACGTATAATAACACACCCGTGGACATCAATTAAGGCATAATCAGCTTAGTAAAATTGGCAATGTTCCCGCTGGTTAACAAGCTTGAATGATGCCTATTCCTCAGTGTGTGCTTCTCATATACAGGAACCAACCTTCAATATTCAGCAGTTTGCTTTTTAATACAAACACAAAATTGACTGCTTCTTACGCCCACGGCCCACGGTATAAATTCGAGTTTTATAAGTATTCAAACGTGTCTTAAATAAAGAGTATATTCTTCGCCACACAAAAAAGCTGGACTGGGAACACCTTTATGTTGCATCTTTTTTTAATCACTAAATCATTACTATGTTTTGAAGATGAAAACACTAGTCCCTCTGGTAAGCCACTCCATTCCCCATTGTAAAAATCTAATGATTTGAATGCCTATAGATGGACTATGTCTTCCTCCCTTTGCAATATAGGTCAATATAAAACTATATATAACCTTATAAATAATATTTTATGTACTTATAAATAACTAACAAGTAAGTACAATTGACTATTTTGGCATTGAATGGTGTCTGCGGCTAATTTTTATATAAATCATTTATGGAGAGAGGATAGTTTTACATCAATTCTAAGAGGATGGAGTCATTACAATGTATCCTTGTTGAAGGCAAACAAAATGTATGTTTGGCCCAAAGGATGAGGAGATTTGAAACAGAAAAAAGCAGCATTCGGGAAAAGGTAATGGAGTCACCAAAATCTATAAGCTCCTTCCTCTCGGAGAATGGATGTAAATAGCACATTCCGTGCCAGCCCCGGAGATTGTTTTCCCCAAACTGTTGTTGATAGGTGAAAAACTGAGGGAAAAACACTCGGTGCACGGACAGAAAGAAGAAAACTTATGACCTACAGTTCTCAGTGAAGGTAACACACAGATGGCCTTTCTCACCCTTGTTGGTGGTAGGGGCACTGGGTGCGCTGGAAACAAGTGTGGGCGCTTCTCTCCACGCGCGCTCCAGGCTGTTATGCTGCTTGGCTAGTTGCTCAATGGTCTCCTCGAGGTGAGTGCGCTGCTCCCGCTCATACTGCAGCGCCCGCTGCCATCTCCTACTGTGAGTCTCTGCGAGGTCTAAGAAGTCCCGACACGCCTGAGGGAACACATTCACACCAGTGAATAAAACACACAGAGAGCCCCAGGAAAGTTTCATTTCTGTATCTGAAAGTCGTTTTTTTTTTTTTATTAAAATCCAGAACATAAAATAAGTTGTTTAAAAAGTCAAAGAAGTTCCAAGTTATGTCCCACTTGATTTATTGAGGAGCTCAGATTTTTTCATTGAAACACACTCATCGAGGGGATTAAAAAAAAAGAAGCAAACAACATGTTTTAAAAATGAAAAAAATAAAATAAAAAAATTATTCAATCAAGAATAAACACTTTGCAAAAAAAAAAAAAAAAAAAAAAAAAAAAAAATCTAACAGCTGACAATATTAGAGAGAACGTTTGGGTAGAAAAGGCGTATGTGCCAATTGTTGTAATCAAGGATATTTAATCATTATCTCCACAATAATCAATATGTTAACGTGGCACATTTACTGGGTCTCCCTGCTGTGTTAAATGCGCCTCAGTGCAAAGGGAAACAACAGTGAGGGATGAGCTAAATATACAGTAGTCAAGAGGGGGCATCATTGTTGCTGCTTTGCATTTACTGCTGAGCCAAAGAGGTCACTACAAATCAGACACATATGTGTGTGAGTGTGTGTGCGCGTGTGTATATCATATGTCAGCTTTGCCTCGTAGCGAGCTCAAACGTCAATGAACCTTAATAACACCTCATAGTTGACTTCATGCATGGTGAGAATGTCATGGTTCGGTCACTGAGCTGTCAACAAGTGCCCAGGGGGGGGCTTTTTATAAGCACTTCTAAACTGCCGCATTACTCGCAAGTATATTTGGATCAAAAATGTGAGGACAGGACATGATTGTGTAGGATCCACTAAGTATCTACAGCAAATGTCACTTTGGTCCCATTGCCAGAGAGACCGTTTGGAGTTAGGTTTAAACACTTGGATAAAGCTGTGGCAGCCAGCTGGGGGGGGGGCTCGAATAATCTCTGTTCTCTAGTGAGGGAGGGATTTACAGCAACACCTGTGGGCAGCGAAACGAGGGTGTGACAACACCTCCAGAAAACAGGATATTTATCGGTTCACACTCTCACAAAATCAGACACACCATCAGAAATATAAGTCCCATTTTGATCACAATTTCAATTTTTGACAAAATGCCTCGAGCCACGAGCCTGTGGGTGAAGACTGGCCATTTCAGGCAAAGAAAACAGCTTCAATTTGTTTAGTCCAAAGAAAGGGCTGGTCTTGTTCATACCCAGTACTGAACAAGACATTTTAATGATTATTATATAGTATTATAAAATGTATGGTAATTGTGCTGTTTCTACATATTCCAATGGCACAGAAATATCATATAACATTGCCCTTTATAAAGGTTACCTTATAACACCCTCAGGTGTTTTGAACTAGAAAAACTGAATATTTATGAGACACAAATCTCAAAAAGATCTCAATCACATAATAAAGAGTCAAAATGTTTCACCCTAGCCTCCCATCAATCACTTACCTTCAGCTGTCTTTCAAGAGGTGTCTAACCGTGACAGGCTGAGCGTTAGTTTAAGTGTTAAATGTGCATGTGACGTTGCGTTCCACTTCCTCAGACACAATCACGATATGAAACTCAACACCCACTTGAAAAAGTTCGATGGTTCCACATTTTTATGCTGACTCTCCAGTGCCAACACAGACTTCATGTGATGTCCGGGGGGGGGGGAGAAAAAAAGGGGGGGGGGGGGGGGGGGGGAGAAAAAAAAAAGTTAATGGGCATGGTGGCGTAAAATTAAAAATAAGTCCCTGCAAGAGTGTTGTGTCTTGCGAGTGAAGCCATTTCCCTGCTTTCCCTCATTTGCTTTTACACACACGTGCACACACACACATCCACAGATAAAACAAACAGGCATGCACTATAGGCAAAGAAAAACAACCCCTTTCTCTGACTTAAAAGTAAAAAAAAAAAAAAAAAAAAAAAAAAAGTTAAAAGCGACCAACAGTTCAAAGCCAAGCAAGAAGAAAGACAAACCTTTTAAGATCGTCTGGCTTTAGTCAGAGCAGGTCTGTCTGTCTGTCTGTCTGTCTAACGGTTAGTCCAGAAGGATCTGACATTCCTCACCGAGAAGGGAGGGTAAGGTTTGAGAGGGGGGGGGGAAGGGTTGGGGGGGGGGGGGGGGGAGCAGGGGCTATTCCTGTCCCCCCCCTCCCACCCACCATCATATCTAGTATCACTCCCTCAGGACTTCAAACCCCTCCATGCACTCTTTCCCCCTACTGAATGACTGACTGACTGACTGCAAAGCCTATGGTATTTAGCATTGAGGGGAATGGAGCGGGGCCAGATACAGTAGGGCATTTCATATTATGATGCTATGACTGAGAGCCAACGTCCCGACACAGTGGTAACCGAAAAAAAACTCGGCCCCGTTGGTTTTTGTGTTCAGTTAAGCCAACAAGGTGATAAAATGGCTAAACCTATTATTAGTAAAATATTACTGTACTTCACTCAACTCCATCAGAGATGCAACTATTCTTAAATAACATCAGCAGTTGTAAATGGCCAAATTGTAACATTAAAATAAAATTGTAAAGGAAAAAAGTGATTGTGGTGTAAAACTACTTTAAACCTGTAGTCTCCCCGTCTTCGGCTCAGTGGCTCTGTGAAATTGAGATCTCACCAGAACTCACTAACCAAGGCATGACTGACAACTGGCAGCCACGTCCCATTAAATCATGCCAGCCTGCAGAATGCACATTACTCTGTGTTCAACTACTCACATTGATCATAGCATTGGAGGTGATTCGGAAGAGGGTGGCTCGTTCGTTGACTGCCTTGAACTTCTCCCCTCCCTCCACGGGGACCTTCAGACCCTCGAGTTCGCTCAGCGAGCGCTGCAGGGCCGCACCATGCTTGGCGATGAGGTCGTTACACGTGCTGAGGTCATCGAGCTTGCTGACGAGTATCTTGAGGGTTCCCTGAATCTCGCTGCGGTCGGACTGGGACGTGGGCTCCTCGTCACCCGAGTCATCTGGAGGGAAGAGGCCAAAGGTCACGTATACCATCTTAAACAAGGGGACACCTTTGGGGTTTGGGAGTCCACAATCCACGAAAAAAATATATTCCAGTTTCTCCACTGCCAAATTGTCTCCACTGGCAAACCTCCATCACAGATTCATTATCATAAACACTGAAAGGATGTCTCAGACGGTTCATAGAGTTTAGATGTTTCGGTGTATATTTTTCATTAAAGGATAGAAAGCACAACTTAGTCACCATGATAGCAAAGCTTTTGACTGTGATTTATTCCAATGATTCAATCATTCAAGTTAATTGGATAACTCTCAGTCAGATTGTACACCTGGCTTCCTTTGACACAGACACCCTCACCAAAAACAGTAACACACCAATAATTGCAAAAAAAATTAAGCATGACTGCAAAATGTCTGATCCTTGAAAGCTTATCGAATGAACATGGGACATTTGTTCGCAGACACCTCGCCCATATCCACGAGCCTTTGCGGTAGCAGTTGCCTTTCTGTTTGATGTTATTAAAGCACATTTTGAGGCACTCCACCCTTTCAGAGGCCAAACAGTTCATCCTCCATCCCAATTAACTATTATCAGTCATTAATAACAATGGTGAAAAGCAACTAATACGAGATGATCTTAAACAGATAAAGATGAAATAAACGTCAGCATGATAGCCGAAGCAAACATGTTCGTTTATTTCCCCCTTATTCAACGTAGTTGAATGGTCACCAATGTCCCCCTTGCAGTGGTGCCTCCTGGTTTGAGTACCACAGCACTAAGAAAAGGTTACCAGAACATATGAGAATGTTGTTGCATCAGCTCAATGTTTCACATTTCCCCACACACTGCAAGCACAAGCACACACACACAAACGAGTAAAGAAGTACACAAATACCCTAACAGCCCCCAAAATAAACATAATAGCAGTTTCTTAGCTCAAGTGTATGCTGACTCCATGTTTCTTGGATTATAAATGCTGTTCTTTTATCTTTTCATGATAAAACACCAAGGAACCCACATGTGGGATTATGAAGTCAAGAAAGATGTGCAAATATATGTATCACACCTTAAACTTAATAATATACAAATAAAAGCATTTGTGTTTCTGTTTAAATAAAGGAAGCTATGAAAACATATGACGGGTGTGTTAAATAAAACTACTTCAATGGCTTAACGTAAGAAAACCGATGACAAACCGGAGAAGCAGGATAATATACACCGGCCACCCACAACATTAAAACAATTTTTTTAATGTGATTTTAATGTTATTTGCTTGTTCCAATTATTTTCAATAGCTTCATGGCTTTAATAGGAGGGTGTATTTGTGTAACAGCGAGGCCAAAGTAATCCAGCTTGCTATTGCGCTACTGTCTAGAAAGTGTTATACTCTGGGGCTTGCTGCACGCATTTTCTCCTGTGAAAAGGTGTGTCAAGTAGCTGATGGAAGAGACCGTCACGCGCTTTTGGTGAGAGGGAGCATTACAGCGACACTTTCTACAACCGGCAAGGCAACTGGCTGGGACCTCACAGTGGAAGACACCGTCACCTCTGTCAAGCGCATTTACAACATGTAAGCATATAACATGGACATGTGCCTGGGGGATGCCGATAGCAAGAACTACATCATGTAACGGCACAGTGCTGAGGTCAAATTTGCCCACAATTTTTGCCCAGAGTAAAGTCTGGCAACAGTCGGTAACAAGCAGCTCACAGTCATCTAGACACGGGATTAATCCACAAGGCGAGGACGTAATTTAACTTTAAACACACAATGCCTCACTTCTACCTAGATTATAATTCTCAAAATAGTCATATGAATATCAGAAAAACGCCAGTCTAATCAGGTAATGAACACTCAAGGATACGCAGTGAGTAACATTAAAAAATGGAAATATGTATTAATTGCAAGCATAACGGACAGGACAGATATAAGTGGGGTTAATTTGGAAAGAAAGAAGGCAATGACATGTGATCAAGAGGGAGAAAGAGAGAAAAAAAAAATCTCGCCATGTTCGCATTTCTGGGCATTCATTTTCACCGAAAGGTAACTAAAGTTCAGCCCCTGAGCTCGGGCCTCCTATAGGAACTGTGTGAACATGTTGAATTAGCTAAATAAAACAGTCCAGTCAGGGGTCAACGCAGCAGTGCTACACCACAAACAAAACCTTATCAAAACCTAGATCAGAGCATGACAACCCTAAGTGCCTATAACCAGTAAGCATTAGAGAAGGAATCGGAATACACTGAATTTCAATTAAGCCAGTGCAGCGGAAACAAGGTTAAGCGGATGGAAGCGCTGACGATGTCAGAAGATCGAGTGTGCGTCATGAGACAAGCAGCCGCAGCGCAAAGGAAAGGACGAGACTGACAGAGGTGGGGGAGAAGCCACAGAGTAAGTTCAGAGCGAGTAAAGAATTAAGCATTTCATTGGCAAGTTGTTGGTGGAGTTTTGAAATGTCCCCACACAGTAAGCCTGTGATATATGTATGTACTGTTTACGTACCTAAAGTAAAAAAAGATGGATATCAAAATATTTAAAAAATGTACAGGAAGTCAAAATACATATAAGAAAGGTTATGTGGATGAGAGATGGGGAGTTATAGGGTTAAAAAAAGAGGTCTGAATTAAATCACTGGCTTAAAATAACTGCTTCACATCTTTGAATACAAAAAACACTCAACAATCATTTCAGTTCTATATACTTATTAAACAGTTGTCAAAAGCGCTTCATGTCAAATATAGACTACTAACTCTCCCCAAGTTCAGTTTGTAGAACAGGGAAAGCTGAATATGAGGAAGTAAATCATTTTTAACTTGAAGATACAACTTTATTACTCATAGCCGTTTCCTCAAAGTCTAATCTGAGTCAAAGTTGAAGTTGTGACCAAGGTTATTAAACGGCAAAGTCCCCACAGACCACAGGGCCATGCATGATGTCTACATTTGAGACAGAAATCAGAGTGGGATCTGGATAAATTTAGGATAACATGAAGTTGAGTGTTAAAAGGGGAAATGGGTGGAATTGAGACATTTTTGTGGTCCTCTGAGAAAAACAAAAAGTACTGGAGAAGGAGCACGGAGCAATGGATGCATTTTAAACAGCAGTGCACTGACTCAAGCAAATTATATTTTTCCAGTGTTAAATTATTAGATAGATTGTTTGCAGTTGAGACACCTGAAAAGTAAATACAGCGAAAACATTTGCAGCACTGCAGTTGAGCTTGCTCTCATTATTCACCCTCATTCCTCCAATGAGCACAGCAGCTCGAAGCAATGCCACTTAAAAAAAAACTGTCACACGTACTGGGGCACATTTGTTTGGAGGAGACCCTGCTTACGGCACGTTGTATGCAAATCTCACACTAAACAGCATTGGCAAAAATATGTTTGAGCACTCGAGGGTAAAAACCCTTCACAACATATTCTAAACACTCTGTAAAGTGTATTTCTGACCTGGAACAAAACATGAATGAAGCTGCGGTGTACACAATGTACCTACAATGTACCCCGCAATCTCAAACCCTTTCAACTGCAGATGTGGATGAATGGCTCTCCATAGCAAAGTCGACAACATGAGGCGAGGCCAGAGCCCATTACCACCCCAGTCATGCTTCAAGGACGGATAACCCCCACCCCCCACTCCAGTGTACCACCACAAACAGCACTCTGCATCGTCACAAATGTAAGTGTTTAGAGATCCCATGCCATGACTCTACTGCACGCTCCTCCCGAGATCATTTCCGCAAATACAATTCTGTGAGTGTGATTCGATATCACGACAGACAACCCTGCATCCTCCTCCACTCGCAAAACATTGAATCGAGGAGAGAGACCCAGTGTACCACCACAAACAGCACTCTGCATCGTCACAAATGTAAGTGTTTAGAGATCCCATGCCATGACTCTACTGCACTCTCCTCCCGAGATCATTTCCGCAAATACAATTCTGTGAGTGTGATTCGATATCACGACAGACAACCCTGCATCCTCCTCCACTCGCAAAACATTGAATCGAGGAGAGAGACAGCGAGGAAAACGGGCAGTGGGAGAATGTAATTGGGAGAGCAGTGTGCTGCTGCCCCACTGTCAGGGCTCGTCTATTGGGCCGTCCCTGAGGACCGGCTGTCAGATCGGCGGAGCCAGACCTCGGGCTGACGGGATGTCACCCTGTGGTGGAGTGACGTGCACGCCCAGCAGCCAAGCGGCAGGGAGAAATGTGGATTCAATTTGTAAAAGACGGTCTTTAAACACAGCGCAGGGCTAGGCAGGTGTTCAAAATATTGTCAGAAGAGTGGAAAAGACCACACTCGCATGTCTAACATTAATTCTGCCAAAGTTACAGTTTATCATGATGCTGGATGATGGACCGTTCAGCCGCTACAACGTCATCTGTTCATTGCTACAGCACTGGAATTCATAGTAACCTTAAAAATTATGTACTGCTAAAACTAATGCCCCTACTTAAATCGTCCGTTGCCTCCCACCCACTATACACATATTAGATACTGGTGAGTACAAAGAGACATGTCGGTATGAAGAGTTAATAATTGCGATTATACAATATTGATTACAATTAGCAAGATATAATGTACGCAGAGATGGCCGAGTGTTTGTCATAATGTGCAAGAGGAAGAGAATTTATCAGAAGTTTATCAGAAACAAAGCAGGGACACATTGGATGTGTCCCGGGGGAGAGGGGAGGAGGGGGTCCTGGCTAGTAATTGCTAACTGGCTCCATAGTTCCCCTGAGATACATCACAAGGAGACAAACCCAGGAGACAGCGTGTTCAACCCAGTAGCACAGCGCTCTGCTCCAGAAAAAGTAAATGAGGGACTGTGCAGTGCAACTCATCACTGTCCCCAAAGCTCTGCAGTACAGCTCTGGCAGCGTATCCGATCGAAACACTCTCGGTAAGCAGCAAACAACAAAAGGAAAAGATTAACACAAGAGTGCCTGGGCTGAACGAAGATTTCATTGAACAACATTTTATAATGTGCTGGTGTGGACAGACAGAAAATCAGCAGGATGACAACTCTAGGATGACAACAGGGTGGAACTATATTCTAGAGTTTTGAAATTGAATAAATTCACAGTTTATGCATCAAACCTGCGAAAGGGAAAATGGCTCTACTGCATAACTCCTACAGTCTGAGAGCTGATAAATTACCCAACAACCTCACAATACAACCAGAGCTCCTGGACTCAAGTGTAGTCACTGGTCCAGCATTTCCACGATATCCCAAAGAGAAACAGGGGATTTCACCCAAGTGTGAAGCCAGCGTTTACCATCGGAAACAATCTGTGCCGACCTCTCCATTGACTGATGTACGCTACATTCATTTTTATTTATTTATTTTTAAATCATGGAAACCCATGAAATAAAACCCATGCTCACACGCATTTAGTGTTTGACTCAGTCTCACAGCACTCATAGTATTATTACAGTATTTCTACACGATCATACTTTCACATGTATTACTTATTATTATTATTATTATTATTATTATTATTATTATTATTATTATTTACACATTTATTGGCTGACTTATATTATGCCTAAATGAATTGTAGGCAAACAAAGCTAGTGTTGCTAGTAGTGTGTAGTATATGAAATCATTTTCAGGTCATTATTAGGTCAAACAATTAGTGTCCACCAACAGGTAACTGCAGCAATACAATCTCTCGATAGATGGTCTGCAGAGTTTATAAATAACAATTTCGCAACATGAGATTATAGTGAATTTATTTGGTTTTGACGAAACTGAATAACAGTTGACAAGCATTTTGACCTCCTATTTGCTGACTTAATAAAAGCATGTATCATTGAATATTATGCTATTGTAGAAAGATTTAGCAAGATCATAATGCATGAGCTTGTAACCTGAAAACAGAGCATGCTTGAAATTCATTATGTATCCATCTCTGCTAAATTTTTTTGCATATAATCACAGCTGAGGTGACCACCAGAGGTGCATCTTAAGTACTCTATAGTTACGGGCATAAATATTGGAAAATGTATCTCCGGAAAAAGCCTCGGAGCAGAGAGAGAGAGAGTTCACTAAGAAGTGAATACCAATGTGATGTAGAATCTCGCAGGGTAGTGCAGCCTGAGGTTTTACATGCCAGAAAACCAAAATATTACCGTTCATTATGACAGTCTTAGAATACCAACAGCTTTCCACTGGGACCTGGGTAAATACCACTGTCCCACTGATTACCAATGGCTTACCCTGCAAAATTCAATGAAACAAGGCTTCCATGCTACATGGCCTACCATGGGTGTATGCCTCTACCAAAAAACAGGGAGGTGTACAAAAGGGCTTTCACAACCGGACCATCGCTTAAATTGACTTCGTCAGAAGTGAAAAAATGTCTCAGAGGCATGTCAGATCTCAAAACCATGCCTAAGTACTATACATTGAGGATTATTTGGGGGGATGATTTCACTTTCCTTTCAAAACTTACTTGCACTGCTTTTCTATTTTTCACAAATCCCAAATGCCTGCATGAAACTGGGGCACTGCCTTCATGACAGTGACAGTGACCGGCCGGAGCAGATATGATCGTTAGGCAGGTGCGAGCCTTTCAGAGTTCTCCCTCACGGGGAGCTGTGACACTATGAGGCATCTTATTGGTCTGCTCTTTTTTTTCTTCCCCCAGCTGGGGCATTGTCGGAACTGTGGCCACTCCGGTTAACTGAGCTTAAAGAGATTTCTTCTGGGCCAGAGCCACGGCTTTACTATTGTTACTGAACTCTGCCAGTGGCCCCCATACAAATGTGTCCTCCCAAGACCTGCATTTTTACTGGCACCAACAAATGTTTTTGTTGCTTGGTAACAACAGAGGGCGACCTTCATCATCTACAGTAAATGGTATTATTAAAAGGAATATTAGCTCATGTATTTTTTATCTGTGTACATGAACAAGTGGGTCAAGAAAACAAAAGACATTCAGAAACCCCTTTCATATGAAACCAACGATCAACATCAGACTGTTCTGTGTTCATGTGAATCATACACAGCTCTATTGCCAAGCCTCCCATAACAAGACAAGACTGCACCACATTGTATAGCAAAACTTTGACCTACAATCCAAACCAGCTGAGAGAGCAGTTTTCGATTTGCAGTTAGAATATTCCCATCATTGTTTTTGTTCAAATTATGCTGGGAGAGTGCAAGAGAATATGCAATTTCAGACTATTGACAATACGGTGGTTAGTGTTGTGACATTTTTGGCTTTGAGTCAAGATCTTTGAGTGGAGCCTCTTGGGGGGGGGGGGATCATAAGACAACATGGCCCATATGCCAAACTCATTTCACTGCACACACAAAGTCAGCAGAGGCTGAGCCCAGGGCTTAAGAGTACAGCTGTTCAACCCAGCATTTTCCAACTCTGCCACAGGCCATAACATGACGGATGAAGTGAGAGAGGTGGGAAGACTGGATAGAGACAGTAAGGTGAAAACAAGAACACATTTTCATCGTTTTTCCGACGGTGGCATAATAATACACAGACAACATGAGGCACACTCTACAGAATGCTATTAACCTGCCATGAGCAGTAATAGAATATGGATTTCTGCCTTTGGCAAATCCTTTATCATCTGGACTATATTACCACATGTAGGCTGGTACTGCCTGTGAGTGGAAAATGCAAAAATCCTATTAATGTCATCTTTTCCAATTGTCCTCGCCACTCCGCTGTGTGAACAGATCCTGTCCTTCCAAAGACCAGCTCAAGGACCCCGAGCTATACGGCACGTCCTATTCTACAGTTTCTAAAGGTGCAATAAACACTCCACACATAGTATGCACACACAGCTGCATGCTGCCATCATAACATGAAGGCCTGGCAGGCTCAGACTCATCCATATGCAAACGGGAGGTGGAGCAGGCGCCCAGGAGAGAGAGAGAGAGGAAATCAGTCTGAGTGAGATCCGCATGGGAGCCGGCAGGAACAGAGAGAAGGAGGCTGCATGCATTGAGGAGAGCAGGACAGAGGACACACAGTGGCGCTGCATCGTCAGAGGAAGCTGCAGAAATGTGAGCATCCATGGTAACAGCTGACAGATGCCACGGGGAGAAAGATGGATGGAGGAATGACAGCTCCTTCTCAGACATATGACAAG
This sequence comes from Colistium nudipinnis, assembly GCA_016785305.1. NCBI lineage: Eukaryota > Metazoa > Chordata > Actinopteri > Pleuronectiformes > Rhombosoleidae > Colistium > Colistium nudipinnis. The sequence continues at coordinate 687,950 of JAFBJU010000120.1, read as the reverse complement.
GAGGGAAATGGCACATCGAGCAGGGTTCTGTCACCGGACAGAGACGGGAGTGTGACGGCTCCGTGCTCCTGTGCTATAGCTGCCGCCATAGCTGTACTGACCCTGGTTGAGTTTACTCAGGCAGCCCGAGTTGCAGAGGGAGCGCAGCGTCCCCGGATCCCAGCAGCTCCGGCCCTTCATCCCACTCTCTGCGAGCCTGATGCCACTCCACCCGCTCCCCGAGACGCAACACTGCCCTGGGCCGCTACATAATCCCAGCCAGGGGGGGGCTGAGGCAGCAACTTTCCCCACTCAGCATTGCAGCGTGCCCAAACGGACATGCATTCTCACACACACATACATACTTACAGCACATGCATACAATGTGGGGAGCAATGTGCGGGTGCCTCCTCTTGTAATTCCTCTGCCCTCCCGCATTGCCTTTCTTTCTCCCAGAAACACACGCACGGCGCACACACATTCACAAAGCTCGGCACATTTACAATGCTCCTCCACATGCTTTCCTCAGTGCGGTGCAGATTGGAGAGGGAGGAAGTGGGTGAGTGAGTGAGTGAAGCAGAGAGGAGATGGGACTCAGCAGCCAGCTACACAGCTAAGCCCATAATGCATTTCTTCCTCTCTGTTACCTCCCATACGACGATGTCGGTTGCTGGAGGGTAAAAGTCAGATATTTCATGAAAATCAATATATATTTTTTTTTAAGTAAAATATGTTTCTTCAGAAGTGACACCATGTCTCAGAGAGGTGCCATTAAACATAGGGTAAAAAGTGAAATGTTTTTATTTTCTCTCTCCTAATGATGGATGAGTCTCTCTAAGGTCATAATTTCACTGATTAGTGCTAATCACCTGCCACTGAAAGATCACCAAACAATTTATGCTGTAGTGAGCCCAGGAATACAACAGCCTGCCTCATTTTCTGCCTTTTAAAAGCAGGAGAAGGTGATCACCTCAATATTACTGCCGGAGTACATATCGTACTGTTCCGTGACTCAAGGTCACCTTGGCAACCTGAAGCCAGGCTCCTCCCCCAGGGGATAACGCTACAGCATGACCACGTCCAGTTATCGCTTCACGAATTTCTGCAAGGATGGTTAACCCTACTGACAATTACAAAATGATATACCGATTTATTTGATTAACACATAACATAATGAATCGCTTTCTCATGTAAAATAAAAAAATGGAGAGCAGTTGTATTTCTTATTGTGTGACATATTATGATAGTTGCCGTGTACATCATACATCTGATTTTTACACAGACAGAACTGTGAACATCTTATGTATATAACCTAAATGTACTCACTGTAGTTTTTTAGTGAATACATTAATCACAAGCTATATAATAATCTATTTGTATGTATGTCTCAAATGTTTTGATGAAATGAAGATCAAATTAAATTAGTTTTAGTTTTAATTCATTCATTTTTCTTATATGTGTTTGAATATGTCATGAGCAAGGTTTGTGATTGGTATCACAGTGATTTGAATTTTTATTTAGCATATTAAACAGGATTTACACTGGACCTGTGAAGGCCATAGACGTCACATGAATACATACCCTTTAGAATGTAATTCATAATAAGGAATATAACACAAAATACAGTATATCTTTAGTGGGTTGCTGCATTGACAAAAAAAAAAACAGCTGTGTGAATTCAGCAACAATATACTGAGCTGTGTTGATTGAAAACACTGTGAGAGTATCAAATGAAATAAGCCTGTTGTTATATCCATGTCCTATAAAATGAAGAAAATGGGAAAGAGGGGAGGGCTACTGTGAGGTAACAGAAGTGCTGACGAGGACAGATTGTTGCACCTTTAATAAATAATTGCCTAAATGCCCTGGGGCATGTTCGAGGGGGGCAATGAAGCATGAAACTTCAAACAATTTCATACTTGACCTTAACCATTTATTTTCTTCACCACTTTCTTTCAACAATACCGAATGACCTCACCTGGCTGCAAAAAAAAACAAGGTTTACAGGTATTGTAAGCTAAAACGGATAATTGAATTACCTTAGATTGATAATCTTTTTGGATGCATTTCTAAAATGGTTAAGGCGACTGCTCTTCCCTGTATTTTGGTTTTCAGTCATTACACTTGATCTCCATTCTGGGCATCAAGTTTAAGAAAAGCTCAGGTCGCTGGAGTGTTCCAAATATCAGATAATAGTGCAAAGAAATGTCAAAGCTAAGCAGACATTTTCCAAACTTGTTAATTATATGGAGGGGAGACAGTTACACCAACTGAAAGAAGACTAAGGAGAAAGAAAGTGTTTAAAAAACACAAGTTAAAGTCTTAGTGAGCCAATTACTGCATTAAGAATCAAGAACCAAAACACTATCCACAGCCTGAATTCCCAATCACTGGGCTCATTAAAATCAGTCAAACAGTAGAGTTCAAGGGAGAAGGCATTTACATTGTGAGATTTTATATATTTTTTTCCAATAAAAAGTGAAGAGAAGTACAGGAACAGTGAGCCAGAGGACAAAATATAGTTTAGGCAAAAACTAATGTGACGCATACAACAGAAGAATATAATATGCATTCAATAAAAGGTCCTGCAAAACACCTGCATGTAGATGTACTGGAGAGCCAATCTAAAACCTTAAAAAAGTCTGGAGATTCAGTATTTTTACTTAATGACTTTGAGCTGAAAACTGAGCTGTCCACTTATGTCACCCTTGAGAGGTTAAGAGGCAATTTTTTTTTTGCAATAACAGCAGTAGGGTTGCATAACTGTAATGCTGATAGGTTCCTAAAAAGCAGACCTCCGGGGATGAAGGGATTTGGCCAGTCAAGTGAGATAATTGGAGTCTAATTTGTCACTATAGTATATTCAACGTTGGTGTTATTGGTTTTTCATAATATTTTTTTGCCGATTTGGCTTCACAGTTCAACATTGAATTTCATGTAGAGGTATTGTTCAAATGAACCAACTGGGATTGTTGACTAACAAAGGCATTCATTCGAGTGATATGGTGTCAGATATTGTGCAATTCCTTTATTTACACTTCATTGTTAGTAATAGTTAACATTCTTTTCATGGAAAATTTGGGAAATCGTTTCAAAATTGGTATACTATTTGTATATGTTTCAATTCATTTTGTTCATACTGAACTGGGCCTCCAACAGCGCTAGCCTCTAAACAACCAAAACATAATATCAAGCAACAATGTGAGATTTTAGTGCCGTGAGAAAAAACATGCTTAGCGAACTGGAGTAAAGACTAGAGAGTCGGCAATGGGATGACCAGGTGGATGAAGAGGTGTCACAACAAAGAAATTCACTGTGCGGATGAAAAATGAGGAAGATGGAAAATTGAACCAGAGTACTGAATCACTATTGTCCTAGTTGACCACCGTCCACAATGTTCAGCTAATTTATATTTTAATGGCCTGTCCGTATCAGCGCTCTCAATTTCTCCTCACTGCCGATAAAGCGAAAACCACGTTCCCGTAGGCAAACATTTTGGCTGTAAAATGCTCGGCTGTTCTTAAGCATAGGATACGGCAGCTGTGGTCAAAACACCCACCGTAACTACTCAAGACATCTCTCTTTTTCTCGCGTACAACGTACATTGTGGCTGGTGGTGGCCAAGAAAGCCCTCCCTACTGTAACAGTATGAGAGGTAGGCGCCAGCCAGCCTTAGCCATTCCAGAGAGCATGCACCTACTGATGGGATGCTTGAATGATGAAGTCCAGTCAATACGTCAGCTAAAAAAGACACTGTTGGCCACCGTGGTTTTGAAAATATATGCTGACAAAAAGAGAATGAAGGGAGACTTGTGAGAGGGCATGAAAACATTTGATTCAGGAAGACTTTCTCCATCTCGCAGGTCAGTTGGGACATGGACTGATCCAACAGATCGACCTCTGCCGGCAAGCGCTTTTACATTCCAGACAAACAAGGACAAGCGATTCAATTCGCGGCCGCTGCAAAACTAATTGGTGCAGATGATAAGCAAGCCATCTGTCATTCCATAACATGCTTTCATGAGACAGGATGGGTGCTATTGCAAATGAAGCAGCTGCGGAGCAATTCAAACTAAATGACAAATATAAGACGTTTCATAAGTACACAGGACGTGTCCCCAGGCCTGCCCGGAGGGATAAATTGACCTTTTGATAATTGCCACATGTACACATCAGAGCAAATACATTAAAGCGTATCCAATGTTTTGTTACCTTTTTCACTATTTCCGTTTTCTTCACAATTTGTTTCTCAGTGGCAAATACAGTCTACTTTATACACATACCCTTGAAATATCCACTTTGAATGAGATGAAATATATTATAATAATATGTACCCTTAACATTTACGCACTTACAAAATACATCCACAGCAATAACCAATAATGTTAACCAGATACACATGCAAGCAAGCAAACACACACACACGCACACACATTCCAGAGCACAATACAACTGGAAGAAAACCCACATACTTACACGACTCAGCCTTATCCTGCCTCTTCCCCCCACCACTCCCACAGACTTTTCACGACAATGACAATGTTTGAAGCAAAAGAAACATGTAGAGAGGGGAGAGTTGGAAAAAGAAGAAGGTCTTCGTCTTGGAAGCAGAGCAGGGTAAAGAGTTAACTGAGAGAAAGGGGAAAGAGGGAGAAAACAGAAACACCAGACGGCGGGTGACGTGGAGGCTGGAAGAGAGAAGAAGAGCGAGTGCCTGTGCGAACACAGGCAGGGGAAAAAAAAAACATGAAGACAGCCGGGACCAAGAGCAAGGGAGAAGGAGGGAGGGGTGGAAAGCAGCACAAATGGAGCGTGCTGAAGGAGGCATTCCTAATGTGTCCTCACAACAGCGTCTCTGATTTTACTACTGTTTCAGGACCATGGACAGAGCATTACATAATTATTGTGATCGCCAAGGAGGAGCAGTGGACTTTATCAAAATAAAAGCATAAAAGACACTATGAACAAAGAAATGACCAATGATGGGACAAAGTCAATCGTGTGACCAACATGCACTCATGCAAATGATCAGAGTCAGTCAAAGAAAAATCGCATTCATCATTCATCAGATTTACCAATTGAACAAATGGCAATGTCGATTAATATAGTGGTGTAGGAACATTTAGGAGACACATCAGTTTGCCTGCTCGATACATCAGGATTAGGTGCTGTCATTCTTCTTTTCCTGCTACCTCTGCTGCCTGAACTCAGCTCGACCCAGATACGCTACTATTTTTGGGGGGGAAATTTCACTAAACCTTTGCGGTTTCCACCAACATTTACCTTTCAAGCAAAATTGCACATTTAATAGGATAGCATGACAGGCTTGCAAATTCAAGCCACCACTGAAGAATGCCATTCACCGTGCTGGTTATTATCCCTCTTTCACTGGCCCTGAACTCAGCTCGACCCAGATACGCTACTATTTTTGGGGGGGAAATTTCACTAAACCTTTGCGGTTTCCACCAACATTTACCTTTCAAGCAAAATTGCACATTTAATAGGATAGCATGACAGGCTTGCAAATTCAAGCCACCACTGAAAAATGCCATTCACCGTGCTGGTTATTATCCCTCTTTCACTGGCAATAAAGGCAGACAAGCCCCATACCAGAGGTTGTGTTGAAATGATGGGAAACACTGCCCCCTGCGGAGTGTTTAGACCTCAAACCACAGCGAACATCTTCGGTAAGCTTAAAAATACAATCTAAGCCTTAAATAAAGCCAGATGGAATCATAGAAGGGCTGGTAATTCACAAGATAAGGCTTGGGGAAAGGATACAGGTGAGAAAATAAGACAGAGAAATTGAATGCTCTGCCAGTTGTGCACAGAATCTCACGACTGACGGGCAAAGGTGGCGTTAAGTCCATACAGGAATTTCTCAGTATAGAATTGTATGTAAAGAAATAACACTGTTTTTAAGGGAAATTATGAGACATAAAGTTATGACTTTGATCTCAGACATCATGCGTCAACACTTTTCGCTGTGGTCTCCAAACGAGCTCTGTTCCACTGACAAGAGAGCGGAGTGATGGGTTAATAAATGTACACCCCCTGTCACAAGTCCAACTTTGTCTAAGCCCAGGATAAAAGAATGAGATTATCTGAAAGAGCCTGATTGCAAAATTAATACCTTTTAAATCCGTCTTTTAGGAGTCCTCCAACTTTAGTGAAGGGTAAAACTACTGCAGCACAACTTTAGATATCAACATTTTTCTGAAAATGGTGGGATTAAGAAAAGAGGAGTTGTCGAAAGACTTTCACCTTATGGCACCGATTCTTCAAACAAAGGCAAAGACGACGAGGCAAACCGTGTTGTGCAAAATATAAGTTGAATACACAAAGAAAGCCATACATATAATATCAGGGAAAATATGTAACACAGAACATCCGAGTGTGGCGTTAAAAGAGTTCGAGCCAAGCGTTAGTAAAGCTGACCTGATGGATAATGCTGATAATATGCATGTATAGGCCAAAATATGCACTTAAACTAACACACCTACACACAAACGTACATTAAATACAGTGGGCCGCTCAATAGCCTAACATTTTCAAAATAAAAATATACAAGCATTCCTCTTCTGCCTATTGGAAATGGCAAGGTAAAAAGCACTCTTTTTACCTTGCCTATATTTAGTTCTATATTTAGTGATCTAACTTTCAGATGGAGGCCAGAGGAATATATATAGACTCTGTCAGCAAAAGACTGGGGGCAAAGAGGCTTTTGGGATGATGCCAGGGTGAAACATAGAGAAAACAGTCCTCCCAGGCTTTTCCCACAGCCTTTGACCAGCGTCACCTAGTACAACCATGAAGGAATAAGAGGCCTTGGAAAAGAGAGAGAGAGAGAGATCTGTTGTCAGGAGGAGAATGAATGGAAGCTCAGTTCTCACGGTACCATTGGCATACTCTTTTCCAACTGGACTGACCAGACAGGACTGCCCTCTCCTGGCTCACACTGAGATCTGAATAACATTACAGGAGGAGGGCGTAGGATAAAGCAACAGCTGTGCAGAATATCAAATGTCTGGGGACTCTGGAGACCAGTGGATGCAGGAATATTTAAAAACTCTTATCTGGTCTGGGAACCACGCTATACATGGCCTGTATTTATGTTGCCATTCTGACCAACATCTTGCTCCAGTGCTTCATGGGTGCATTGTGATCTTGAACTTCCATAGTTAAAAAAGGGTCATGCAGTTTGAATACAATTCCATACGAAAACTGCCCTTACCAGATTGATCGTTCATCATGCGGATGGCTTTAGCCTTGGCCAACTCCAGTGCCGTGACCCACCTCTGCCGCTCCACTTCAGTGCTAGCTTTCAGGTGGTAAGTGCGGCCCCCACTGCTCAGGACAATATTGCAGGCGTCCTCAGTGTCGATGTGCGCCGTGGCCAAGTTTATTGTCCCTCGACATGTGTGGGCCATCTCTGCCTGCGTCCTGCAACGAGTTTACAGGCAGGAAGAGAGAGGCAGAGAAAGACAGAATAGAGAGAGACAGACACAAGTCAGGTCTTGGAGATGATTTAATCATCGTTGCACATTACCTGTCCTACAAACTTTTTATTCCCAAATAAAAAAATAAAAAAACGATGCAAATGATTGTGATTCTGCAATGCTATTGGTAACTGCCATTCCACCAGTAAATGGGTGCAAACAGAGAGGAAAGAAGAGGCAGAGGACCTCAACAGTGGTCATGCCATAAGTCCCTTTGAAAGCCAAGCAGTAGTGGAAGTAGCTGTTGATTTGACTGGACATAGACCATCTCTGAAGCACATTCATTCATAAAGCCCAGGTGGCTCATGTAAAAACGAATGGGCAGAGTCTAACTCACTCAGCGTCACCTGCCTGCCCTGATGTGGGTGTACAGAATGGCGGGTATTCTGTATAGCCTCCGCTAAGGCCAACTGTTGCGCATTCAGTGGGCCACAGAAGTGTAGATAACAAGGCCATTGTCTGGCTCCAGGCCTGTGTAGTGAACAAAGCCAAACAATGAATAACAGCCTTAACAAAGAGAGAACAGAGAGTGTGAGAGGTGATAAAAAACGAGGGAGCGATAGCAGGGGAAAGAGAGGCAAAGCGGCAGCAGGGTAAGAGATTGGAACGAGGAACAAGGGTACGGAGTGCTGCTTGTGTATGTGCATGCAGGCCCTGTGTAGTTTTATAGTTCGGCTCTAAGTGTATGTATGCGAATCTGAAGGTGTGCATCTTGCAGAACAGACAAGCACAGTGAAAAGTTTTTAAACTTTTTCATGACTACAACTTATTTGATTACCTGCAGGGCAGGGACGGACAATCACATGCCTCAGAGAACTGAGTGCAAGCGTTTTTGTTTTTTTTAGCCAGACACAGACAGCTGATTTTGCAGATTAAAACCTTCAACCGTAGGTCAGCAGCTAATCAATGAAATCACTCGCTGTGGCGATCGCGTCAGATACATTTCCTATCCATACCCTTGGCATCATCCACTTTGAGCCATGCCGCCATGCAATCGTGTGGATATGTCTGTAGGTGCTAAAATCCATTCATCCCTCACCCACTGACACATGCAGCTGTCTCTCAGTAGCACTAAGCACTACACCAGCTGGAGTCTCAATTGACACTGAAAAGGTGGATGCTGCCCTTTTTAGTCAGACGTTGAAGCGGACTTTTGAGATCAGCCAAGCAGGGGCTTCCTTCACCCCAGATGTCGTATATTTTTTTTACGAAGCCAATCCAGGACTTGAGCTGTGCAGATGAGACTGGGGACGGTCCATGTGAAACCGCGTCGCAGGCGATCGGAGATGCCGAGCGGCGCAGCAGAGCTAAGCTGCACAGTCCCGGCTGTAATTGGGTCAGCAAACTGAATGTGCTGCTGATAAGTAAGATGAGATCCATGCGGATCGCCTCTGCCGTGTGGGGAAGCAAGGCCATGCGGACGCCGTAAAATCACACAGACAAGGAAACTACAAAAGCTGGGAGAGAGAGATAAGGACTGCAGGGGCAGTGACGCTCTATGGCAGTGGAGGGGGCAAAATAGAGTGGGGGCAGCAGAGGGCATGACACGGGGGCCTGCATGTTGCGCTTAGCCAGGGAAGAATTGCAGTGCTTTACCTGTCGGTTCCCTGCGAACATATCCTCATAAAACACATATCCACCGATCTGGAGCATGTAATGACAGAACAACAACCGGTGAATTACACAGAAAGGACAGCCATACAAATGCACCCAGAGGATGAAAATGTGCATATTTGTTTTGTTGTGATTTGGGAGCTAGGTTATTACAAGACTAAACGCGAGAGAGCTGGTGAAACACTGAGCCAAAGACAGAAAGGAAAGGTTAGAAAGAAATAAACAAAGTCATGATAGCGCAGCATGGACAGCATGACCTGACCTGCCCTGCCCAAAGACTGAGGCAAGGACATGGTGAGAATGTGGCCAGACCCCCCCGCCTTGTTAAACGTCACTTGGTGGCTCTCACTTTGACATAAAAAATAAAGGACTGCACAGACAAGCATGCACGCCCACGCACATATACACAGTAGCTTGGTGCGGAGACCAACGAAGAGCCCATCAACAAGATTAGATCACTGCCTCCCGCATCTCTTGTCCCGGTCACTCCGCTGATGTGCCAAGCTTGTAAACAGGGTTCGAGCCAGGTTTCACCCTGCAGCTGGGCCCAAGGTCGTTTGGCTCACCACCCTCCCACCTCGCGTCCCTTCAGCCAGGAGCCGAGACTGCCAGCACTAACACCATAACCGGACTCTTTAAAAAGGAACACAAACGGTGCCGAAACCCCCACTGAGCACTTTAATTGATACCATCTTGTTACTCTCCTGCAGCTGCGAGGGAAACCTGGCAGACCTAGTCGACTAAGGAAGCCAAGGCCGGATTCACTGATATATGGGAGCTCAGACAGCACTCGAAGCTTTCATGCTGTGTAATCTCTCTGGTAGCAAGGAGCCGATTCACTTTAGGAAGTGAGCAAGTAGTGCTTGGAGAATTCAATCTGGGAGATAAAGTCAATTTAGAAATTAAAACGGAAAAGGGCTCAGTGACACAGGGAATGAAATATATTGTAATGTGTCTTGGTGACAATGGCACAACGATGCTCATTGGGTGATTTACTAAAATAAAAAAGGCACAAGCGAGGCTGATGTGAAGTAAAATAGAATTCGATTTGCAGCATTGTGTTAGTAATCAATAACAAGTGCAATTTAACAGGCATATGTGCCGACTGCGTGACTCCGACCACAGAATCAAAGCATTGATTATGGTCCTACATGGTCCTTAAGCTTTTCAGCTACGAGAGAGAGAGAGCGAACTAAGCCTTTGTTTGGACAGCGAGTCTTAGAAATAAAATTGGCCCCTCAGGTTATTAGCCAGACCTCTAGTTTACACTGCCAGTATAGGTTTATAAGAAATGTATACTGACTTTAAAAAAGGGACAATAAATGTTGAACACCAAAAAAAAAGAAAAACAGAACAATGCATGCTGGGCTACATCTGATGTGATGCGAGTTGTCTGGTATTATAAGTATGTAACCGTTTTTTTAATCTGTTGTGAAATGTGTTTCCATAGAAAATATACAGAAGATATAGCTGTAAGACAAGCGATTTCAAACCGAAGCACGATTATAGTGGTGAGCTTTAAGGCACTTTTCTGTATGTTTTCATCTTATAATTGTAGTACAAGAACAAACATGTGCTGCAGGACATATACATCTGAGGCACCACACAATCATCACTTGACATATAATGAAGATGGATTAATTAACATGCTGTCACATTCGCCCAGTTTCCTTTTACTTCCCTCACAATGGGAGTGTGTCAAGCCAGCCAGAGAAGGCACAAAAAGCATGAATTCATAGACACAACGTGGTCCGCCAGGCACATCAGTGAAAAGGAAACTGTGTACACTTCACTGCCTCTGTGCTCCGATGTCGACAGGCTACCTTTACCTCAGGGACAGCAGTCACCTTACAACATAATGGACTATTAATAGGGGGGGTAGAGGTAACGGGCATCTTTCCTTTCACCAAGAGTGTAGGCAGGGGTAGGGCCTTGGCTGAAATACCTCTGTGTCAAATAACACTTGGCTGACAACAAAAGACAATCGGACAACTTGAGAAAGTGTGGCACTAACCAGCCGGGCAAGACTGTGGCATGGGATGAGATGGGCTGCAAATGTGGTTTTGGTAAAGCAGTTTTCTATCCGGTCTGACAATTCCTGTTTTTTTATTTTATGACTGAATTTATGACGGCTGGAGCTGCAGAGAAGCACCAGAACAAGATTGTGCTTTACAGGCACTTTGCAGGATTGTGCTTTAACCCTCAAGAAGATAAGTATTTTTGGTTAAGGAGCCTCAGATGTGGCACTGAATTCTGTCCTGCTTCACAGAAAATTGTGAACTCTAACATCACAGTGAAAGCTAATATTTGAAGAAAACAAGTATCTAATAGGGAGCCACCAAGTGTCACATACATTATTTATTATGACTGGAAGCATTTAATTTCAAATAGTTAGTGTGTATGTACTGTCTTAGCAGTTCTGTTTGCAGAGGGAGGCAGGTGCACCTTCATTCTGCTGTGAACCATTTACAAACTGTTTTTGTGGTTCAAGCACATATCACCAGGGCTTCCTGGTGAGGCACAATGCATTGCTTCATGCCCATGCCATTGAGAAAATTGTCCAAACGTTGAGTCTATTCATTAACACACTATCTCGGCAAGAGAGACACTTTGTAAATAAACATCACAGGAAATCAATGTTAAGTTTAAATGTTAAATGTGCGCCAAGGGCAGAGTGACCTAGAAGGCGACGGAGCGGAGCATTTCAGTGTTGACAAAACAGTCGAGCAGCAGTGAACCAGCCTGTTAAACAATGCATGGGCATTTGGCAATCAAAAAAGTTGCGCTCTTGTGAGACAAAATAATCACAACTCTTTCAAATGGGGGGAAAAAAGTTGACCTTCAGTTGAGGAAATGTTGTCACACATCTTGCTCCCAAGGTCACAACTGAACTTCCTCAGACTGGCCAATACTAATTAAGTTTGTGTAATGAATTCAAAAAGTCCCTATGAGATGGTGTAATTTAATCAGACTTTCCTGAACCTTTAAACTGTACAGGACAAGGACCGCTGGAGTAAACTGAATGTGTTTTGGACTAAAAACATACAGTCATGCATTGAGAGGAATTTTTGGGCGCTTTGTATCTGTGCAATCACACCTGTGGAGACCTGCACAAACCTGAGCTACAGGTGTTAGTCTGCTGCAAGGGTAACCTCAGCTCACATCATCCACCTGTGATCACACAAACATAGGCGCGCCCGCACACACACACTATGTCTGTAGACTTTAACGCCTTACAGTGATCACACTGAATTGTAGCAGCTCGGTAACATTAGCCAAGGAAACACATACATAAATATCACACTATGTAACATGCGCTTACAGGGAAACGATGTGTCTTAATACTAAGTCACAGGTTGTATTACTTTATCATCACAGCAGGTTGCAAGAAAAGCTGAGGCTGCTGGATCTTCAGCTGTAGGCACTCAGCCGGCTGATGCTAGCTGAGTTTGCTAGCTAACACTTTCCGTTATTGTCCTCTGACAGCCCCGATGCTGTGTCTTTCAGTCACACACGTCGGTCTGTGCATGTGTGTGCGTGTGAGTACGTGTGTGTGCTGGGATCTTCCTGCGACCCCACAGTCTGCCACTGTTAAAAAAAAAAAAAAAAAAAAAAAAAAAAAAAAGCAACGCGCCCAGTCCCTGTGGCCACGGGGCGCGCGCAAACACGCAGCTGTTAGCCTGCTGCTAGCCAGCTGAGACACACAGCTGGAACGCATGCACACAGACACATGCCGCGTAGATTTGAAGAGGTGTTTGCACAGGCTGTACCTGTAATATGAGAGCAGGCCGTTGCTGAGGACAAACCACCGCCGCTGGTAGCCTTTCAGGTAGTTGGTCCATTTGAAGAGCCAGCCCTTGTACGTGTCCGAGCCCGGTGCCGGGGCCGCGGCTGAGGCGGACGCCGAGCCCTTCCCCTGCTCGCTCATCCTCGGCTTCGGCGCGCACCGACAGGTGCGGGAGGATGAGCCGCGGAGAGCGAGGACAGAGGCTCTACCCCAGCGGTACGACCGGGGGACGGAGAACGTCAGCTCTGACGAAGGGGGGCTGAGTGGCTGGGTGGAGGAGGGTCCGCTCCGAGGCGACAGAAACCACCCCGCTCCACTCTCACATGACGCCGGACGGACCAGGAGTGATGCCGCGACTCTTCTTCGCTGGTGCACACTGCAGAGGATTCACCGCACAGAGCTACGCGGGATAGATGGGCACCCCTCACATGGCCCATATATAACTATATATATATATATATAACTATATATATATATAACTATAACTATATATATATATAACTATAACTATATATAACTATAACTATATATATATATATACACACACACACACATACAACTTGAAAGAACTGTGGCATAAAGATGGTCAATGTAGAAGCAATTTAGAGACATTCCATCAGAGACAGCCCGACAATAAATATAGGCCAGTTTTGTCAAATATAAATATGCATTAGCTTTGGACTATGTGAAGAAAAAAAGTACATGAGCAGGCATCAGACCTTGTATCTGCTGTACAGGTCCTCCAGATCCTCTGGTTCTGGAGCCAGGACTTCCTATAACAAATTCTCCGAATAAGTAGTCATTTTAACCAGGGGTGCAGCCGCTGACCCGAGCTCTCCTGTAGTGCGCGCGTTAATGGAGATAACTGCTCTATTTAAGTCCGAGTCTATAATTCAGACCTGCACCACGTGATGTTGTCATCTGAACATTCCTAAACATTGGGCATGCGGTTTCTCTGCTCTAAAGTTTAGGCCAGAGACTAGTGCGTAGCGCGCACACACACGAACACACAGTCGTTTATAAAGTGTTAGTTGTTAAGCGTCTGTCTCTTTAGCATTTTTAACTTTCTGTGTAAGGAAACATGAATTCGCTGTGGGGTCAGGTGAGGAACTATGTGAAGACTGGCGTTCATGTTCGGATTACCCACAAGGCCCCAGATCTGTGGATTCCCTTCCTGTGGTTTCCTGTGTTGATCTGAAAACTCTGTCATGTACAAGGAATCCTATGGTGCATACTTGAGTTTAGTACATCATTTTTAGCTTATATTGTATAATAGTGATTAATAAAAACGAGAAGTGTAAAGCGAGGAAGATACAGGGATAAGGGAACAATAACATAATGTGACATAAAAGATTAAATGTTTTAATATTATCAAGCTGGGGGATAACATGTAGAACCATCACGTTTTGGCCTACCGTCGGGTGGTTGTCATTATCATAGCCTTAATTTAAATATCATCACCTACAAGGAATTACACATTTGAAGAACACATTCAATAGTTGTTAAATATTGAATAGTTGATGTTATCAGGAGCCCTACAGCTGATAGGGCTCCTGATAACATCGCTTTGCCACAGGGTGGCAATGTTGTCCAAATGATCTCAATGTGTTGTAACTGTTGCTCAGGATTGAAAAGTCACCAGAAGGTTTCTCTTCTCAAATGCTTTTAATATTTCTCATGTTTCAAAAACATACTCACAATACCGACACAGTAAAAATAAATACAAGTAATGTGTCCGATAAAAAACTGTAGCCCTTTTTATTTGGAGACACGCACACAAACCAAAGAGAACTCATGCTACACACAGTTGCTTTCTAATATACCTCTGCTACATATTTGTTTTTCCCCATAGAAATACAAACAAAAAAAACAAAACAATACAGCCATCTGCCCGGACTGAAGGGTTCAACACTACGTCTTGGAGAGAATCGTGAGCTTGTGCTCTCACATGCCAGTGAAAAAACTGTCACATTCACTCCACTCAGCTGCTCATTGCAGTGTCAGAAAACTATGTATTACAAAAAATAAATACAATATCACTTTTTCACATCAGTGCAATTAAACCCTGACCCGTTGGCTCTACCAACAAACGCATGCAAATGCCACCTGCTCTATAAATCACCCCTATGTACAGTAGGTCTGCTTACTCTCAGTGCAGCCATAGTCAGAGTACCTAGCTAGTCCTAATCAAATCAAAAAGCAACTTTTACCTCACAATATTACCAATTAAATACAATTAGATACCGATATGAAAGCTTTAGTAACGTTCCTTGTGTGTTTGTGCTGCACTCATGGGGTGTTTTGGTGAAAGTCATTGAGGTCTACTCTCTTACTTCTGCAGGGTATGTGAGTAAGTGGGATATATCTACTTGGTTTGAGGCGTTAGTAATATAACATATTAATACATATAGTCAGGACATCCCTGCGGAATGTTATTGCTCATTGCTAATTCAACCCTTCAACAACTGTCTCTCATAAAGCAGTATCAGTCCTTTGCTTGCCTGAATGTCAGCTATTAAACCTGCCCCTCTCCACCGCTACCACCACCGCATACCCCTCCCTCTCTACCCATCTTTCTCTCTCTAGGCTCTCTCACGCACGTACACACATGCACACGTAAACAAACACCACATTGCATGTACAGCATGTTCTCGCTTCTTGCTCTGCAGCCTCCAGCAGGCCCCTTGTTCTCTGGATTCAGTGTATTCATCAGAAACAGACACAGAATGAGGGGATGGAGCAGATTAACGTCCTTTAGTACATTGTGATAAGGGACTGCAGTATTTTCGGCTGCAAGACAACCTTAAACACCCTTCGTCTGAGCAACCAGCTTTTACCCACAGCCAAGTTTGGCACGGGTACAGGGCAAGAAAAAAACATGGGCCACACCTCACAATCTAAAATAAAACACGATCTATTCAAATCTGTACATTTCCATCTTGCTCCATGTGTATTGTATCATTTTGACCATTGCTCTCTCATAAATGCAAATATGACAAGAAGTATGAGCATCTCCGGCTGAATATGACAAATACAAAGGAAGACTCCACGCTATTGCTGAGTCTCACAAGCACAGCTTCAGTCCTTTCAGGCCCGGCTGCAGTCACATGACATGCCCCAATAAGGCCCGCTGCTGTGTACTTTTGAGAAGCACAGCCTCAAAAGCCCAACAGACTAGTTAATGTGAGACTTAAATAACTGAGCGAGGCTAATAACATGGGTTTTAACCTGTTTCCTCTCATACCACCTTCCCAGCATTGACACAGGTGGCAGAATTTGACTAGGAAGTGGTTGGATGACCATGTGTGAAATTGTTTGTGTCTTTTACAGCGCAAGAGTCTAACAAATCTCATTAAGAAAAATCAGCTCAGTAAAGCAGGAGGCCACGGGGTATTTTTCCAGCCATTTAGATAAAAAAGTCTTTTTCTCCACTGCCGCCTCGCTCCTGAGGTGAGAGGGGTGGAGGGAGCGCTCGGGGTCACATGATGGTGCAGCGATTCCTCTGGAGTGCCCCTTGCAGCCGGATGGAGGTGTGGTTCTGGCGCATGCCCCGTGCCACGGCGATGCCCAGCAGCTCTTTGAAGAGCAGGACCACGTGCCAATTAAACTTGGCAGAGCACTCCACATAACCACACTTCCAGGTCTTCTTCACCAGGACGGAAACTGCCCTGCGAGGCATGAAGCGCTGCCGCTGCAGATCTCTCTTGTTGCCAACCACCAGGATTGGCACCTCGCTGCTGCTGCCTTCCCTGCAGGAGCATGTGACAGGTGAATATGAAAGAGATTCATTTGAAAAGACACAGTAATCTTCCTGGAGATGGTCACAGTGGTGGGTTGGGCGTGTACAAAATGTCTGTTTGCAGTTTTTCCTTTCCCTCTGAGGTGTGCGGGGGCGGACTGGAGGATTACAGCTCACAGGCTCAAGGGGCCTCCCACCACACTCCGGTAGCTGGTTTACAGCAATATGCAGTGTGAAAACGTAACACAAGCCAGAGGTTGACATAAATTAGCTCATCGAGACATGTATTTGTAATGCTTCAATTAGAGCATGAACATCTGAGACTATGTCATGAAGTCTGGCGAATATCAAATCAAATCTAATTCAAGATTAGTATATAGATCAGTATAAAATCGCTCTCACAGAAAGAGGGCTGATCATACGTGTGGACCTTTGGGGCATTAATTGCGTAAAGGTTAAAGTTTTTTTTTGTCACATTGTGCTTTATCTTTCAAGAAGGACCTGTATACATGTGCACAATTTCACGCCTGCCTTGACAGAAGGACAGATCCCTGGACCCAGAGGAACACACACACACACACACACACAGAGGCGCACAGTACAATTTTCAAGACCTACGGCAGAGTTCTGGAAGATGTGAGGCAAAAAAAAAAAAAAACATCGCAGTCATCCCATCACTTTTCACAGGTTGTGCTCACATAATAAACGGAAAAATATCCCAAAATGCAACTCTTCGAGCTGAGGTGTTTTAGCAGAACAGGTTGTACTGTGTGTGCAAGACTGGGCGCATGCATCTGTTGGTAGGAATCAGGGGAAGAGACTGTTTTCGGGAGAAACGATGGACTTGTCCAAGGACTTTACTTTAACTCAAGGTAGGAGGTCTAAAAACAGCAGAGCAAAGAAAACAAGATTATTCTGTTTGAATGGATTTTGTCAGAAAAAAAACTTCACTTTAAAGAGTAAAATAAACAGATTCCTTTTTCATGGTCAACACCTCCACCACAGCCACCCTGTGCCTCAGCTGCCTCCATTATTCATGATTCCAGTTTATATACAGTTTCAGCAGCCATTCCTCTCCTCCTCCAGTCTGGCCTCAGATTTTTGTCCTGTGATTACAAATTCCCCCTGATTTCCCCCCCCCTGGGGGGAAGGGGGGAGAGGGGAGGGTAGGTGATCGCAATCACCTCCCCCACGTTTCCTTCGCTGCTGGTGATAATGGTTTTGTGTCATGGGCCATAAACATGTGTGGTAACACGTTTGGAGATCCAGGGAGGTGGAAATGCTGTGCAGTTGCAGTTTGCTACGTAGACTACAATATAGCAAAACAAACGAGAACGTGCGTTGTACCTTTCAATATGCAAATGTGCGCAGGTATAACAGGGAAGATTATCGAGTAGATCTTTTTTTTTTTACCCCATTTTTTTTCTCCCCGTTTTCGGGTGCTGCTTTCTATTCAGCAGATGCCAACAAAACAGAATATATCTTTAAATGACGCGTTGTCTCAGGCGACTCTAACGCAGCAATGGCAGAATTAAATGTCATTGCTCAACTGTCAGGAAACCGAGAGGAGCGTGCTGAATTAAAAGATAACACTCTTAGCAGACAATATATCACTGTCAGGCTGTCCCAAACGTGTGATTGTACAGCTCCGTGGCTTAAGCTGGATAGATCGCACGTTGTCTCAATGCGGTGACGTGGCGGTGTCATTTGAAATCAAGGGGTCGACTGTACCTGTGCTCAACTATCTGCTGCCTGATCATCTTGACGTATTCGAAGCTCTCCACGCAGCAGATGTCATACACCAGGATGTACGCGTTGGCATTGCGAACACCCCTGCAGCGCAGATCCAGCCACTCCTTGAGGAAACGGAAAAGATATAAACATACAAACCGATAAATCAATAAATATTGTATTGTCATGCTGCCATGGCCCTAGGAATGAAGTCAGCTCGCCAGTCATTCCACCCCTTTGGTCCTACGATGATTGATGAAGACATTTATAGCGCTCAGAAGATGCATCCAAATTGTTTCGGTGACAATCTGACATTTTCCCTGGAGCAACTTAGGAGGATATTTGGGACTTTGAGTGAAGCGGTAATAGATAGATTTTCATGCTATTCGGTACAAATATTCATTCCACCCGTCTGGAGAAAAATCTATTATTTTTCGTGAATGATGCCATCATCAAGCCAAACTTGTAATGAGCTAAAACCATGATTCATGACGAAATACATGCAAGACGAATACCTTTCTCATCTGTCTCACTGTACATTGTGTTCAGAGGCAAAATATTCGATTCTATATTCTATTATTGCCCGCTAACCATCATCACCATTTTGACATCGTCAGGTTTAACATGTTCGCATGCTGTTAGCATTTATCTCCAAGCCCTGCTGTGCAACCTCACAAAGCCACTAGTGTGTAATGGACCTGCTGACTGACTACACAAATGTTAAGATACAACTCACTATGACATAACGTTTGTGTTCCGATTGAACTGAAATTAATTGTGCATCCATAGGCAGCTTCGTTCGAGAGGGCAACACACAAAATGAGCACATGGGTACACATAAAACACACACATGGAAGCAGTCATGACAGGAATACACAGCAGATGAGCATGAGGCATTAGTGTGTGTCAGTACTCTAGAGGAGGTTAGCTCAGTGTCATAGTTTGCCTGCCTCGCCATGGCTTATCCAAAGTGAAAAAGATCAGGGTCAACGATGTTGACCGTGGCTCTCGCCGCAACACAGGGCGAGTGTACGGCACAAAAGCACGGCGCTGTGTCTTCGCTGCACACGTTCGAGGACTGCAACAGGGGTTACAGCGTACACTGATGGAGACGAGCAAATACCCAGCCTGTCGTCAGCAGAGGGAAAAGAGAACACGAGCTCCGTTTTAACTTGTGATGCACCTCGGCCAAGCTTTGTGATGCACAGTAGCAGTGGTGCAAAGAACAGCCTTCATTTGATGGCATTGGGTTTCCGAATGTGATTAAAACACTCGTGACTCCATTCGTGTTGCGTTTCTCCCCATGCTCTCGCCACCCCAGGCCTTGCCGCATCTAACGGCATGTAAGGCATTCGTAAGCACTTGGTCTAAAGGGAGGGGAATTAAAGGAACCTAGGGGTTTGGAAGATGAGATCCGCTGTGGCAGGAAAATGAGAAAACCACCACAGCCACGAGAAAATGTCAACTGAATGGAAGAGGCATTCAGTGGGCGGGTGAAGGAAATATGGCCCCTGGTGTGTTCATTCACTGCTGTAAAGAACTAAACTCAGTTTATGATCAAAATAAATATCATCATCATTTACCCAGTTTCCAATTTTATTCTGATTGGGGCTAAACAATGTCATGCATTTCATTAAATGCGATTTATGAAATGAAAGCTCAGTTCCTTTCGATGACATTTATCTGGGTAACAGTGGGCACTCCTGTGACCTTGGTGACAGTACCTCTGACATGTACAGAGGCTAGATATAATAGTACACTCTTTCCATCAGAAGGGATCCTAAAGGAGCACGTTGACGTTTTATGACATAAGTCTATATTCACTTCCATTGCAACCACTAATATGATGGGCTTGACGCCACTGTAGACTGATGATAAGGCTGGAGTTCACAGCATGCTATATGCCATTTGTAAAAAGGATGTCCTGGGTAAGAGCATTTCCTGGCCAGCAGCTGGTGTTTCATCATATATGGTCGATATTTTTTTCTTGATTTACGAAATTATTTTATTTATCTTATCCTAGTTTCGATTGATACACACAGATTATTTGGACTCTTTGAAGCTCTGTTGCATCATGCCTCTTTGAAAAGTAAAAAAAAATAAAAATACTTAAAGTAATCATAACATCGCATCCAACCTAATATGACCCCTTGTTATAGCACTGTTTTCAATGTTGATCAATTAGCTTCGGTGTCAAAGTAATTTTCTATTGGGTGTTTACATTCTTTTTCTACTTCCTGCGCCCGTGTCAGTGAGAACTCATTTGTCTCTATTCAGGTTGTGAAATTGCATTGTGCGTCTTGGTGAGTCGACAATGAGGTTGATCAGGCGTGGACACAAACATGTGTCTTGAAGATCCCTTCCGTCTAAAGTGGAAGAGATGGCAGATGAAGGAAGGAAAGAAGGGCCACAGTGTGTTGTGAAAACTGGTGGAAAGTGTGATGATTTAAAAAAAGAAAAAAACTGTCACCGATGACAGGAT
The DNA here is from genome assembly GCA_016785305.1 of Colistium nudipinnis. NCBI lineage: Eukaryota > Metazoa > Chordata > Actinopteri > Pleuronectiformes > Rhombosoleidae > Colistium > Colistium nudipinnis. The sequence continues at coordinate 667,119 of JAFBJU010000120.1, read as the reverse complement.
TTCTACTGATTTCGCCTTCTGTTGTCAAGTGTCCAATTGCAACTTTAAACTCGTACTCAGGTCATGCAAGACTCGGAAAAATATACACCCATTCTGCCATACAAACAAGCCATATACTGTTCCCTGTCATAACGGCACATCAATACAGCTCACTCTTCTAATTGTGGCAACTTGTGATGTGAAATGCACCCAGTGGCTTCACTTGCAGGCTCACATCCCTGAGGCTAAAAATAACCGCATGTGTTCTCGTGCCATATCTCTTTGTCATCCGAGTCCTGTTCTTAAATGTGGAGGAGGAGCCAGAAAAAGCAACACGACTTCGATGCACCACAAACACGAAACGCAAGCGAAGCACGGGGATGAAGGACTACGGTGAGCCAGCGAAGATGAGGCAGAGTCACGCGTCGGATCAGCTGAAATCAGATGAATTTGAAATGCGTGCGTGGGCATGTTTATTTGTGTGTGTGCACACCGGATGTGAGAGGGTGCCAGCGGGAGCGTGAATGTGAAGTTTGGTGCCAGTGTCTCTATCCTCTGCTCGGTCTTCTTAACACGTCACACAGAAAAAGAGCATCTCGTCCTCCACTCCTCAAGAGCCAAACAGAACATGTTTCCCTGACAACCGCAGGCTGCGGTCAGGCTATGACAAAGCTGTCGTGGGGCCCGATATTAGGGGAGGCAACTTAAGGCCATGAGCGATAGATCAATGCTCCACCCCGGGGGTAAAATAGCCACAATGGCAGATTTGCAATTAAATTCTCAAATCAAATCTCCTCGAGACAAGATATTTGCTTTAGGTCAACGATGGCATATAGAGCTTGAGGCGACATGGAGCCAGTGGTCGGTCACACTGACACACAGAGTTGCAAGAATATAATGCATCAACTGGTGCAAGTGTCCAGCTGATTTTACAGTCATGGACTGTGGCAGAAGAAGTAGGACTTTTTCAAATGTATTCACGTTCTCGGCGGCGTGTAAACCTCATGCGTGCCTCACAGTTGCACACTTCCCATTTCTGCTCGAGTCAAAGTCACACAATGTGTGACATGAAACGCAATCATTTACAGCCTGTTATCGCAGACTCTATTGACAGAGATAACTGAGAAAAATGTCCAGAGAGCAGGAAAGGGAGAGGGAGCCTTTCGTGTGGGAGTATGCCATGGAGATACATTATGGCAGGAAAAAAAGAGACGGAAAGAAAGAACAAGAAAAAACATGGCTGAATCCATTGTCAGGCTTTAAATGACGTGTCATCACTTCCTATTGAGAGACTGTGACAGATGCTTCCTTAATGCAACGCTATCTGGAACTGACAGACGTACCGCTGAGCAAACAAATGATCACATTACCGGAGCATGGCAATAATAAAATCATAGTAATCTTGCCCGACTCCAGCACTGGAAAGTAAAAAGAAATATATATATATATATATACTGTTTTTGTGTTTGAAAGGGGGGGGGGTCAACAAGATGCCAGAGCAGCACTGTACCACGTTCATATATAATACCAACTGATGAGAAATTGCCACCCCGCCTCTAAGCATGGAGGCCTCCTGACTCCACGCCATTCGGCGGTTTATTCATCACGAACTGCAGGGGACTTTATCAAACCTCATCCAGTAGCCCCTCACTTCAGTAGTGTCCGTTATACTCCGTACAACCCCTCTAATTGAGTGCATCGCATGCCTACTGTCTCCCGTCTTGTTCCCTTATTCCCAGCTGCATTCGAGGAGGAATGCAATCTGCTGCGAGTTAGTCAGTCCGTGCGCGGGCACCACTCGCCACCCATCACGTCCCCCGTGGCCCAGGTTGCATTTCTCCGCCCACAGGGTACATTCAGAACACGGCGGTGAGTCAGAAATGCTCCGCGCCTCTCATCACGCTGGACAGAGGACGTCACCAGGCAAAGCACGAGAGCGAGCGTCACAACAAGCAGGACATGACAGGAGCGGGGAGGAGAAAGTGCAGCGGGGAGGGGGGGGGGGGGGGGGGGGGGGGGGGGGGGAGCGTAAATCTGTCCGATAGAAATGTTGTGGCAGCACTTCGCTAATGGTTTTCTCTGTACACCTTCCACAAAGCACGATGATGCTAAGACGGGCATGAAATGTTCTCACAGTGTGGTGCAACACGATACGAAATGAAAGCCGCGTGAGCTTTGGCCGTGCGACTCCACCTCTGGGGGAGACACACACACACACACACACTCACTCACTCACTCACTCACTCGCACGCCCCCACATGTAAACTCGTGAGACTCATCCTGTCTTTTTCCTGCTTCCTTCTCACACCTACCAGCTTGTTCCCTTGAGCGGGTTAAGCGCCATTTAGCGGAAGAGAGAGAGAGAGAGAGAGAGAGAGAGAGAGAGGGAGAGATGGCCTGATCAAGAGGCTCTTTGTGGGCATAAACAAAACAAAGCCCTCCGGAGATCTCTTCACTCTATGTAACAAAATCCCAAATCTCCAGTAGAAGCGCTGCATGTAATTCTGCAGGTGTCTGACGGGTTGCCATCTCTGGCCTCTCAGCGTGTCTGTCAGATGTTTGTTTTTGTGCTGACGCACAGCCAACCGCTGCAGCACACGTCCCCAGCCTGGCGCTCATTTTCCTAGTAAGACCTTATCTGAATAGATAACTGTTCTTCGGAGGGCTACGTGTGAGACCTAAATGGGGGGGAAAAGGAGGGAAATGTTCAGCAGCAGCAGTCAGATCAGTGTTGTGACCTTGGCGAGGTCTATCTGGAGAGCATCACAGCCTCTCCGCCCTGCCTGCCACAGACAGGAGTCCCACACACAACTCAAGCCAACAGAGATTGTTGTTTTGGCGGGGGTTTAACGAGAGGCATAACGATATTCACATGCCCCTGTCGTCGGAGAAGCACTTTTGTTTATACTGGACCCTTCTCCACTTAAAGTGAACAATTCAGAAACACTTCCTCATCGTCAGAACTTCCAAAAGCCTGCAAGACAGAGTCGGGATGTCTTCCTTCCATCACTGAAAATGCAGTGGGATCCCTCTGGGGCCAAGAGGACAGCATTTAATAAAGCTCTCAATATGAGCATTTTGAATCTATGCGTTGAAGAAAGAAAAAAAAAAACGTTCAGATAAGAGAAACTGCAAAAAAAAAGAAAGACGACCAAGCTGCCAATTAACATTTTTGCTATGACTCTTCAATCAGACACGTCTCGAACTAATGAGGTGTGTCATATGACCCTTGGCCACGGATAAAAGGGCAGTCGGTTCTATTTATAACCTCGGAGTTTAACCAGGTGCTGTGGCAAATGCCTTGAGCAATGCCTACAACACAACCACCTCCAGCATAGTAAGTCATGTGGACAGGTTTGACGCAGCTCCTTGTTTTGAGTGTGTAGAAGACATGTTACGATTTATAAACCACACGCATGCTGGCGTCCCCCACACATGAAGGGGGCGGGAGAGGTAGAGAGAGGTAGAGAGAGAGAGAGGGAGGTAGAGAGAGAGAGGTAGGTAGAGAGAGAGAGAGAGAGAGAGAGAGAGAGAGAGAGAGAGAGAGAGAGGGAGAGAGAGAGAGAGAGAGAGGTAGAGATAGAGAGAGAGAGAGAGAGAGAGGTAGAGATAGAGAGAGAGAGAGGTAGAGAGAGAGAGAGAGAGTTTACAACGTCAAAATGAGGCTCTCCAAGGCTTTAAATCAGTCGGGTCTCCATAGCAACTAGACGGAGAACATCTTATAGCGATAGAATAATAAATACAATTGACGGTTTTGTTTTGAGGAATGCCTTTGGCTGTGAGCAGACGGCCACTTTGGTTCCACACACCTGAGGTGGATTCAGACAGTCTGGCAGATCAATCACCAAAAGCGTGTAAAGCCCTCTGCATAATAAAGTTCAATTGTTTGTCTGAGTGCCGAGGCAGAGACATGGTGCACGAGACTATACCTGGCTGGAGCTGGATGGGAAAGAGGAGATTGGCGGGACGTCCAACACCTTCAGCTCGTACATGTTCCCGTTGAGGATGACGGAGGGTCGGTACACATATCTGCTCCTGGTCGGCGTGTACACCTCCGAGAAATCGTTATAGATGAACTGGCGGATTACGGAAGTTTTCCCCACTCCGGGAGCACCGATGACTGCGATACTCAGCGTCTCCACCATTCCTGGAGCACGGGTTCAGCACCATGGACAGCGGCCACCACACACCACAAGAGGCGAACGCACAGCTGGCCCGCCGCCGCTCCGGTGGAATGCGCCTCTAATCAGCAGCCTCCAGGTCACCTCGAGTGGGTCCAACTGTGCGCAATCAGACCCGGTGGGAGGCTGAACGAGGCAGGGGGAAATAAACTTTATCCGCAGGCTGGGAGGGGGGTGTCGGAAGGAAATGGATAGTGTCAAAAATAAAGCCCAGCGGCGATCATGCAGATGGAGGGGGTTCTGCTGCCTCTGCAATCCACCACACAGAGAGAGGAACACTTGGTTTCGCAGGGGACATCCCCGGGAGAGCTGGTCCCCCGCACAGGAAGCGTCAGAGTCCGTCCTCGTTGACTCCACATGGACATAATCTCGCCCAGGCTAGACTCTGACCTTGCCCGAACGCGCGGGAGCCCTCGGTCTCTTCATTGATTGCCTCCTCTGCGCCTCTCGCACATTTCCGCCGATGCACCACCGCGGCGCCCCTCCATCACAGGGAAGCAGGGCGCATCGCAAATAAGCTCTCCACGTGGTCACACGTTTGATACAGACCCATAATCTTCTCGTCTCCCCACCCCCCTTCGATGGCACAACGATCAGTTTAGGTCGGTGTGCTTCAGGAGAGACGATCTGGCGGAGCTGATCCACACAGGCTGAATACGCGCGTCCTCAGTAAAGGCATCTGGCATCTGGAGCCCATTAACGAGCAGTGTGTGTGTGTGTGTGTGTGTGTCTGCTGAGCCGCTGTATACTGCGCTCTCTCTCTCTCTCTCCCTCTCTCTCTCTCATCACTTGCAGTATCCCCTGGCCTGCTCATCCAATAGGATCGTGTGAAAGCTCCGAGCGCCCATTTACGCCGCCAATACCTGGCAAAGGGACAGGCCACAAAACATAGATCATCTGATGTGTGTGCGGGAGATGCTGCGTGTGAGACTGAGCATCATTTCTCCGAGGAACACGACATATTATTGGTTAAAAGTCCCTGGGCAGGTCAAGGATGACGCGTCCCATCAGTCAGTGCTGGTGGCAGCAGTGCACTGAGGACACCAATCCACTTTAGTGACAAGTCTGGGGAAGAAACATTGGACACTTTACGTCCCTCAGAATAAGTGCAGATGAGCTCGTGACCTTGGGAAACGCCGTATGAGCGCACGTGGCTTGTACGGCATGTATACATGTGCACGCATTGATGCTTACTAGATTATTTATACGCAATAATTAAGGAACAAACTTGGGAGTATAGGTTATAAGGAGTCAGTTACTTTGGAGTATAATTAGGCATTAAGGGCCACAACCCAGGGATTCCTGACTCTCAGGGACCAGAGGGGATTTTTTTTTTTTCCAATGAAAATTGTTCGGTCACTTGCAACAATAGAAACTGAAATTTGGTGCACAGCTCCCAAAGTAGACCTGGTGTTAACCGTTTGTATTTGGGAACATTGTTTATCTTCTAATAATAATTAAAAAATGTAGTCTTCATGTGTGAACATGAAAAGAAATGTTTAACTTGCTTAAATAACTCAATTAAATATCTGTGCTCCTTGTGTCCTCGATGACAATATTGCAATCCGTTTCAGTGTGAAACAATCAGTACTTTCTTGTAAACAGCATATGTTCCTTTATTCGTACTGATCCTTCACCGAAGTGCGAGGCAGTGGCGCCCCCTGTTGGAATGCGTTCAACACACATAGGCTCAGCCTTATAGATCATTCATTGGCTAGGCTGAAAATTGGTCACAGCTTTGCTCCACTGACTCATCGCTCGGCACAAAGTGCCTGTTGGAACACATCTGACCTTTATCATCCACAGAGGAACAGATAGGAGCATGCCGCCCATTAGGTCCAGGCCATGCTACGACGAAAAGCTCAGAGGAGATGCTCTGCCTTAAAGATACACTAGTCTGTGGAAAAAAATCTCAGACTTTGTATGCAAGCGCTGCGGCGGCTGTTGCACCTGTAGCACGGAAGCAGATCAGAGCGACCTGCGAGGGAAGACCTGAGCACCTCAGAGGTCATCTGTGATTAAGTATGGTGCTTGTAAACAAGCACACAGCTCTGCACAGACTTTTTGTGCAGAGGCAAATAGAACCGAGATAGCGTTTTACATCGGGTGACACTGGGACTTTGGTATTGGCACAATGTACCGCAAGTCATTTTTTAATTGGAGTTTTTCCAACCTTGATTTTGCTACGATGTCCCAACACTCAATTAAAACTCAACATGTGAAATTATGTTGACTTTTAATAGTTGGTTTTCAAATGATGAACACATAATGGACAAAATCATATCAATCAAAAACATCTGATTAAACTTTTTCATTTTTTTTTTCTTCTTTTAAACAGCATTTCATAAGACTAAGCAGTCACCACACAGATACACACGCAGAACTCACAGCCACCTCTGTAATCGGTAAAAAGCATAAGCGTAGGTACATACGTCCTGTAGAGTAGATAAAAAGGGTTGAGCGTAATGACTCGGAGACGGATATAATTCATCTTTAGAGTTTTGGAAGTACAAGAGGTCACTGGATTTTGCTGTAGCCTTGATTCAGCTTAGACAGTGTGTGCGACCCACGTGTACACCCATAACTCACAAACCATGACATTATGCGTTTAGAGTCACCTCACCTGAGCCTTCATCTCAGGCGGCCATGGTACTAGAAAAGCTGTAATGAGAATAGAGAGACAATGTGGCAGAGAGGGACTGAGTGGCCGCCACTGATGCAGAGTGTAGCGGCGCAAACAAAATACGCAACACCCAGGGCTCTCCATCACTTTGCCAGTCTAACAAGACTATGAAAACAACACGACTAATAACACAAATTAAATTATGGAATGACTAAGTAAGGGAGCGGCCAGTGGACAACTGCTGCTACCCTATAAATTGTCCAGATATAGATGTACAAATTAAAAGAATCGCACAGCAAACAGGTTCCATGCACACAGCACATCAGTCACTCTGATTTCAGGGGGACAGCAAAGGATCAGCTCTCACTGCCAAATCCAGAGACTAAAGAAACCGATATAAGATGACAAAGACAACCATGATGTAGTTTGTAAGTATTAACAACGCTCCTCAAAGGGCCAGATAGCCGCCTTCAGCTTCTCACAGGCGGGGGGCTGGGAGGAGATAAAGCTTTGTGTACGCTGCACTTTAAAATTGTAATACCCCAAATAAATATGCGCAGCGTAATGATTCACCTGCTGATTGCAGATGCCAAAAATAGACTCCAATTTGGACAAGAAGTGGGGCGAGATAATGATTATAGAGCCTCATGCAGAGAAACCAGTCACGGGAATACAAGTCATAAAACCACCGTCTGTCCCCGACAGAATGGAGGTCATGATATGATGGCTCAGACAAGGAAAGGTAGCCTCTCGGACAAACGTATCGCAAGATATAATCTTGCGACTGATGGTGTGAACAAACACGCAAGTGCCCCAGGAACGAGAATCAGATAATGCTGTTGACTAAGCGGAAGAGAGAGAGAAAACACGGCTGAAAATGAGACGGTGGGTCATTAACCCTACTAAATAAACAGCTGAATGACACGGAGAGTCTCCAGTTCCAATGCAGCGGCAAGTGGCTGCTGTGTTACACGCGAGGTTGTAGTATGGTCCATGGGTCAGGTGAGGGAGAGCGAGAGGAGGCGACCGTGGCTGCGCAGGGCTGTGGCTGGGTCGATGTCGATGTCGAGTGTTTTTCAGTTCTTCAGCACCGCCTCGTAGCTCTGGAACACGCACTGGGAAACCTCTGGAGCTCTGCACTTCAGGGAGATCTGGAGAGAAGGTGGAGACGATCAGGGTTGAATGTGACTGGATTTATAATATACTCAAGTTAAAATGCAAAGTTTAGAAAGCTTCATCATTCAGTCATAGTAACACCGGGGTAAAAGGTCACAAACTTTTAACAAGCCACAGAGAGACCAACATTGGGATTTTCATTAGGAATACTAAAAAATGGTGAGAATGATCTTATTGTTCCACTGAAAAGAAAAAAGAAAGAAGATTTGGATTAAAACTCTTCTTAATTCACTCTTATCAGACAGAACCAGACTCATGGATTCACTGGAGAAAAATAGAGGAAGCTACTCCACTCTCAGATGTTAGTACGAGCTAAAATATGTTTTTCACTAAGCCTCCCAAAGTGAGTCTCCCCCCACCATACTGTAGATATTATTTTAGAAGATACAGGAAACAAACACAAGGCAGCTTGTGCATTAGAATAAGAGCACAACGACAGATACGGCCATGATGTTGCAATAAAAACTTACTAATAGGCCCAAAATATAGTCAGATATATATAAAAAAAAAAAAAAACGGCTGTGCTTTCTGCTGTGACAAATGAACCATTCATAACCCGCATGTCGACAAGTACAGAAGATCACGGCAGTAAATCTTTAAAGATCAACAGTCCGGGGGAAAGTTGCATAATTACCTGCCTGAGTTTGATACATCTATACTTTTCCCTCAGGAATTTATTTTATTTTCTCGGTTTTTCAGCAGATCCTTTTGTCATTTTGTTTAAATCATTAGACAGCAGTGAGTCGTTAGGCAGGCAGCGTAACCTTATTTTCTTCCAGTGTTAATTTGAACTCCAATTATTTTCCTTTGCACAATCAAGTACAACGCACTGAAAATGAAATCCAATATCATTCAGTGCCTGTGTGGTCTCTTTGAGAGCCGACACCACTATGTACAGTTAACAGTTATTCAGCAGATATTTGATGAGTCATGGTTGTGAATTTCCCACCGGGACCCCAGTGAACTCGACTCACACTGAGGTGAGGGATAACACGGAGCTGCAGCGAGAGAGAGCAGAAATATCACACATCTCCGCAAGTTCTACCTCTGCACACTCAGGGCACTGCCTAACGCACACTGCTGACGGAGACATTTAGGCAGCCGCGCTCCTGTAAGTGGGGGGGGGGGGGGAGGCAAGATGTTCTTGCAGGTGTGCGCGATCTGCTATTAAGAGAGCAAGAATGTAGAAAATAAACGGAAGAGCGAGTTACTGTCATGAAAAATGTGTGGCGGGGGCGAAAGATCACCTGGAAGGGAGTATGTGGCATGGGAGACGCGAGAGACCAACATCTTAATGTCAATCTTTGTTCAACCATTCGAGGACAATAAACTCGCGCAATTACAGAAATGATCATATCCTGTGTGACGCAATCGCATAGGATATTTTGATGCGACAACAGAAACACGCGAGGTTGCTGAAATACACTTGGGGGCGCGTCCGGGGCGCGCGCGGCTGTGGGGGGGGGGGGGGGGGGGGGGGCAAGATGTTCTTGCAGGTGTGCGCGATCTGCTATTAAGAGAGCAAGAATGTAGAAAATAAACGGAAGAGCGAGTTACTGTCATGAAAAATGTGTGGCGGGGGCGAAAGATCACCTGGAGGGGAGTATGTGGCATGGGAGACGCGAGAGACCAACATCTTAATGTCAATCTTTGTTCAACCATTCGAGGACAATAAACTCACGCGATTACAGAAATGATCATATCCTGTGTGACGCAATCGCATAGGATATTTGGATGCGACAACAGAAACACGCGAGGTTGCTGAAATACACTTTTAACAAAATCCTCAGAATTACCAACGCAAGATGCGGGAAGAGAAAATCAGCCAACATCCCTGGTCATAGTTGCCATGGGGACAGGAGTTAGCAGATGAGAACTCCACGTTGTGAAAACAGCGTGACAATGTAAGAGTGGTCCCTCATAGAATTTTAATCCAATTGTAAAAAAAAACCCTCTTGGGCTTTCATGGGGCTTTAGGAGCATTTTCAGCTCATTGTGTCGCCGTCCAGCCCTCAACACTACCGTCTGGGTCCACTCTCAATGTGTTGTTTTCAGCTGTATCCATTTTTCAGCCAAACAGCCTAGTTATACAAGCAGCGCAACCCTGACATGTCGAGACTTTAACCAAAGGAGCGAAGACAAAAGCAAACCTCTGCTTAAAGCTTACATCCAAGTTGCCTTGGCAACACATAATACTTGGCAATACATAATACATCCCACAATAGTAGACTATTTATAAATATAAATTGTGCTCGACATAAATACTAAGCACAACTACACATAACACATAATGCCACCAAAAAGCAGGCATACTTTGGTTTAAGGAATTCTTACAGGGCTGCATTTCAGCAGATAAAGATTGAGACTAAAACCAGGGCGAAAAAAGAAAGCAGTTAGCAGTGCTCAGTATACATGTATGTTACATTCCACTGCTCCCAAGCAGAAAAATACTCATGGTTCATGGAGAATACTACGCATTTCACATATCTTTAAAGTCTGCTGTTAATGATTTACTATAAACCCCAGTTAAATGTTACAGCCTTCCGTGTCTCTTGCACTTTGTGGATTGTGGGATAATCGTTTCTATTAACCTCGCTCTCAAAACCAAGTCAATTAAATATGCACACTCAATCCTTTTCCTCGACATAGCCCAACCAGCATGAGAGCAGTTTGCAGGGTGGAATTGGGGCACGGCTATACTCGACTCATCAAAAAAATAGGCCACGTCATCGTCAGACCACGACAGGAGGAATAGGCTCCAATTCACACTCGTGAGCAAGAATTGTCTTTTTTTTTGTCTCGTCCTCTGAAGCGCATTAAAAAAAATAAATAAATAAATCTGAAATCACGCAGTGGCAGGGGCTTACTTCTTCAAAGCTTAAAATAGCTGTCAACGAAAGGCTTTGGCAGCCTGGCTTTAATGTGACGTGCCAAGAGAGTGCAGGGACCATGCAGCAGCCAGCAGCTCAGAGACAAGTTTCTGTCCACGGAGCACTTCTCGAAACAATTTGTGAGCCTTCTGCAAAAAGTAGGGGAGCCTTTCAAGCGATAGTGAGAGACTTGACATGGCGTCATTTTCCATAAGAAAAAGACAGGAGTATAGAAGAGAAAGAGCTCAAGGTGGACAAGAACTACCTCCTCAATAAAATGTGGGATTACAAGTGGAAGCATAAGGGAAACACACCAAATCAAGAGCAACAACGTCAACAATATCCCCAACCCATATAATAATAATAATAACAATTTCATCTAAACAAATACTGACATATTAATAACAATCATTCGGTAAAGAGAAAATCAGCTTTCACCTCGCCTAGGCCATGTTTTCTGTCTATGCGAGAATTAAAGTCACTAAACTGAAGAAGGTGGGATTCACTTTGGAATTCAGATGATTTGATAAGGAAGAGCTGGGCGAGAGACAAATTGGCTAGTCTCGATGAGGAAAAACCAAAGGAAAAGCGGTAAACGGCACCTTATAAATAAGCGCACGATCTGAAAGCAGAATGAGTGAGGAGCAGGGAGGAGAGTCAGCACAAGGTCACTGCTCGGGACGAGTCACGCACAATTTCGTTGACAAACACAAGCCGTGGCCAGGGCACGCTGACAACGGAGAGACGTGCAACAAAAAGCTGTCGAGGACGAAAACAAATACATGTCCACTCTGGTTGTCGTTCACTCGCTCTCCATGTCTCACACAGATGCCCCCAGTCTTTGTGAAACACTCCAATCACCGCACAATCAACCAGCCTCTCTTCTCCTTTGGTGCCGTCACCACTCAATACTTCTAAGCCATCCACGTCATGACGGCCACACAGTGTGCGGCAAGATGACTTTCTCCTTGCTGCCGTGTGCCGGCGACCTTCAAGGCATTGCATAAGGTAGGGAATTGGCAAAATGTTTGTTTTAATATAAAAGAAACATGGTCAACACTGAAAAAAAAAACCCCAGACCAAGATCAAAGTCCCGGGGAAATTCCGTTTTAAAAGCACAATTAACTTCTTTCCATGATATAAAACTTGTTTGAAAAATTGTGCTTTGCACATTTTACAGGAACTGTTGCCCCCGTATATGAGTGGGGCGTTATTAGGCACGCTGTTATGTTAACGCCAAAAAATATGACATACACACGCTCCAAAAGGCAGGGCGGGCAAACACACACAGACACACACACACACTCGTGCTTTACAAAGTCAAACCTTTCGTCACCAGTGGACCAACTGAAGTACTCACCGTGTAGTTGGGGTTTCCCGTCTGCACCCTGAGCTCAGCCAGCACCCAGATGCCGTTGGTGAGCTTCATGGACTGATACAGCATGTCCTGACCCTCCACGGTTCGCTTGGCTATGGTGAAGATGTTAGCACCCTGCAGTTTGTTTGAGGCGACATCTGTTGAGGGGAACATAAATACAAAATTGTGTCCCCGTTTTAACTGTTGAACTTATTCGGAAAACGCTCATGTAAGGTGCTCCGGGTTCTGTGAATAAACACTATTCAGAATAGACCGTCACGCGCCGACTCCTGCCAGGCTCTATGGGTGTCTGCTGAATCGCTCATTAAATTTGCCAGACCATGAAGGATTCCTTTTACACCCATCATGCCCTAGAAAATTCACTCCATGCCGTCCGTGTCGTAAAGATACAGTGACTAATTTGGAATAAACTCTTCCCCCTCAGCTTCCGTCTTTCTGCTGCACTCCGGTAAGACGTGAAACTCTCTCTCCTTTCTCTTTCTCTCTTTGTTCATGAAGAGGAAATCGAATCTGTGATGGGGAGGGGAAGCTGTCCATTAGGCCTTCATTAGAAATGTCCTCCGTTCAGCTGCCCTCGCTTTTGTGTAAAACTAAATTATCACACAAATAGGGACCACAGCTGAGTAGCTGTCATCAAACACAATTTGCATGATTACCAAGGGGCCTGAATTTGAGATTACCCCTGCTCATGCTCTGCTCTGCTCATCCCATCGTCACACATATAGGCCACAGGGTATGGTCTGTTCTTGAGCTGCTAGTGTACCCTCCTTCTCACCTGAGTTGAGATGGCAGTCTTTGATCTGAAACTGGGACTCGTTGTCATTTGGGATGTCTTTCCATGTGGCTAGGAACACCTGTCGCTCTGTAGATAAAGAGACGGTCACTGGATGAGTCCAAAGACAGCGCACACAACGAATCGTTCATTACAACAGACTTTTTTTTGTTATAATAAATGTACCCAGTGTTGTGGAGTACTGTGTGATTCCACATCAGAAACACGTTTTCCTGCTGTGGCTTAGGCTCCGGAGAGCCAGCCTGCAGTTTTTGGCAGCAGTGCTGCTAGGCCCCATTAGAGAGCTCCATCGGGTGATATACCAACATATTTTTACAGAATAAATCAAACAGCCACATAAAAGCAACAAGGAATTAGACCTAGAATGGCTTTACGATCTGGGAGACAGCGTGCAGCCCGGAGAGGGGAAAGAGTTAAAGCAGGTGGAGAGTCTCTCTCCATCTCTCTGTCACGCACGCGCACACACGCGCATTTACGTCACACCTCTTGGACATAGAGCAGTGCCCTCATTGAAAGACTGACGTGGGCTTATGTCAGGGCTGCGTCAGTGAAAGATTGAGGATCCTGAGCGGAGATGTACTCACCCATCTTCCCGTCCTCCACAAACAACATGCTGATGGGGTACTGGCTGCTGAAGTAGAATACGTCAATGTTGTTCTTTACAGCCACCTGCGAGAGTGAATAGATCCAGGAGGAGCAGAGACGAGGACGGCGGGGGGGGGGGGGGGGGGCGGGGGGGGGTGGGGGACGAGAAGAGATACATGAGTCATTACTTTTCAAGGGCCCTTCAAGGATGGGCACCGTTTGTTCAGGCGTGCCATTTATGGAACAAGAGGGCAGCCTTGCGAGGATCTGAATAACCGCCTATTAAATAATGCTTTATCTGACGACATCATGTTCTTTTCTATCATATCGCTTTTCGAGGTAAACACGGGGCTTCAATTTGCCAAATAATGTATTTGAAAAGGCAAAGTTTACTCCAAAGATAAACTTATCAAAAAGAACTACATCTATAAAAAGCCCTTTGAAAAGGATTGATGATTTCGGGTATCAACAAGGCCAAAAATAGTAGCTCGATTGAGAAGAAAACAATGAAAAGGTAACACGGAAACATGACTGAACTGAAATAGAACACCCGACAGCAGGTCTGCATTACAATGACAGAATGATTTTGTCGGATTAATGCCCGCATTCCTCATGCAGAACCTCGTACAGTCTATCATACAAGCGCAATGCCCGGAAATAAGTATTATGGGAGCCACAGAAGAAGCTAGTGACAAGCAGGGATATTGATCAGCCTGATCAATATCAAGTGCTCAAGTGCTGAAGGTAGGAGAGTAAGTTCAGCCAGAGAATAGCAGAAGTATGACTTGTGAATTATTCATCGGGGTGTCTTATTCCTGGGTGCAATGCGGGACTAAACAAACTGCACTAAGCTCTGTGCTGAATCTTTGTATACTTAAAAAGCAGCATTATCACGGGTAAGGTGAAGGGGTCAGATGGGAAGACTTGACTGGAAATAAAAAAATTATAAAACGCACGCAATCACGTCACAAAATATAGATTGGACACATTACATGTCATGCACATCATTCCTTGATCAACCCAATAAAATGTTTATTTGACAATCCTCACATAAATACTCTTTTTTTCGGTCAGAGACCCTCTGAGAAAGGCTGTGAAGCAGATGAGGTGCTAGTGACAAATGTCTCTACTATTGATAAAGAATACTGAATATGTCCATACATGTCTCTAACCAGCAAATTATACACAATCACCACTTTGGTGATATGATTAACAGCCCTCTCCCTGAAGACTTCCCTGCAGTGGCAACAGCAGCTGAGGAACCCACACCCAGCATTCCTAAAACTTTCCCCTTGACCTATGTTGATTTGAGATTAAATGATTTTCATGACTGTGGTGGCGTACGGGCGTCACACAACTGCTACACATCACTACTTAAGCGAGAATGCCAAGAGTGACATTCTCGGAGAGCATCTTCCGTCGACGCACAAACAACACGGTACATTTCAAAGTACAATATCTGGGAATATGTCAAAACTGACAGCCTAACCCATCAAAGCGTGGCCCCGAGGTAGTAAAGTAGAAAGGTGAGCCGTGGCCCCTGCAGAGCCAGGAGAAACAAAGGATTCATGCGCTGCGAGACCATTAATGGCCGTCTCTCCACACTCTTATCTCCTCTCTCCAGCTGCACACTACGCCCGAGCACCATTCTGCTCCGTTAAAAGCACCCCAGTGATCAAAAGCAGGCCTCCCTCTGCCGCTCTGTATTTTCGACTTATCAGAACAGCTCTGATGGCCGCTTCATGTTTTAATTGTGTTGAATTCAAAACATTGGAAATTCAGCATTAGAAATGAAAAAACGGGTAAGCCTAAAGACATCTGATGATATTAATGTTTTTGTTTCGTTTTTCTAACAAACGGTTCATTACATTGGCACAGAGAAGCATAAACGATAGAAGACGAGGATTCACGCGTTATCACACACCCGCAGGTGCTGCGAACATGCGAGTAAAAGTGCTTTTGTGGCTCAATGCTCCACCATGACTTCATAGAGTTCAGCCATCGCAACAATCCACCCTCCCTAAGTCCTAAGGACTTGTTTTCTGCTGTTTTTTATTGAGAAACAGCAACATGTCCAAATGCTGTGGTGTTACTGTGTCTAAATATTCTATTAAATTTGAGTCCAGCAGCATGAGATACCTGCTCAGATGGTGGCAATGTCCTGAAATGTTTTTTAAACCCAATTCTCTGGAGGGTTAACAGATGAATAAACATTACCAATAATACTTTCACGAACTAAATGTCCCATGATAGATAGATATATATATATATATATATATATATATATATATGTCTTACTGTTACTGTTCATCCAACATTGATCATCAAAATAACATTCAAAGGGAAGGGGAATGATCATTGCGTTACCTGCAGGTTATTCAGGGGGTCCATCTTCATGACAGGTCCCACAGTATTGAGGGGAAGGGCCACTTCAATACTCTGGTTTGGGCCAAGAGGAGTGAGAACCTGAAGGGGACCAGCCGGAGCAAGACCAAAGCTAAAGAAAAACAGAGAAGGAAGGGTCACAAAATGTGTACAGACATAGAAATCTCGGCATCCATTGTTTCGCAAGTGGTCTTACCTGTTTCTGTTAAACTGGATGGCAAAATCAGTCATGACACTCATAGCTTTATTAGTAAGAGTCATCTCCATTTGGATGACGCCAGCGCGGCGGACAAACGTGCCCAATATCTCCAGACCCTTGGCCTTCATGGCAGGAAGCCAAATCTGAAGTCAGACGGGATCAAAATTCATTCGAGGTTCCGCTTACCGTGTTCCATAACTGGGACAATTATTTGGCCACTTTATTAACAAGAACTCACTGTTTTAGGGGGGCAGTACGTCCCCGTAGGCATACCGACTCCACCACCGAGGTCAAACAGGTCATCCAGACCCCCGCTGACAGGGGGAGTGAAAGAGGCGGGCACTGCAGCAGGTGGAGCACCGAAACCAGCCCCCATCTGTGAGTCACAAAGCAAGGTCACCCTAACACATTCAATGTCA
The DNA here is from genome assembly GCA_016785305.1 of Colistium nudipinnis. Classification (NCBI taxonomy): domain Eukaryota; kingdom Metazoa; phylum Chordata; class Actinopteri; order Pleuronectiformes; family Rhombosoleidae; genus Colistium; species Colistium nudipinnis. Next base: position 650,531 of record JAFBJU010000120.1, on the reverse strand, counting down.
CAGTGCATTGAGCAAAGCCCGACAGGGCAAAATGACATACAGCAGAACCTCCTCCGAGGTCTCCGCCAAGCTGTGAGGAGGAAATAAGCACAAAAACAAAAAACTCAGGTTATCTGTTTTTGGAACATTAAATCATATTCTAAAGGGTTTAAGGAGGATGGATGGAGGGAGGGAGGGAGGGGAGTGCTGGTCTAAATGTCTATGGGGTTTACACGAGAGACGCCAATACGGGAAAAGAACATTTCGTCACTGTCCAAGTCCAACCGAGCTTCTACTGAAATCCAATTGAAATGCTACCAACTACATTTGTCTACGGCGGTGGTGAAAAGGTTATGGGTAGAATGAACCATATTTGAAAAATGATAAATAATGTGTATGCATCTGTTTACAGTGGCATAGCTTCTGTGTAAGGAAGGCACACATAGGACAAAATCTCACATGAGTGGAGCAGGAAACATAAACGGTGTGACACAAAGTGCAAACAGGCACAGATCATCTGCTAGAGGGAGCACTACTCGGAGGACAAAGTGGTACACCAGGGGACAAGAGAGGGTTTTTAGGCTGGTGCTGGCCTTTATTGGTCCAGTGTGGTCCTCTGGACCAACCTCAGTGGGGCTGTAATCTGGGGGCGATGGGGACTGATGTGGGACCTGAGGTGACTGAGGAGTGTCCGTCCGCAGGGGAATAGGCGGCTGATTGAAAGACGAAACATAGTTGCACAGCCCAGAAAATAACAAAGAAAGATGGACTGGAGGACTTGAAAGCATGCTCACTAGATATCAGATGTAATAGCCCTTGATAAAAGATGAATGAAAATGATGCACGACAGCTGAAATAAAACAGCAATGCTTGTATTAATCCGCTAAAATGGCCTGAAATGGTTCATAAATTTCGTGCCCTCTCCCTCCATGTAGTTACCGGCTCAGACTCATCCCCCATCTGCAGATGCAGCGTTGTAAAAAGAAAGGAAAACACACAGGGGTCAAGAGAAAAGGAAAGAAAAGAAAAGGGCACCAAAAGATTGAGAAATAAAAGACAGTTAAAAGATGCCATCAGTGCATCCCACTGACAAAGTGAAATAGGATGTGTTATAGAGCCTGACGGATTTTGGTCTAACATTTGTTATGTGTGGTCACCAAGATATGAAGACAGAATGCAGTTTAAAAATACACTTGTTTTACATTCATAAATAGTACAACAAAATATATTAAAGTTTTGCTAAATTAAAGCCAAATGCAAAATACAAGACTTAAAAAAATATATATCGGCCATAACATGGTTAAAGGATCCATTTTTGGTCTCTCCATTGTTTTGTTTTTTGTTTTGTTTTTTTAAATCGTCATTCAGCTGTTATGAATGCCGATATCCGCAGCTCATATCGGCCTCGCCAGAAAACGGTGGATGTGTGGACATACCAGGCTGTCTAGTCCTCCTCCAAGAAGGTCCATAGCACCCATCTGCATGCCAGCTGAGGGAGGTGGGGGTCCTGTGGTGGAAGTAGGTGTCAGGTCCAAATTCAGCAAATCTCCCAAGAGGTCTCCCTGGGATGGGATGACAGCAGGGGGAGCCTCAGAAGCTCCAGCAGCAGAAGCAGCATCTGGGCTTTCACTTTCCCCACTAGGTTTAAAAAAATATATATATATGTTAATTCACATACATGATACTGTTAAGAAGACATATAAACTGTCAGCCTATTTTCATGTCGTCATAACAAACTGACTGACTGACTGACTCTAAACAACATGAGAACACTGGGAAGTGAATGTAATGAGTTGTAGACAGGAAGTGTGATACTAAATCTAAAGGAAAACATAACAGCAATGTCAACAGAAGCAAAGTCCACCTGAGTAAACAAAACCCATTTGAATGCAGTTTTGTGCGTGTGTGAGTGTGTGCGTGTGCGTTTGAGCTCGACTCACGATCCGGCACTGCCAAGGAGTCTCTTGTGCTGAACACCTCGGCTGCCCTCGACAAAGGCACTCGGTGGCTTGTGGTAGACAGAGGCCAGAGTACCAATGTGGCAGATGAGCTCCTCCAGCAATGTGGGCTCGATCAGATCCGTTTCCTCAGAGATCAGGGGCTTCTCAGCCAGGACCACCTCCTTGGCAGCCACGGGGTCTGTGGAGAGCAGACGCCAGTAGATGTAGCCGCGGTCCCTGAGGTCGGGGTTGTCAGAATCCTACAGAAAACCACGGAGGCATGAAGATGACGGATTATTATTTATGGAGCGTAATTAATATATACTTAATGTTAAGACTATTTTGGCCCCAATACAAGAGGCTGAGCAGTGATGCATTTGTTGATTGTACATTTTAATAAGGGTGTTCTTATATGCAGTATTTTTAAAGTTAAGTGAATGAATAATGTAAGAAGAAACATTTCTCCTCCCCATCCCTGCTTTTTGACAGCAGTGTGCCTTGTACATAATGTCAATGTTTTTACACAACTACACAGCTTCCAGTTTTATTTCACTGTAGATACATAAGCACAAATTAATGGACTCCAGTATAAACTGTTATAAACTCACTATTTTACTGACTACCTCAAAAAATGTAAATGCAGTGAGTGTCGCTGCGGAGTAAGCTCTGAACACTGCAGTCATTGCTATGGTTCTGCAAGGTTCTGCTCAATAACACCATTAAAACACTCCAGTGTCCGTAGAGGCACTCCAGGGAACTCCTTAGTAAAGATAAAAAAAGGGCTAAAAAGCAGTCTAAAAATCATCTTGATTAGAATAAATTGCACCGACGCAGGGAATAAGAGATAAATGACACATTCTGAATAGTAGACAGCGAAGTAAGGACTTTGACACATCCATGCACAGAGATGATGGCAGGAACACAATATTCTCACCTGTGTGGCCAGGCTGAGCACTTGCTGCACCAGCTCCTGGGTCTCAGTGGGCTTTTTCAAGAACAATTTGACAATTGCCGTCAGCAGCTGCAACTGCACCTGGAGGGCAACATGAAAATGAACAGTATGTTACAACTAGTCATACTCATCTTTATATCGTGTAAAACTAGTGCCAATGATTTTTGTTTTAATAAATTCAGTTTAAAACTCATTTCACCGCCATGGCTTTAGTTTTCCCATGTTTGCTAAAACCTGCTGAACAGTAAACAATTCGTCTACTAGTCTAATCTGTTTCAAACAGCGACACAAAAGGGATCAAATAATGCAAATGCGCTTAATTATACCCGAAGAAACACAATTCATCTTCTTGACGCCTAAAAACCTTTTCAGACCAGTTAACATCCATCCTGGGAAATCCTATAAACAGCGCTAAGTACAGGTGTGAATGCACCCATCGTTTTGTTTGTTCATGTAGTGTAAGCAATAAATGAGTAATAATAATAATAATAAATGAGTAAGAAGTCAAGATTTGGATAAAATGTGTGGTTTGTCCAAGAATTATATATATATATATATTTTTTTTTGACTTATCTAGGATTTTTCCGATTTCTCTCATGGTTCGCATAGATTTTGTCAGTTCTCTGTAGTACTTATGTGTTTCTGTATGGGTTGTCACCTCTATTTTCAGTGCTTCCCAACATTTTTTATTATTTTCTAACTACAGTAACCAAAGTGTGCTGGTTACTGCCATCACCCTCTTCATATATATTTGGTGCAATCACCATCATGGACTTTTGGCACATTTTTTAAAAGTACAACCCCCACGCTCTCTCCAAAGCCAACCTGAGTGCTTTCATCGTGGAAACCCTCCAAAAAGCTCTCCAGCAGCTCATCAGCATTGTCGATGCGCTCTGCATATTCTCCCACAATCCAGATCATGGCGGCACGTGCCTCCGGCTCATCCAGGGAGTCCAGGTTTTCACACAGAGTGGCGATCACACTCTCGTATCTGTCAAATAATCACACAAAGCAGCAAAGACTCACATTTTGCAAGTTTATGTTTTGCAAGAATATGTTCATGAAAATTGCCTAAAGCTGTTTAATATATTTGCCCACTACAAACAGCAGGTGACACAGCGCAACAGAGCTGACAAATGTAAATCCCATATTCACACTCCTTTAGAGCATAACTGGTTTGGCCATTGTGTCCTGCTGTGGCTGATGACTTTCTGTGGTTTAAGTATTTCTCCTCTGTATAAAATGCCTGATAAGAACCAGTTCCATTTCCATAAAGATCAGGACATGGTCTTGAAGAAAGATGTTTATGTCTTATAAATATAAAAAACAGGGGTCTGACTGGCCAGTGCTTCAAGTAGCCAAAGGCTTGAGACCTGCTGTGTTGTAAGCTTTACAAAGCAGGTTCTTTGGAGACTCAGGACTCCTGGGTGATGCTATACTGCTGTGTGGCAGAGGTGCGTGTCTGGCACATGAATCCACTCAGTTGGAACCACAGCAGCATTCACGCTCCAGCTGAATAGGCCTGACCTTTCCCAAGGTTCAACCAAGGCAGGATTTTAAGTGCTGCACACTACAAACACACCCTCTGCGTCTGAGGACTATTTCTTTCACATGTTTTTTAGATAAAGGCCAGGCTGAAACCCCTTTTTGTCTGTATCATAAAGAACAAGGGAATATAATTGGAAGTGGAAAATGCAAGGTGTCTGCTTGTGCATAACATAATGCTGCAAGTTTTACCAGTCAACATCAGAGCATAAAACATCTAATAGTTCGTACAATGTCATAGTTTTAAAACTGTCTCAATGTGAAAGTCATGTCTACAAACTAATGGCCACACTTCAATGAAGGTGACGTGAATAAGAACTTTGTGTGAAAATTGGGACTAAACAGCAACCACAAAATATGCTCTCACACATGCCAAAATTCTGCAGCATGTACTTTATACATATTGAAGCACTCACTAGGCATTTAGCAATGTGTTGAATAATTAAGATTGGATTATGAATAAAGGCAGTGGGTGTTTATTGATATTAATACACTGATGGGAACCTACTTGTTGGGGTACTTGCGGAAGATGTCCTTAATGACCACAATGGCCTCCTGAACCACATAGTTGACCTTGGTCTGGATGAGGTCTAACAGGGTGCTGACACAGCGCTCTGCCGATTGCTGGTGAATAGGGAGAAAAGGAATGTGTCATTATGGGCCTATATAAACAGTATAGTTACACCTTACTTTAACGCACCTCTACTTTGATGGCACAGCGCCCAATGGCCCTGACCGCTTTACGGACAAAGTCCACGTCCACTTCAGTGGCATACTCCTTCAGCTCAGCCAGCACCTACAACAGGACAGACAAATGGCAATGTCACTCAGATGATCTTGTGATACATTTACCTATTAAAGGAGTTATAAACCAATAATATTTGAGATCCGTGGATGCGTTACCTGGGCAATGTTGGCTTGGGATGCTAGGCGAATCATGATGTCCAGTTTCTCCAGTTTGACATATATTGGATCATTGTACTTGACGAAGAAAACCTTCATCTCATGTTTCAGGATCTCTGGGCTAAGAAAGGAATATCAAAATATCATCATATGTAGGGGAATGGCTAGGAGTGTAATACAAAATGTACCATGTTAAGTAGTGACTTAACCTTAATTAGGGCCTGCAGTTAAGAAGTAGTAAGAATAGCAATGGTTATGTCCAGACTTACCGTCTCTGTACGATGAGATTGATGTTACGAAGCGCCACATATTGCAGTTCGGGCTCAGCGGAGAGGAGAGTGACCAGTGGAGGGGCGAGCTTCTTCAACAGGGTGCCATAGTAGTCCAAGTCTTTGGGCAGCATCTCCATGAACTTCATCAAAACTTTCACTGCTGACAACACCACTGCAGAGTTGGCGTGGGAGAGCCGCGGTGTCACACGCTCACAGATGCTGGTGGATGATGGGAGGGCAAGGGCAGAATATTAAAAAAGGTTTTATTGTGCATATGCGTGACATGCAATGCAGTGTTAATAAAAGGCAGCGTTTGCTTTTACCTTTGGGATTCGCGATCATCACGAGGCGTGTAATTGGCCAGGCAGTCTAGAATGAATATCTGTCCCCACTCTGTGCACTCATTCAAAGCTGTCAGCAACTTGTTGATGGTCTGAGGGTTCAGGTCCAGGAGGTTACTGTTGGGATGGGACTCTGCTATCTCCGACAGCGCAGCCACCGCATTCGCCACGACCTGTCGACGGCGACAAGAGAGCAGATGAATGCGGACAGAAAAAGTAGGAGCATACATCTGGATTAAAAGAGGCAACTGTACCAACACCATTCAGGAGCCAAGCTCTGTGCTGTCATACAAATAAATGTTCCAGCATATCGGTAAAAAGAGCTGGCGTCGGTAGCCGGCTGTGAACCCTGAATCAGAAATCTGGCGAGAATATGTGCACGAGTCGTACCATGGGGTTGGAGTCAGAGATGAGGTCTTTGAGGGTGTCCAGGAAGCCTTGGTCCTCCACCAACTGGGCATTGATATCATGGAGCTTGGCCACGCACACTGCAGCCGTTTTCCTCACATAGGGGTCCTCGTCCTTCAGACACTTCCTCAGCGGCTCACAGAGGTACTCTGTGATCTTGTCCACACGGATGCAGCCCATTGTACGAACGGCCAGGGCCCGAATGAGAGGGTTGGGGTCTTCACAGTCCTAGATAGGGGGATCGGAGACGTGATGAGCTGTGGCACAAGCTTTATCAAGAGAGACATTGTCATTTCATGTAAAATGTATTTCCATCATAAACATATAATATTCTGTGCAGAATAACATTATCACATTAAAGTTTAAACATTGTCGCAGGAAGACGGAAGGGAAGAAAGTAAAGTGCATTTTCAAAGATTTCAGGTGTCTGTATATTTAACCTGAACTGATACCTTTCGTAAATATTTCATAGATGTCCAAGATTCAAGACGAAAAGAAGGGGACATGACTTTCAAGAGCTTTCAAAAACAACAAGCAGGAATATATTCAAATAAGTGAGGAGGCAATGTTTGTCCTTCAGAGCAGACGGTACTGTACAAAGCAGAGTTAGCTATACCTTCACAAAGGTGTTAACAGCCATGATAGCCATGTCTGGCTGACTCTTGGCATAGTTCATCAGGTAGAGGTAGACCAGCTTCTTCAGTTCCAGGTTGTCCGTCTGCATGCAGTTCACCACATCCGGGAATAGAGCACTGAAGGACGGAGGAGATATTATGTGAATTACTGACTCAAAAATGGAAGTGGAGAGCTACACTACCTAATGTACGATGTGGATATTTCGAAGAGGAATTCTCCCGTCTCACCTGACATCCTTGCCAACTGTCATAGATGCAATGACCTTCTTAACTGCTTCTTTCTTCTTCTCCTTCTTATCGCTGTTCAGCTCTGCCTTGAGCTCAAAGATCTCCCCTGCAACGCACACATGAGGAAAAGGGGAATCAATCGCCATGCAGTACGCTTGTGATGATGAGTTTGGAACACATGGCATATGACAATGGCATAAAGTATACGCTAACATTATCACTGACAAGGTGCGAGAAGGAAGGCCACCTCCAGTTCAAACACCAATTAGACCAGATGGCTGTGCTGGCAGGTAGTGAATGTTGAGTGACAGAAAAAGCACTGCATCTATAGGCTGCATGAATGTGTATGAGAATGTGAATTGTGGACTGAAAACAATCTGATTTGAGACAAGAAAAGCACAATATAATTACAATCCATTTACCATCCATAAGGAGTAACGTGACCGTTTCTCATTGCTTAGTGCTTATCCATTTGTGTGACTAAACATTGCTATTTGTTTTACACTTCAGTTCGGTGTTATTTAGTCCACTTCTTTTCAAACGACACAATAAAAAGAAATGCATCGCAAGCACACAGTCGATTGGGGCTTTACATTTAAAACGACCTGCTTCCCAGGCACTGGCAACTGTTCATCACTTCCAATCTGCTACAAGATGGCAACAGACTGCACACAGCAACACCCCAGGAAAAGCCAATACTGATGGAAACATTCTCTAACTAAAATGTCTCCTAAATCCTAAGCAAAGATAAGAAGTCTTTAAACAGTTGCACGTAAGTATCTGTTGGCCTGTTCTAAGCCCCAGATTTTGGAGCTGCAATAGTTCTTCCGGGACGTCCGAGATGAGCCACAAGAATAAAACGGTATTTAAATATAACCCTGTACAATTAAAACTCTGAGTTTTGTTTTCACAGTGCCCAATCTGTTTTTCAGTAACCAGAGCTGATTTTTGGCAACAATGTCCTTGTGCTTATATTTTTCCAAGCTTTGATCAAGTCGGCTAGGTGCATTCAGTCAACAGTCAAAATATGTGTTTATTGTGCCCTATTAATGTTGAAATGAGTGAGAGTCAATGCCTTTTTTTCTGAATGATCATGATCAACATGAAACATATACTGTTTTGCTGCAAATCACATTACATTTTCTTTTTAGCTTTAAAATGAACATCAGCTAACAAAAAAAAGTTCAGGTCTCTCTTTGCCAAGATAATAACTTGACAAAGTCAAACTGGCTATAGATATCTTAATAGTATTTTTTTTTTAAATGTCTCAGATATGCTCAACATGTAACACCTATCCAATGTATAAATAGTGAGCCATCAGACCTTTCTTGGTGGTGGTGAAGTACTTGGAGTCCGTCATTTTGGATCCAAATTGTCGATTCTCCTGCAGAACAGAGAGTGAAAAAGAAGATTGTGATGACTGTGTCTTTTTCTGAGAGGAAACTTGGGACCATCACAAGAGCAACAGGAAATAACTCGAAGTGCAAGCACAGGGAAATAAAAGGAATTCCTGTCTTCTCCAGAACAAATGAAAGTGATCTATCAAAGCAGGAAACAATGGATTCTGGTTGGAAAACAGACAATATCATTTCCCAATTATTGATCAGCAAATTTTCATGTGGTGCTTCCTTTTAATTCAGAGCCATTGTGAAATTCTTATAACTATACAAGTTGGCAGTGTATTTAGGTAGACCAACATTTCTACAATAAATCCAGCCTTCTTAAGGGTAATAATATTAAGGCGTTATGGACTTGTGGGTGTGGATTCAACTGTGTGATCTTTTTAGTTTAGTCTGTGTCGACACATGACAGATGAAGATAAGGTATTCCCAAAGTACAGCTACAGATGTAGTCCCTGATATGTGTCTGTGCACAATGAAACGGATAGCATCTCAATTAAAAATATCATGACTAATTTTACTGATCTGGCTCCTACTCAGTCAGATGACACCAAGCAGTAGTGTTTGCCAGAGAGGGTTTTTCCGTGAGCAGAGTGGGGACAGGGATATTGTGAAGAAACATTGCCTTCCTCAATCCGGATAAATGGTTAAACATTACAGCATGATTGATTTCTGAACTTGCAGGAACAAAGATGCAAGCAGATATTGTTCGATACTATTCAAATTTAAGTTGAGGGTGAAGGCCTATTGGTTATTAACGCTAAGTAGATACTAAGGCCATTGGAAATGAATGACAACCTTGCATTGCATTTCATTAATAAATTATCATTTGAACTTCTGGCAGCTGAGGACATCAGACAGGTTGTTGCTGAACACATGTGTCGAAGTAGCAAGCAGCAATGAGGCTAAACAAAGCCTCCCAATGGACATGTGTTTACAAAGTAAACACACCAAGTAAACAAACTGTGTCGTTCACTTCAAAACCAACAGACATTCGTGGATCAGATCTGCAGTGAATTCTCTCCGACTCTTTGAATTACAGTGGCCCATTAGTGAAATACTTTCTATTTGTGACACCGTGAAAAGCGTACATCATCACATTGATCAAATCGAAGCCCCATGAGGCCAAAACTGATTTCAAACCGCACTGTGCTTAAGCTCGGTGTCCCATCACCCGTTCCGAACATTAATTGGAGCAGTACACTGAGAACCGTGTTGTGTAGAAGTCTGTTGAAATGGACCTTAACAATGAGCCCATCCTTATTCTAACCTTGATGAAACACTCGGTAATTCACCTGCATGGACCAGAAAACTAAGTTCGGCGTCCTTTAGCGGAGTAGCGCAAAGTAGCAGATTACATTACGGGTTCATAAAACAAGCTGCTACGGTATCACACCGACACTGTGCCAATAGTGTACACGCGAATACTTTGAAGACGAACGGTACGAGTGATTCACACAAACCGACTGCAACTTCAACTGCTAACTTAGCCGCATAGTACAGGAATGGATGGCTAGCTGGCTAGCGACTGGCTACAACGACGTTAACGTTAGCATAGCTGAACCATACTGGACCGTAGCGCAAAGTCAGGCCAACGAGTGCCGACAGATATTCAATAAACGACACTCCTCCGTCGATTACTCACGCAGATCTGATTCGCCCACTCCTGCATGTTGGCAGTAGCTAGTGCGAGGGGCAAGTAACTGGTTAAAGGGGCTAGCTGTGTGTTGCAGACTGCCTGTCAGTGTCAGCTAGCGCCCCGGCCACTTCTCCAGCTAGCGCGCGGCTGAGGAATGACCTTCTGGGAAGCGGCTTAAGGGAGCCTTTGCCGGGATAGTTAAGCTCTTAATCTGTCGGCCCAGTATAAACCTTACCCAGCGAATTAGCGTACCTTCTGGAGTTAAAATTAGACTCGCCACACAATGAATTTGGAGAGAAAATCCTCACCGTGACAGGCGTTGCAGGAGCAGTGATGGCCTTAGTCCCCTCCCACTCGGTTTACTTCCGTCTTTCCTCCAAATGCCGTTTGCAAACAGACGAGCGGCGTCAGCTTTCACTCGGGGTGGAGACGTGCTTCATCCACCGTGAAGGCGATTTATTCCTCCCAGCTCTGTGTACACGTACACTGGCCAACGAGTCCAGGTGACACGATGAATAGATTTCCATACCATTACACTTGCCTCTCCGATTTAACACAATCTTATGCGAGAGTATTGCCTGTTACGTTTACTGCGAGTAATTATGGCTCCGCAAATACAGTGTTCATATAATCAGTCCATTCAGTTCAAAACGTAAACCTTCTAAATGAATAAACAATACTTCAAGGTGTGTTTCAACCCATCATTTTCTGTATCCGTTCATACGCAGGCATTTCTTATTTAGAGTGTCAAATATGAATTGGATATTTTGGGGTATCCAGACTACACAAATAGATCGTTTTATCTTTCGTGCAAAAACTACAGAAAGTAAATCACATTGTAAGTGAAGAGTAATATTGTCATAATCTGTGGAAGAGAAAAAAAGAAGCTCATTCAGAGAGCTAATGAACTTCAGAGGAAAGTATTTATTACAGAAACATCCTGACAGCATTTTCAACTTCAAAAAACGGTGAAATCTTGCAGTATTGCTATTTTATAGATACTGTACATCCCCCCCCCCCTGTCCCCCCAAAAAACAAATCAAGCAATTGGTACATTGAACTGAAGTTTAAGTGAGATTAACATTAGCAAACAACAAACTGTCTGATCCTGAACATTCATATGTTGCTGACTGGAGATAGAGCAGGGGAAAACTGTTGAATGAATTTTGCAAAGTTGTGCAGCACAAAGAACAGACAATGTACGGACAATCTTTCAATCACATTTTGTGATTAGTTTACAAATGAGGAGATTTGGGAGATATAAAATAACAAAATGATAAAAAGACCATTCAGGCTAAAAATCTCATTTGAATTTGAAACAGAATACATGTATTGTTTACACAGGCAAAACATGTTGAGTTTGTCCCTAGGATCATTCCAGTTCATAAACTGGCAACGGCTCCAAGGTTTCTGTCCGCTTACGATATAATGTTGAGAAAAATGTAAAACAAACATCTCAAAATGTCCCTCCTCATTTGGACCACCTCATCCCTCAGAGTACTCGGGAGACAGATGTCACTTCAGCCCACTATGACTTGATTTCATTAATAAATAAATTAGACCAACATCAGCCACCACTTTACCAACTCTTTATATCCAACTCTGTACATATTCTCATACAGTATGTACACAAAAGTATCCACACTCTTCTTTTTTTTAGCTCATTCACGGTGTCACTGTCCTGCAAAATCTCTCGCCGATGTTGCGTCCATAATTTCAATGGAGAAAATATATCAACAAATGGTCACCATATCCCATAATTGGGGATTGTTTTTGGTGGTTTCTGCAGGACACGGACGCCACAGTTCCTACTTTTCATCTTTCATATAAATGATACAAAGTCCGCTTTAGCCACAGAACCACCGTGGCTGTAGTCTGGCCCCTCATACTTATGACAATTGTGCAAGGGCTTAACATGAGAACACTGATATCCAGTTACAGTATCTATTATTCATGCACTGTTGCACACATGCAGTCACTCAAGTCCAAATCATTCTTCATCCCTCAAACTTCCCCCTCATCATGTCATTGTCACTGGCTCTAGTGGCTCTAATCACTCTCAGCACCAGACAATGTTATTCTAAAAGTATGGAAGAGGGGATTTCTGGGTCAAGTTCATACTTTGGATAAGCATGTCTTTCTTTAGCCACTAGATGTCCCCATACATTGTGACGTGTATTCGAAATCAATATGCAAAGGTTACGTGGCTCCTTGTGTTTCAAACAACTGGGAGAATACAGAGGCAAAAAGTGATGTATGTTTACCATGACTTATAAACCTACACCCAGTATAATTTATGATAAAAACATGGTCATGTTATTCGCTCATTTCTGTTTCTTTAACTAGTTAGTGATGGCAATAATGAGGTGTTATCCAATAGATGTTAATGATGTTGAGCAATAACATTCTGGAACAAACTAACCTGCGTGTAAATTGTAAGGCAAAGAGAGTTGTCAAGGCATTTCCAACACCCATATTGCATAGCTAAGGCAACACAGAACTTAATACAGTGAATATGTACATTAAACTGTGTATCCAATTCCTTTTTATATACAAATACCCACATCTCTTAGTGAGCACATCAACATGTTATTTACACATTCATTGTTCTTAGCGTTCGACTTATGCACATATATTGTATTTCAAAGTACAGTTTGGTCTGAGGAAGAACTCTCAACATGTCTGTTTCAGTGACAACGACACAAAGCAATATAACCTTCACTGCTGCTCGCAATCTTAACACTTAATCCACTTGAAAAGAGAAATCAGAATGTTTAACTGCAAAAAACACATCATCTATCTCAACTACAACAGCTGATTGTGAAAAGCGGACGTCACACATTACATCAGACAACTGTATAGAGACTGTTAGTGCATGTTGTGTTTATAACGTCACCAGGATAATGGGGGGTACGTTTGTCTACGTTACCTAGTAAAGTGTGAGTATGTGTATATTGACCTATAAATGAGGACCGGTAAAGTGAAGAGGCTGAAAACATCACAGTCATGTCATCACTGTCAAGGCAAGCAGAGATCCTACGGCAAACCACAAGAGGGAGCTAATCGATCTGACGCGGGGTTTAATGTTTACACTGCTCATACAGTTGCAGCTTTCAATCTCTGGCACTTTATGAGTGGAGCACATGGCGGCACATTATGCTCCCTCAACCATGTGAATTTCATCTCAAGTGGTTTGCAGGGAACACCTCCTGATTGGCAAAAGCATCCCCACGTATACATTAAAACAATGGTAAAAGTAGTATTAAAGACCCTTCCTTTGGTAATAAATAATTTGGCTTGAGTGCAAAATAAAAGCAAAGTGAACCACCTGCAGTAATTCAGGGGAAATTAAGTGAGGAGCCATGCAATGGAAAAAGTCTATAGCCCAGTCAAGTCGGGTTTTACACAGTAGTCAAATTCCTGACAACCCTCCACGTCATGCCCGTCAGTTATGTGCTACATCCAAGCTTCATTATCCAGGCTGGCTGACTGTCCGGGGTAGGAGCATTCTTTGTGGCCCATGGCTGGGGAACGTGGCTGAGGATGGATCATGTCCGCAAAGGCCTGGTGCAGGCCCTTGCACGTGGCTGGGTGAGCGGAGGAGCGGGAGGTCTGAGGGGATAGCGGCGGGGTGTGGCAGGGGGATAGGGGGTTGTGAGCCTGCAGATCTTTATAACTGACTGGGGTGGGGATACGCGAGGGGCTGTTTTCCGGCCCATTGTCAGTGCGAGGCCTCATCCTGGATCTCAGTTTGTGCTTCGAGAGAGGGGCCTTCTTCTGCCCTTTCTTTGTCTGCAGCATTTCTCCATCCGTGTTCCCGTTGGCCAGGGGCGAAGACGGTGGGGGGGACTCCGAGCGGGATTCGCTCAAACTAAAGCACATGGAAGAGGTTTCACTGGAGGAATCCTGGAAGGAGCAGTCTTCGGAAGGGGGGAGGGGCACAGGTGATGGACAGGCCTCTGGGGGCGGGAGGTCATCGCTCCCTTCGCCATTTTCCAGGTCATAAGAAAGGTTTAGCTGGTGATTCGCTGGAGGAACACCTCCTTCAGGCCCTGGGGCCCAGCCATGGGGACCCTGACGACCTGACAACCCGTCAGTAGGAGGACCCCGTCCATGGTCTCCATTTATATTCCTACTGTGAAAAGCAGTTTGTGAGGGCGCCTGATTAATGAAACCGTCCGGCTCTGTGTCTCCAATGCCAGGCAGCGAAGTTGGGACCTCTACAGAGCTTGAGATGGCGGGGAGCTTCTTGAGACACCCTCCACGCTCCCCCCAGTGTTCAGGCTCTCCTTGACCAAAATTGGGCGTTCCTCCTGAATTGTGTCCGTAAAGTAAATTTAAAGGGTCCCCAAGTGGAAAATGACGGTGATTAGTTCGCTTGGATTCCCTAAGGTCAGGCAGAGTGCCTATCCTTGCGCCCACATTCAGTGAGGAGGAGGAGGAGTTAGAAGAGGAGTAGGCAGAGTCAGTGACATTAGGATCAGCGATGGTTGGCACTGAATGCGGGGTCGCTCCTCCTGGAGCTTTACCGGACACCGCTTGAACCTGCTGCGTATTGGCCAGAAATTCCGCCTCGAAGCTGCGATACAGGTCCTGCTCTCTCTGGGGGTCCAGCGCTGGAAGCATCTGGAGGCCCACGCCCAGTCCTTCCTCCTCGGGCTCCTGGTGCTCCAGGCTAGCCCAGTTTCTGTGGTGACCCCGGCCGACCGAGCGAGGGCCCTGTGATATCCGAGGGGAGCGAGCAGAATGATGGTGAGAGCTACGCGGTAAAGAGTGCGGTGAACGACGGCCCCCTGAGTTTACCGGGGGCAGCAGTCTGCCTTTTCCGACGGAGGGCGAGCGAGGGGCAGGGGGTTTGGGAGTGGTTATGTTTTTTTTGCTGGGGGTGCCATTGTTGCTCTGGACTCCTTTGATAGGCGAGTTGGAGCATGAGGACGACTGCCTCTTGGAGAACCCACCGCCTAATCTGGGAGAAGGCGGTGGCACCTGTTTGGCCCGAAGCTCCTCTCGTCGGTCTGAAGGTGGTGGGTGAGGGTCTCTGTAGCAGGGAGCGGGGGCCGGGCTGGCATCCCTGGACCGAGTACGGCTGTGTAACTTACTCTGGCTTTGGGAACGCGGAGGCTGGAGCCTCCTTGGGCCCTCGTTTGCGACGGAGCGGCCCCTCTCTGCCCGTGAAGTCCGCGCTCCATCAGAGGTCCCCGGAGGTGGGCTGGGTTTCATAATGGGAGCGAGTGCAGCGGTGCGTTCCCGAGATTGACTGCGTGCACGGGCCAGCGAGGGACGCACGGGTGGCGTCTTATTTCCTGCTCCGGGCATCTCAATAACATGCTTCCCCTCTTTGCGATTGACAAGGATTACCTCGTCACCAGAGCGCCTTGAGGCACCGCCAAGAGAGTATCGTCCTCCTCCTCCGCCTCCTCCGCTTGCTCCTCCTCCCTTAGATGAGGCTGTGGATGAGTCGCTGTCTCCAGAGAGGCGTCTTGTTACTGGCAGTTTTGTCTCTTTATTCCTACAATGTAGGGAGGAAAAAGTCATTAATATATAATAATACCAGACATCTTAAATCTATGCTTTAGAATTGGTTCCAATTTGCAATTATTACTCAAATTCAAACACGGGAAGTCCAGAGGCTGAATATTCCCCCTGACTCAGATCAGGCAGACTTATCATGATGATTTTCTTCCTTCATACAATGAGCTGCGATACTGAGGTATTACCCAAACTGCCACTGCTGCACACAGGCAGCGTTTGTGACCCAAGGCTCTGTGTTTCTTGGAACAGTGGGAAGTCACAGGCAGGGAGATTACAGGGACGATAAGAGCAAGTGGGTGCAGGATTTAGAGCTCTTTATTATCTTAGATGTTCTACCTCAAACACACAGCATTGCAAGATGCAACTTTGCTGACATGCATCAGGTTTAACTGCATAATCTGCTCATACTTTAAAAGGCCATAACCTAGGTAGCTAGTGCATATTAATAACGTGTGTACTGTGAACAATTTCAATTCCAATATAATTTTTTACCCTAGGTATAACAGACTAAAAAGTAAAGTATGGTCGCGCTTATGATGATAGAGCGTATTTAAACCCGTGGTTTACAAATAAATATTGTTGAGATATGTCGAATGAAAAATGTTATCAGAAGAAAGTATACTGAGCTATAGGAATCAATGTCAGTCAGTTTAGGAATGACAACATGCGGCAATTCTGTGTTTTTAATTTCCATAGTTGAGATACCAGTTTTGTTTTCTTTCAGATCCCAGGTTGTGCCTTCAATTTCAGCTCTTATTAAACAGGACTCCGGAAGCTATCCTCAGAAATGAGAGTAGTTTCTATACAGACAATTCACTTTAGACTGCATGGAGCCCACCTGTTGACCTACTTCCCCAGTTAGCTGTGAACAGTTGTCTTTGGATATCTCTCAGATTAGTCTTTATCTAGTCTGGAGCATGCCGCCGCACCCACACAGGGTTAATTCAAATGAGCAGCGGCTTTGACGTCTGGTCTGAGCCATCACTCGATAAAGAAATGAGCCACACATTGGCTGGGTGCCAAAGTAAACCACCATTCAGCTCCTAATTGTGTTCAACAATGCTGCTTTCACATTTGAACATAGAGGGAAGGTATGTGACCAACTAGACGTTTTGCCAGCTTAATTGAGAGCATAAACAATTGCAATTGTGTCATAGAAACAGCCGCTTTAAAAGACTTTTACATGCCACTTCTCTGCCTCAGCCCACTGTCACTGAAAAGGCCACCTCAGCGGCACACCAGAGAAGACTGGTGTGTGGTTTTATTTGTCACTATTGTCATACCGACTCAGATCAAATTCAGACTTAACCTAAGCTGAGTAAACATATCTGGAATCTGCCTTGTAGCCACTGGGAGGTGCTGTGAGGGGGCTGTGTGAGATGGATATAACAGGACAATGTCACCTGAGATTAGATAAATCTGCTGTGGTGTAATCTGTGGCTTCCTGGCATGTCTATTTGTTGTGTCCCGTTGGCTCTTTCTCTCTCTCTGTCTCTCCGTCTTTCTCTCTCTCTCTGAGCGTGTGTGCCTGTGCGCGTGCACGCGTGTGGGTGTGGTGTGAGCTAAGAGCAATTGGCTAAAAGTAGGCCTGCCGATCATTTATTAGTCATGGTCATTATACTTATCCATGCACATACCTGCACACCTGCATAGACACACACACTTGCCTGAGAGGATTTAGGTGGCGGGGCTCTGAACGGTCCCGCGGAGGCCGTGGGTGTAGGGTACGAGCTGCGCCGGAGTCCGCTTCTGCATTGACAAACGTGCTGTGGGATCGGCCTGGCCGCGTGGAGGAGGAGGCACACGGGGCCGAGGGGGGCTCCGCGGCGCGCCTGTCTGGGGGCTTGTAAGGTGCGATGCCATCATTTCGCCAGTGTGGCCCTGGGCTAGTGGAGCGAGAGGAGTGGGCACTGGAGGACTTACTCTGGGTCCCCTGACCTTGGCCACTGGCTTTAGCCTGGTGGTAGCGGTGGGCTGTGGAGGGGAATTCATAACAAACGGTTTAGACAACATGGTCACACACAGATCACACGTTCACCACGGATAAAAGTCTGTTAGAGGAGCCAGAAATACACCATGGTTAGCCACACCAATGCCACTCAGCATAGCAGCAGCAGACGTAATACTTTGGCTGCTTCCTTGAGCCAGAGGGATGGACTTTAATTAGGGAAGCAAGCCAAGGCGATGGATGCCAGCATTTAGGGAAAGCATATATAGAACACAAAAGGCATGCTTCCGTTATCATTTAATACCGTATGTTCTGGAGCATTGTCTCTTTGCTAAGGAATGTAACACCAGTGATGATTTCAGCTGTCCAGGCCCTGACATCACCAACATCCCCACAGCCTCATTAGTTAGAGTGAGAATGTATTTCTGCCCTGCTAATCAAGGGGATTGTAAAGAAAGGTTGGTTCGGTGTCAAGTTTCGAAGCAAACATCAAATCTAGTGTTGAGCTGAGGATGGACTGTGGATCATAGCCAGAGGGAAAACTTGCAGCATTTTTTCAGACCTCGTTTTTTGGCTGCATGTGATGTTGGTCAGGGGTTCAATATGACACAGGCGGATTGTTGCTGGGTGACATAACGATAACAAAAATCGACCATAAAAACACTTTTTAACTATATATACGTGTTGTAGTTACGTGTCTACTGAGACTGACTGCCAAACGCTCATTCTCTGCACTCCAAACCTTTTCAGCACAGTACATGACACATGAATCACTTATTTAGAGACACAACAATGCAGTCGTTTTGTAAGGGCCTGACGGGGGAAGAGTAAGGGAACTCACCAAAACCAGCGCAGCGACATGGGTCATGCTTGTCCAAATAGTGCTCTAATGTGTCCCAGCCCCCTCCGACGCGCACCATCACATGACTACGAAGGACCTGAGGCAAGAAAAAGAGAAAACGAGGCTTCAATAACGGAACGTAACGTACAAAGTTATGCCCAAATACAGTGGCTTAAACCTAAAGTGCACAGCCACACAGGCCCGGCTAGCCCTCTGTCTTACATAACATCTAGATGCACCCCTGCCCGTACCCCTGTACCCCTTGCCCCCCCCCTCCCCCCCCACACACACACACACACAACCCTCTCTCTCTCCCACATCACCCCCAGCTGCTGCCATTATAAGGGCTGTCCATTGCCATGCCAACCCACAATCAAACATGAGTACGGTAGCATAATAAAGAGCCGTGAGAGAGACTTTTTTTTGGGACACTCTCTCTCCCACCATGCCTCTCAGCTGGCTTCCCTGTGGTTTCAGAGGGTAGCAGGGTGAATTAGCATGGCAACAACTCACCCCTGCTGTCCTCTCTGCTCCTCAGCTGAGGAGGAGGAGGAGGAGGAGGGGGTGGGGGCTGATAGCCATAACAGAGGGGGGTCGGTTGATATGTCGCCGCTGACTCTCCTCTGCTCTGCTCTTGGAGGCACATACAGACCGAGGAACCTCACTCCCTGCAGGCACAAGCTGTCCTCACTGAGGCCGCACACTTTTGCCTGATGCGACAGCCCCGCCGACGCACCCCGTGCCTCGCGTTGTGCAACAGGGTCTGGTCGCCACATGTTGTTCTCGTGTCTCCGAGGGCTGGTGAGGCGAAGCCATAGTGGTGCGTCTGTGTGAGCTCATTTCCACCAAATCACACAAGGCAAGGCGTCCTCCCATCACCCGAGAGTGACCGGCGACAGGTCCCAGACACGTCTGGCCCCGCATTCACGCAAAGACAATCCCTGCCAATCCACTGCAAGTCCTTGCATTGGCCTCCCTGAACACATCAACTCCATCAAAACAGCTGATCTGCTTATCCCTATCAGACCTGAGAGTGTAAACTGCTTAGTCCCCACAGCTCTGGCCTTATGTCAGTAACAGGCTTACTGATACAGCCTGCGGTCGAAAACATTGCTGTTGTGAACTTCCACAGTTCATAGTGCACAAAGGTCAGCTAACGAACCCTCATACTGCAAAGGTATAATGTTACAACAGCAAAATGAGGAGTATTGATACTCTGAGGTAACTACTGCCTTTCACCGTTTTCACCCTTCGCAGAATGTACAGTATATTACAATAGAGGTGTTGTTGTGTTATAAAGACATGGCTTCACATCTCTCCATGTGAAATGTATTGTTTTTGACACTACCAGTAGCTGCCATAATGGTCAACGCCAGGGCGAATCCAAATAAACAAATGTCTTACTGCCATGGAATCATTACATAACTATAAAGGGAATTATCAAGTGTCATAAAATGTTATCGGCACCATATGCATGTCTGAGAGTCAGCTCATTCACAGCACTCATCTAATAGACGGAAACTGTTTTTATACAGTTAACACACCATATTTTTTACACTCGCATCAAAATCAGAAATTGAATGATCAGTTAAACAGAATTACAGGCAATTCCACTACGAAATCTTTCTTTAACTGTATTATGAAGCCTGTTCCATTTCCAACAAGGTTTTTTGTCTGCTTCTTGTCTCTCTGTTACTGATCATTGGCCAACAAAATGTAGGCGTATTGCGGCCATCGTTTGGATTCACTCATTGCTACTCTGTGGGTTGCTTCAGGTCTTTACTATGCGTTTCATATCTTATGCATCATCCTGCAGCACCACTGAGGAGTCTGTTGAGGGACGATGTGATGTTTTGGGACCATGCTTCCCTTTGAATCTGTGGCTAAGCTGGCAGATTTTCCGACCACTGAAGGGGAGTCTCGCTGTCTTCATCAGGGTAGGCGAGGGAGAGAGAGAAAGAGAGAGAGAGAGACCCAATCCTGTTTCTATGGCAACAGTGAACAGAGGCTCTGCTTGTCATCATTGTGGGGGTGTGTTGAACACATTTCTCCTTGAATGTTGTTGGTTGAAAATTTAAAGCTCATGGTTCATTACAGCTGTTGTGCCCCCTGACCGAGGGCGTCTCCTCCTTTTAGGGCTCACCCTCCCTGGGGACAAAGCTTCACTGACTCCCACCCTCTGATCATACGGCACGTTCGACCATTTGCTTTCTTCGCCTCATCCGCTCATTCAGCCTGAGAGCCTTGTTACAGCTTTGGAAGCTGAATAGGGGCTTGCTGGCTTCCACAGCAACTGGCCTCTTCGTGCTCTCAAGAGAATAATGGCAATGTGTTGGGTGCACTTGTAGCAGCTCAGGCATATGGATAGTTGCTGTCATCCCCAGTGAGGAATGGGGAGAGGGCGGCGACAGTATGAAGGCAGCAAATGTGACACGTCAAAAGCTACAGACACACAGTCGCACACACAGATAAATAGAGTGTTAGAGAGAGAGAGAGAGAGAGAGAGAGAGAGAGAGAGAGAGAGAGAGAGAGAGTCCCATCCCAAGACCCTTCATCTCTTAGAAAGAGAAATGTTCAGAAAAACATAATATACATGTCAATTTTAGTTGGTCTAAAGTCATCTCTTAATTCAGCTTTAACCTTATATTTGTCATACATTTGAAATTAATAATTCCACTTCTAAAGTCTTCATATAAATCGAATAATATCTTAAAATTGAAAACACATTCATTCTGATGACATGTATCCCACTTAGTGTACGATGTCAATAGAAGGTTCTAAAGATTGGTTTATGAATATATTGCCACATGATAAGTCAGACTCTATCTTTTGAATAAATGCGCAGTTCCCTGTGTTGAAAATGTTGTCTGGCTGCTGAACGTGGAGAAATATTGACCTTACTGGCACTCAGACAGGTCAATCCTTTCGCTGCAGGCATCTTGGAAAGCCACGCAAAGATCCCATTACTGCACGGTACATTTTAGCTAATTGAGATCAAATCGATGCATGGTATCTAGCAGCCTCCCTGCCCAGTCCTCTGAGGCCTGGTGTGGGCGCAGTGGCAGCTCTCAAGTTGTAACTGAGACAAACAGAAACAGGCTAGAGCCAAGATAAGGATATACTCAGGAAATGACCTAAAGCTCCATTTGTGTCTCTGTGGAAAAAGTACAGTGCTGGGAGTGGGCCAGATGAAGGCGGTGTGTAAACACTCGCATGAGAAAGACGCCTTACAATGTTGTTACATACGGCATACAGTTGAGCAGGCTTTGATGCAGCCAAACAGCAGACTGGTTTATCTGTTGCTACATAACCTTGCTCTTTTCGAAACAGCATATGATGCCATATGTTTGCACCATATGGTTCCATACAGGCCTCAGTCTATGATGGCTTTGGCCAATTTAACCTGCGTATATATATTTTTCAAAAGAACCTGTTGTGTGAAAATGATAAAAGGTCAATTCAAGTTTATGACCAGTGACTGTTCTGACTCTGTGTTAATTGGTTATGGTCATCCTGAACTCAACCAAATGTCTATATGTTTATTTCATTATTTATTGCTAAAAATAATTATATTTATTTATAATACATTCCATGATTCACCTTTGATGTTTCCAGATCCTCACAATTAACATAATAATGATTGAAAGGAAACTAGTAAAATGACACCCAATTTATAATAAACCAGATTTTCAGAAGTGCAACTTGCCTTTAACGTTAGTAAGGTGCACGTGGTCATCAGGTGGAAAATTTACACTACTGTAATACAATATAAAAGTGATAAACATAATATTTTTTTTCCTGAAATAATATTGTATGGTCCGTTTCATATGAGGCTGTACCTATAACGGTAAGAATAAAACACAATAAAGAACATAAACACTGACAGATATTCTACGTGAAGTTTCTGGTGTTGCAAGCTCACCCGAATGAAGATCAGTGCACTGGAGTCCCCGACTTTGTACTTCCCCTCCGACACCTTGATCATCGGAAACTGAGCTGGACAGGAACATCGGCCCAGAATCTCACGCACCTGAAGGGAACAAAAGAGGACATTAAATCAGTCAGCGCACTCGTGACACAGTGCGACACACACGCACAGGAAGTATGGGAACCTTGAGGTCAGGGGCCCCGCATGAAATCATGTATAGACACATATCTGTCTCGGCGACTAAATTGCAGCCTGCTATGTGTCAGAAACACAATGAATCTGTTGTATGGAATGAGAAGTGAGTCGCCTTGGCTGCCGGGCTTTACGAGGGTATGGCAGTGGGTGTGCGTCATCTTCCTGTCAACTGTTCCCTCCGTGCACCTAAAAGCCCCACCCCGCTCTCCCGCCACATTAAAAGCCCTGCCGCATCGCATCTCGTGAGAACCTTTTTGTAACATAGGTCACCGCGAAGTGTCACAAAAATACGCACAGGGACGTGCTAAAGAATACTCTGCAGCTCTCCAGGCTGTTACATGACCATGTTTCTGCTTGTGACATCACAGGGGAAAGAGAGAGAGAGAGAGAGAGAGAGAGAGAGAGAGAGAGAGAGAGAAAGAGGGAGAAAGAAGGAGCTCAGAAAACAGATTGGTTGCGGTGGTGGTGGTGGTGGTGATGATGATGATGTCAGCAGGCCTGCGCTGCCTGCTGGGTTTTCAGAATGGAGAGCTGGTGCCCTTGCTGTGGTCGGGGGTGCTTATTAGCCGCCTTGGAGTCAGACACAACTGCAGGGTGGGGCGAGATCCGCCCGTGCTGCACAGGCACCGGACCACTTTGATGTTTTTCTTGGCGTCTCCCCGAGACAAAAAGCGTGCGCGAACTTGCAAAGCGAGAGAGAGGAGAGCAGGGGAGGAGAGGGAGGACGACTCCTCTGGAACGGTGCGCCAGGGCCCGCCATTGCCGAGGTCACGCGTGTATTTTATTCTTTTATTAAAGTGATCAAGGGATGTGCTGGAGGAGCTTTTTGAGGTTGCTGGTTTCCCTCCCTTGTTGTTATCACCTTTTATGTTGTTTACATGCTCAAAGGATAAATCGTGCTCGCGGTGTGTGTGTGTGTTAAGCACACACACACACACACCTTCATTAAAGTAAACCCGGAAGATTAAGCAGGCACCTTGTTATTTTCTTGAAATAGCAGCCGTCTTTCTTTCCCGTGTATATTAAAGAGGACGGAATCAGTGCTAAGCCTCAGCACCTCACCTGCCACTCTGCTCACCCTCTCCCCTGCATCTGTCGAGCCTTCTTTTCTTTCCCTTTCCTCTCTCATCGGCTGTTGTTGCATTTCAGCTTTTATTTTTAGTCCGGTGCACTGGCTGACCAGACCTATATTTGTCTTTTCCTTGTTTTGCTTATGCTTCTACATCTGCTTGCTCGCTCTCTCCGCCACTCCGCCTGGCGTTCTGTCAGTAGGTGGACTAGCCCTGTTTGGAAAAACCCCAGCCAGTGACTTAATGGAAAGATCGCTATGGCAACAGACAGACACACACACACACACACACGCACGGCCTTACCCTTCCCTTTTAAACTGTACAGTTTGCCTTCTTTCTTCTTTTTTTTTCATTCTCGAACTAGTAGAGCCTTTCTCTTGCCTGAGAGCTGAACAGCTGAGGTCATACGTTTTCCTCCAGAGGGAAGGTGTAGGACTCACACGCTGTCTCGTATGAAACACTGGGCTGGATACATAGCCACAGCGTGACGTGTTTTAATAATATCTTAATCAATAGCAGCCCTGGCATTCGAACCATTTACTCTGTGGAACCTTTGGCATGGAATGTGTGCACTTCCCACATGTCTCTACTGTGTCAACAATGGATATACACACTGAAACCAAAACGCACACACGAACACACACACACACACACACGGCGATAGAAGGGGAGGAGCGAGACAAGGTCACGGAGGAAACATGCGGAAGTGGAGCCACAGCCCCCCGGACAAACTGGAAGATGAATTATGGATGCACACG
This sequence comes from Colistium nudipinnis, assembly GCA_016785305.1. NCBI lineage: Eukaryota > Metazoa > Chordata > Actinopteri > Pleuronectiformes > Rhombosoleidae > Colistium > Colistium nudipinnis. The sequence continues at coordinate 626,017 of JAFBJU010000120.1, read as the reverse complement.
GGCCACACGAGAGACACTTTCAGCAGGAGCTGCAGATGTTGGAGGAAGGAAAGGGAGAAAAGCATGCCTCGATAAGAGTTATCTGCAGCGACCATCTTAAAATTGCAGACATGCTCGTGCAAGAGCTGTAAGACCGCTTTCATTAGCAGGAGACGACAGTGGCGTCTCCCGGATTGTCTCCCGTCGGCGTTTAATGTGCAGCAAAACGCACAGTACATATTCCTGGAGAACCCCTGCTGCTCAGATCACGCCATGTGCGCAGCGTGAGTCAACAATCTCTCCGTTCTTTTCCTTCCTGACCTACACACATTTCAAAGGGCATTCGTGGAAGAGATAGGCCAAGACCGAGTGGTTGACCAAACCCTGGGGATAAGGAGAGGAAATGGGAGGGGACGGGATTAGGGGTCGCTTTGGTTTTATCCGTCACTCTCTCGTCTCTCCGATATCATAAAAGGGGAATGTTAAAGTGTTGACAACGCTGTCTGGTTTAATAAGAGTTTTTGCTGTTAATGATTTGATTTTATTGGCTTTTATCACAGGACAGCATATGCACTCTGGGTTTTGAATTTTATACACGCACATTTGGTTTGTATTACTTGTGACTCAGCAAGTTGTGCATGACCACAACGTTTGCTCTGGCGCTTTCATCAAACAAAGGTGTGCAGGCCTGCTGTGACTGGTTCCTTTTAGGATTCCTGTGCGAATGGTAGTTGTTGCAAAATCTCCAACAATAAAGAAAATACATCAATATAACAACTCATTCCACAGGAATCTCGGTGAGGGTGTTTCCAAGACTTACTGCTTTGCTTTGTGTGAGACAATCGCGGAGTGGGCGAAGTTTACGACAGAATACTTTGTGGTTTCAAAGAAGAAAAATTTGGGGGGGAATAAAAGATCCACAAAGTAAATTCAGAAATGATAGATGTATCTTTTTGCTCCTGTGAAAGAGGGTCTTATGTCATGACTGGCAAATACCCAAGATGAAACGACCTCCCCATCAGATAAGCACAGCGGAACATGTGAACTAGGCCACTGGGGTGCCTGCTTGGCAGGGTGGAGATTTTTTGGAACTTCCACTGCTCTACCACCCACAAGCAAGCATTCTGTGAGCCTACACAGATACATGTGCGATTCTATCCTCCTATTAAAATGCTGGCCTGACAGCCAGGATAAACACCTCCTCGGTGGATAAACGCGGTACATCTCATAAACATGAAACAGCCTACTTTGCACAAATGATATCATTAAGCAACCTGAGGCCTGGAGAGACGCTATGAAGGACTCAAGTATGTTTTCTTATTGTGTTGGACCCGTAGCCTGCAGGGATGAACTGGAGGCAGGATAGAAATTAAGTATTTAGCGTGGTATTTAAAAGCATCTGGTCCGACACTGGTCCACACTGGCTGAGTTGAATCGGCGGCCATGGGCACTGGAGAAAAATGGGACGAAAGCATTAGAGCTACGGTTTAACATTTTGGCAAATACCTGTCCTTGTTTGGTTGAGATGAGAATATTGATACCACCATCACTGCTGTCAGTTTAATAAAAGGCTTTCGTATTAGGACTGGAAATCAGCTACTGTGGCCTGCCTCTGTGCAAATAGGACTAAATCATCCTGCCTGCACCTCTAAAACTCGCTATTACCCAAATGTGAAAACACAATAAACACCATCCAAGGCTTCAAGAGATGTTTCACGACAAATCAATGCCTGTTCTCTGGCCCACATAGGACTGTTGTGAGAATCTAATGTACATCAAGTGCCGTAAGGTTGACAACTCCATTTGTCATCCCGCAATCAAAAGAGCAATGTAATCAATCGGGGCAGGGAATTCAATTTCAGACCAGCGTCTCACTCATTTGTTCACTCAGCACTCTCTTTCTGACAGGAAACGTTAGGGGACTAGATGTGCTACTGACGACTCCTTCTGATAGTCTCACCCAAAACTGATCTTTAAGACACAGGTGCAGGGAATAACCAGAGCCCTCACATAGCTGGACCCCTCCTCAGACGCAGACAGACCAAATTAAATGAGAAATCATTTTCTGAGGATGAGCTGGTGAGCACCGAACGGCGCAATTAACGCAGCGGACGCCACGCAAAGCGCGGAGCCGGCTGTCTCCACGTGCGCCCTGCTCCACGGCAACAGCGGATCGGGATCTGCTCTGTTCGGGTCGTGGGTGGAAAGCCTAGGAGGGAAAATAACCTGCACAAATACTGAAGCCATGAAATTAGCAGAGCAAGTGACATGAGAGAGAAACAGTGAAGGGTGCCACGCGCTCTCAGCAAAGCGTGTAAGTGCGACCCAACACAAAGCATTATGACCTACTTTTCCCTTCCACTCTCTCACTCTCTCTCTCTCTCTCTCTCTCTCTCTCTCTACCGTAGCTCTCCCTCACAGAGAAACATCCACGGCAGTCAGGTTCAACAGAGTGTACAGTAAAGTCACTCTAGGCACACTATCTCTTCCACTACCCCTCTTTTCTATTTCTTGGATGCATGAATTGGACCAGAAGGCAAATAGAGAAGAGGGGGCCACACAGACATAATACACACAGTTTCTCTCTCGCTCTGCTAGTGTTTCCATCCAAAGACAGAGACGTCGGCCCTTTTGATGACCTCGCTGCCAACGGTGGCGGTCTGTTTATTTCCTCTCTTCCATGCCTCCAACAAGACATATTGTTCGGCTCTCCGCTTTTATCATCTCCAGAGGAGACGGGGGTGGGGGATGGGGGAGGGGGGGGGCTCGCACATACATGAACTAAACAAGGTCTGAATGTTGAAGCCTGGGGCGAGAAGGGAGATGAACCAGTTCATGTGAGTGAGCGAGAAGAAGGAGAGATGGCGAACCAAGGAGACGGATAAAGGCTGTGAAGCTCTTACGGTCTGGCGTTTATGAGCTCAATTATTGTGCTCCGCGGATGCCTATGCACGGAGCAGACATGGGAACAATTAGAGTATCTATTAAGGGTCGGTGAGTCTCGTTCTGATAATAACATGTATGTTAGTATGCCTTGGGGCCTAACGGCAAGAGCTAGAAAGAACACACAAAACGCGTATTTGTATTGGTGGCTCACCATGTTCCTTTGCCTCAGGCTCAGCGCACCATGTAGGAAAATACTGATTCAATCGAAGTCATAATCCCTCTCGAGTGACAGTATGCAAGAACATCCCCTAATGCACAGGATAAATGTCATGTTCATGTGAATATAGGGTATACCGTGATCCGGACCATCTGCTGTCTGCGCCATTCCTGAGAAAAAAGCAACTCCGGTAACAGGGAAAAGGGAACTTTAAGGCTCACAAGCATCAATGACTCAAACGGTGATGATGATGATGATGAAAATGAGACACCGGCCACTTCCTCAACTTTAGAGTTGACAGCCGCCCCACCGTGAGATGGGAAATAACATACGCAGGGGCAGCTCAGTGAGAGAAACAAGGGGGCTGAGTATTTTTCACGAGGGCGATGTCGCCAGGAAACTAAAGCTGACAAACATGATTAGATTAGATTAGATTAGATTAGAGTAAATGAGTTCGAGATGATATACCTATTGTAACAAGCAAGTAGTAGACATGACACATCGCTAAGAGTTACTGAGTCACTTTACTGTTACATAAGCCAAGTAGGCAGGGTATGGGATAACAATAATGTTTATGATAACACTGAATAGCCGGATTTCCTGGAAGCAGTTGTGTCATGTCATCCTATTATCACATTTTTTTTGGTTTGCGCACCTAGAATTTGGAGCATTTCCCTTTTTCATAATGCCGTGCAAATCTCTGTGATAGTTGTGGTAATACATGCGTGACATGTATACATGCGTATCCTGAATGGGTTGATAAATTGTGAAAAAATGAACGAATGACGTTTGAGTTTCGAACGACAATAACCGCCACTCCTTCAAAAATACTGCAAAAAAAAAATCTGCAACGAGCCAAACATTGGGCAGCTGAGACTTATCTCAACTCTCTCAATAATTAATATTTTTTTAAATACACACCAATTAAGTCTCGGGTGATCTCAGCCACAAAATGGCAACTAGACCACTGAGTTGTAGTAAACCGGCAGGATGTGTTAGAACAACTAGTAGCCATCGAAGTCCTATTATTACACGTGTAATACCCATGATAATATTGCACGCTCTTTTAATACGGAGGCCTCTCAGCTTTGTAGCACTATGGCCTCCACTTTCCAAGAGCTTCGTGTTGCCGATTTGCGCACAGCGCACGTACCAGCTATCTGCTGAGCTCTGACAGGCAGGATGGAGGAAAGTTTACTCACACGGAGTCTGGCGCTACCCAACAGAGGACGCTGTGGACAGCGTGTGTTCCCAAGTGCTGAGGGATGCGCTTGTGCATTTGACAGAAAAGATCCTCCACCTGAGAGGGCACGCGGCTTTCCTGTGATCTTTATTTTGTCGTCTCGTATAATCCCCAGCGTTCAGTCATATGAGTGAGTGTACGCACGGCGCACATCCTCCTCCCCATGCGCTCCTATTTCTGTCTGCAGAAGGTCACACTAGTTGCTCTGATGCCTGACCGGCATTGGTGTGACAGTCATCTGTCACTCCTCCACCTCCTCCCCCCTCTGCTGTCTCTCACATCTCCGGCGTGAAAGAAAGACATTGTTCTTCGCGCAAACGCGAAAAACTATAAAATGATTCCCCCCCCGGGCGTGTTCTACTGGTGACTGAATGATTTGTCATTAGCAGTGCTTTAAAGAAAATGTGCGCCCCATGTGTGCCCGTGTCCGCTAGGGCCTGGACAAGAGTCGATGGTTTGAATTTCACAGGACATGACGTGTGCTCGAAGCAATATGCCAATGGGGACTTCTATAGTAGGGTCGATAAAGGGGCAGCAGAGGTAGCACAAAAATAATTGTGCGTCTCCTCTGTGTGATCTGGTTTCCACTATGTTATTCCTGGTGGACAGGCCTAATGAAAGGAGCCGGAGATGACCATCGGCGGTGATAACCTCCGAATACCTCACGAGCCACTTGCAGAGGCAGAGGCGGACATTCGTGCGAGAATGCTGGAAAAATGTCACCGAGATGACCTTTGACCTTTCAGAGCTGGAGGAGCACGGGGAGTAAACAAGAATCCCCGGTGTCTAACACATCACTGACCCTGACAGGTAAATGGCAATGTAACAGCAGGGTTTTGAAACAGAGTTATGCAAAGATGCATGTGCACACCCAGGTCTCTATGGGAATCTATGTAGCGTCCGTCTTCTTCATTGCACCTACATGATTTTTTCCGAGAGGGCTCTACACTTTTGACACATTTCTGTGCTTTACTGTGGGTAATAGGTATAGCTATATATATATAGGTGATAGCTAGCTGCTCCATGTTAAGCACCAGACAAAATTCACAGTTTATACAGGCCAGAGGGGGAGAAGCCTGCAGATAATGGATTTATGTTTACCCTTGGGAGCATGGCATTCCAGCACACCTGCTGTATACCATGAATAAACGATGTGAACATTGAGCTGTATAATCAGTCCAGGGCGTGAATCATAATGTTGTTATCTGGGTTTCAATTCAAATCAAGGTCATCGTCTTTTGGCTGGCTCTACTCACCAACTCGTCCAGATTTCGCATGTCACACAGCACTCTCTTCTGCTGCCAGACGAAGGGCTCTGGCTCGGGTTCCTGCTCACGCTCATCCTCCTCCTCCTTCTCCTCCTGCTCCTCCACACAGTGGCTGCTCTCCTTCCGACCGAAGCACCTGCTGGGCGCGCTCTGCTCGGCGGGCTCCCCGGGGTCCGTCCGCAGGCTCTCCTGGTCCCGGATCTCCTCCTCGATCTCCTCCTCCAGCTGGATCAGCATCGGGGCCAGCATGCCGAACTTGGAGCCCCGCCGGGCCACCTCGAGGAGACACAGCACGAAGTTCTTCTCGTTGCACCTCTCCACCAGGTCGTTGGTCTCGAACATGAGCACGTCCTTGATCCACAGCTCCTGTCTGCACCAGGCGATGAAGTTGGACACGTTGTCGCGCGCCAGGAAGGAGCCGGGCACGGCGTTGCGCGACTGAAAGACCACATCCTTGGACGGCACCTTCATGGAGTGCGCGGCCTGCGGGTGCTCCGTCTGGAAGTCCTGCGCGGCGCGGTTCACGTTGTTGGCGTGCCGACACAGCGCGCAGCCCGACTCCAGCCCGTCCATGAAGGTGTCCGCGGTGATGTCCAGCTCGTACAGGGTGTTCAGCCATTCGGCCAGGTCCTCCTTCATGGCATACAGGTATTCCTCGCTGCTTTTGAAGGGCCGGATGCTCTTGGAGGCGGCCGACTGGATGTTGCTCTGATCAGCCATGTTGTCCGATAGTGTATCAATAAAGTCTACGTGATTATTCCTGACTGTCTCATTGCGCAACGCAGCGCCAAAGCCTCATCCGCAAAATGCAGCCAAATAACCGTGTCGACGCACCCATGCCGGTGTGCGCGCGTGCTCTCTCAGCGCGGCCCCTGGACGCCAGGCTTTGTGTTGTCAGAAGCATTTCGGGATGCGGAGTGGCCCTGGCTGCCCATGGATGCGTTTTCCGGATGTCTGTGCGCAGCCAGTTTCCTTTCAAGGGCGCATCGCCGGCTCCGGGGCTGAGAAGGAGAATGAGACGTGAGACGTTAGCAGACCGGGAGGAGGACACACACACGCACACGCACACGCACACACACACACCCATGCGTCGAACGCCTAATCCCGCCGGTGGCCGACGGCTGCTCCCGTCCGCAACAATCCACGTGTCACCATGTCTGCGCCTGTGACGCGCTCAGTCCGATGGGCTCCTCATCGATGAAATCACGACCACCGCGCCGCAGTGATCCCACAGCTCATCCTCCCCGCAAATAGGCTCAGCCCATGTTGCGCCGCCTCCTGCGCTGAATATGTTGACCTGCTGTAGCTTAGACCAGCAGAGCTACTCGGTGGCACATCCCATTATGAGGGATAAACGCTCGGCAGAGGCAGAGGAGGAAAAACTTAACCCCATGCGCACCAACTCCTGCCCCTAGTCCCACCGAACCGAAACCAAGGGCGTTATCTTTGCATTAAGACAACACCGCGAGCGTAGTAACGGTAGAGGGCATTCGATGTAATAACGTTCAAAACAAAAGTAAAAGATTTTAAACTCAAGTCTCATCAAGCACTCATGAAGAATAAAACAACTCATAAGCTCTGCTACCGATTATTATTGTCATCCCGAAGTAAAAGCACAATGTAATATAACAAATATATGCATCATCTGCAAAACAAGGTGAAGGCAGCAGAACAAACATAATCATTGTGCTGAACGGCTCTTTCAGGTTATATTGCATACATGTGTGATGGTATCTGGCTTTTGAGAGCGTTATGATTTATGTTGCACACAAAAACACACACACACACACACACACACACACACAAAATGGCTTCATTTGACTCCAGTCACGAAGGAAGCCTTTGTAAGGCCTCTTCATTCCAATTAGCCTGAAGGGATAAAGGCCTTTAAAACCTGCATCCCAACATCACGAGACAGCCACTGCGCTTAAGAAATCCCATTCCTGCCAAATGATCTAACCAATGATTATGATGGGGGATCCATGGCGTGTTAGTTAGGCTTCAAGAGCCATGTCTTATCTCTTATGGCTGCAGTAATGAATGGGTGGTGATTGGTTTGTAATGGGGAATGTACAAATCAAAGATCTCACACTCTCAGGACAGAGCCTGGAAGACTTGCACCTGATAGATATCAGGGATTACAAGGGCCGATAGTGAGACATACAGGAGATGGACAGTGTTATCTACTCTCGTCAAATATACTGTATAATGTTAACTACGAAGGAAAATGTAATTCCTTTATGAACTCTGTAATCACCGAGAAAATATCATAGAAAGAGAATGCGACATAAAACGTCGACTGAAACAAAAATATGTGCGACTTATTGGCTCCTTTGACTCTATCTTAGATCAAACGTTGATGGAAGAGACTTGATTTTCAGGTTTGGATGGTAAAACATCAGGGGCGCTGGCTGGGGGGGGTTTTGAACGCACAGACTGTGAGTTAACGCCAACGTTTAGCAATTCAAACCAAAAACTGAAGCACATGCTTAGAATCTACTGAAATCTACCCAGGAATTGTATTCCAAACTATAGCGCAAATCGAGCTTTAATGTTTGCCGATACTGTTTGAAGGTTGTTTGTAATGCCCTTATGATTATTCATACAGGCTTTTATTCTGAAAATTGGGAAAGTTTGTATGTTTAGCTGTGTCTGTTCAAACCCTTCTCAGCTTTTAAACGTCTTTTCCACCAGCTCATTTCCCATTTAAACCCTATTGGAGCAGCGCATGCACTCCTCTAATGTGCGATTGTTTGAATTAAAGCAGAGCCCACTGCCAAGAGGGAGGTCTTGTTTTCGTTTGAAAAAAAAAAGAGGCATGTGTCTGTTTAAGGGAGGGAGAAAGAAAGGAAGGGAGGGCGCAGATGAGGGGGGGGGGAGAGAGGCGGAGAAGAAGGGGGTTGGTGAGATCATTTACTGGGCCTGGATGAATCAGCTTTTCTGTCGGTACAGAGAGAGGGAGAAAATTCAGCACTCCATCAATCCACACAAGCAACTGGCCACGGCAAATGCGAGGCACTTCAAGAGGTCAGCTGTGTCCGGCTTTCCCCGAGGGAACGACAATACACACATGTGAACTTTGACTACTGTGTCTCGTCAATGGAGACCGTAAGGTGAGAGCACGTCTAATGTACAGCAATCCTGGTGAAACAGGAAAGGACTTGGGGGTTTAATTAAAACACATTCAGGAGGCTTAGGCCCGTTTACAGTGTTATGTCGGAGCAAAGTCATAGCTGATGCGTTAGACTGACTCGAAACACTAACGCGTCAGTTCCTTCGGTCATCTTCCTCACGTGTTGCATTTAGAAAAATCAATCTTCCCAAATAAGAAAACACCACAGGTAAGCCAGGTAATAGGAATTAGCTGTAGAATGGTCCCAACAGACCCATGTTACACAGCTGTTGAAATGAAAAAAGGCCAAGTTCAACATCTGCAATTAATAACAGCTATTATATCGACTTGGTTGCCTTTTAGGGAAATACTGCTTTAGAGTAATGAGAACCAAACCCACATGCAATCAAAATGGGGTAGAGAGGTAAAAGGAAAAAAAGAAATCCACGGATCCGGTGTTTTTTTTTTTTTTTTAGGGTCATAGAGGACCAAAGAAATAAGTGTGTTATTTGTATTACCTACAGGACACATTTTCCTAGCGTTAAGATCAGGTCACTGTGTACTTTGATTATGAATTTTACTGCTACGAATGTCTCCAACAAGCACTTCAAGGTGGATATTGCGTCAACTCTGACTGAAATTTAATGGTTAAAATTAAATATGATTATATTAATATATAAAGAAATATTTTAAGTCCTGTGCTCAACTGCTGTGTTGTTCAGTCACTTCTGTCCAATGTGTGAACAGGAACAGTGCAGTGTCGGTATGAATATGACTCGAGAGTCCCACATTTCACACGTGCACCACCTATTGGCAGGAAAAGTTAACTGTAACAGCAGAGGTGTGAATCATCGAGACAAGAAACGTAGAGTAAACCAAAGTGTCCGGCTAACCAGACCAGGTCACTGCCGTGAGCACCCAACTCCTATTTATTGGTTAAATTAACGTTAAGAGCCTGAAGTAATAGAATCGCTGCAGCCTTCACTGTCTGAATTTGTTTTTGTAAACTTGAATATCCACAAAGTCTTCAAATTGGTAAAATTTTATTTCCCAAATGTGTGATCATACAACTGTCTGGTATGGGAAAGGGGAAGCGATTTAGTAAGTGAATGGAAAAAAACATTTTACAATACAATGTCAAAACTAACCTGCATTTCTTTTAAAAAATAGCAACAACAACAAAAAGAAAACATGCACAATACAAGATGCAGCGTAAATGTGGGTTAACTAAACTTAAAAAAAATATATGGAAACATGAGTTGAAACCGCACGGGACGCTTGACAGCAGTTCAATAACCATCGAAACACGGAATCATAAATTAAAAATTTGTATCTTAAAAATCAAATTCCACAAGAGGAACAGTCATGGAGTTCTTCAGTAGGGTCGCTCTCTGCGCTCCTGGCGATGGTCCCTTTAAATAAGTAAAGGAAAAGAGGTAAATGAAATCACTGTATGTGCTGTATGGTTTTCACACCGACACTGACATCACTATTTGAGCCAACCATCTCGGAATTACTCAAGAACAAGTTTAGGAAAATATTTAAGGAGTCGACTGTTTACAGGAACTACCTCATATCCATCTTGCCTCCCGGTGGGCCCATTCCTCTTCCTCCTCTGCCACCCATTCGATCCATGGGCGGCCCGCCGCGGCCTGCCCCGCGAAATCCTCCCCTATCCATTCCACCGCGTCCTCTGAAGCCGCCGCCGCCGCGGTCGCCTCCCCAGCCCCCACGGAAACCTCCGGGTCCACCTGGGCCCCCAGCACCCGCTGGCCCGCCGCGGTCCATACCTCTGCCTCCGCGCATTCCCATACCACCCCGGCCTCTGTCACCACCGGGGGGAAAGGGGGGGCCACCACCCAACCCTTCCGGTTTGGGTGCCTTGCACTGGTTACACTCCATTCTCCAGGCAAAGTTCTGGTTGCCGCAACCACTGGAAACCAAGAGCATTACGTTACAAACAAATCTTTGAGGAAACACAAAACAGGGCAACACAGTAAAATTCCACATCACCACAGTAATACGTACGGGTTTGGACATTCCCAGTCCCCAGCTCTTTGCTGCATGTTTCCTCCTGTGGGCCCACCTCTGCCCATACCACGCGGACCACCTCGGGAGCCAAAACCACCACGGTCTCCTCCACGGCTCATCATACCTACCCGGAAGAAATAAAAGCTTTTCAAAATCACGTCTGTATTAAGCCTTTTCATATTTTTCCAGCAGCCAAGGTGCAATTCACTCGCATGTTGCAAGTTCAAATGTTTTGACACCAGACCCATGACAGCAGCGGAAGTTTTGATCATTTTAACCAAATTGAAGTACCCGGCATTAACATTTCCATAATAATCCAACATTAGCTAACTAAGCGGGCACACACCTCCACGTCCCATCATGCCATCGCGCATGGGCATGCCACCTCTCATCCCGCCCATCATTGGCTTCCGACGGGCCATGGCCACCTTAAGCCTGCGGCCTTGGAACTCCTTACCTACAATTAAAACAAATACAAACGGGCCATTATTATTTGGATGCATTTCAAGAGGTGCAATCAGATTCCTGGGTGCTTGCCCATAATATGCTTGTTGAGGTCCGACATAGACTTAATAAAACCATACCATCGAAGTGATCCACAGCTGCTTTGGCACAGATTGGCTCTTCATAGGACAGGGTGGCATCTCCCTTGGGCTTTCCGGATTCATTGTCTGTGTATATGTTGATGGCCAGCTTGCCAAGCCTGCGGTTCATCTGAAGACAAAAAGGGGAATCGATTCGTTAGTCGGTTAATTTCCACATTAGTTTCGCTCACGCCGACGCTCACTGTGAACCTTACCCTGATTGGGCCGACGTGTTTGAAGAATTCCGCCATTTCCTCCAGATTAGCCTTCTCCGTCAGCCCTGTGATGTAGATGGTGCTGTTCTCAGAGTCATCCTGCTCTTCGGGGCGTCCTACATCAAATGCAAGTCAAATTATCACTCATTCCAGATATTATTTCAAGAAAGGTGTTCCAGAAAGGCCTCGTCTCGTGACAAAACTACTCACCAATTTCACGCTCGTCGCTGCTCATGGGTCCTGTAGTTCATTGGCCGAGAGGAAAAGAAACCAAGAGGGGAAAAAAGTCAGCGTTTGCAGCTCAAGTTGAGTGTACAACACCTGAGAACTACAACAGATTATCCAGACACTCCCTTATAAAAGCAGTCAGACGTATTGGGAAGTTGAACATGGCTCGTTATAGTACACCACAATTCCCGCCAGTGATATATTGAATTGTATAGGAAAAAACACCTCAGACCCTTTGGCAAATAATCGTGTGTCATTTGAAAAGCCTCCAAGACCAGTAAGAAATCCTCAAAAAAAAATAAAAAAAACCCAGAATTCAGTCTTGGGATTAGTTAAAACAGTAATGCACATGTTTGAATGCAAATTTCTCATTAACCGGTCAAAAACTCGTTCAAACCATAAGCAGAGACTGAATGAACCAAGTACCCCAGAGAAAATGGTCTCAGGCATTGACAAAAAAATAAAATAAATCCCAAATATTTTCAGATACGTTCATAAATTTTGAATACCACAATGTAAGACACATTAATACTCGAGGGATATTTGCTCAAAAAGTTTAAGGCTTTTAAAGGACTAGCCAGTGTAATACTCGTTAACTTACCACCAGGCTTACTGAAGCCACCTCTGTCCCCAGCGCCGCTATGGAAGAATAAATGGAGATATGAAGGCGTTTCCCTTTTACAGCCACTTCCATGGCTCGAGCAAAGTGGCTTGATTGAGGGAGTAATCAAAACATTCTAGCTAGTCGAACAGCAACTTAATAATAATAAAAAAATCTCCCCAAGATTATAAATACACAGTCTAACTGGGTTTATAGACTATATGCCATACCATAGCTAGCTGAGTACAATCTCACCAACCGTTTTCATTAGTGGATACATTTGTGCAAAAAATATTAACAGCTTACATTTTCTCAGCTTTTGAAAATGCGAGAAAACTCAAACATTAGTACATTAATAAAAAGGATTATATGGCATATTTAGTCGTACCCAGGCCACTCCCCAATAACATTAGTTCAAACAAAAGTTACAGGGTGAAGATATGCACAGGTGACAGTTCAATCGGAAATTTTACAGGAGCTGGTGTTCACAGTCACCTAAATCAAAATTACAATTATACAGCGTTCAAAACAAATCAAAACCAAAAGGAAGAATTAACAGTGTTTACCAATGTATTGTTAAATTAAGAAACAAACAAACAGACTCGGTCAATTAATATACCCATCATGCTTATAAAAACCACCATCCTCAGTTCTTGGAAAAAAAGGCAGACCCCGAATCTTTGTTTAAGCTCCCTCCTGCTGCTTAAGCTGGTGGATCTGTACTGAGTACAGATACTTTCTAGAGAATAGATGGTTTTAAATGGCTCTCACTGTTTCCTGTGCGGTATAAATGTGACAAAGCATGTTAAAAAGTGCTCAAAGAATGTGATCAAACATTTGTATTCCAAACCACAAAAACAGTTTCAAACATTTCAAAATCACATAATCCCCCACCCTCCTCCCAGAATAAAAGAAATACACCTGTGCAAAGCTAAAAAGCTATGCTAATCCTGTCATAATGTAAGGATTTATCATATTTGAGCAGTTTGTAGTTATTCTTATTTCACAGCTACTTTGGTATGACTATATTATTCCTGAGTCCTGTTCCGTTCCATATCATGTTTAAATTGTCAACAATATTCTAAGAGTGAATCTCTGCGTTTGTGTATTCACTGTAACCAAAACACAAGTCATCAAGAACTATTGTTTCAAAAGGGTTGCCATTGTTGAATCCGGGGGGGAAAAAAACCACACACCTCAAAATATACCGGTAATAATATTCGCGCCATCTCCGACCAAAATCTCAACCAAGACTTATAAAAATACAATTGTTTACCACTAAGAAAGCCTTTCTCTTTGTTTAAATGTAAAACAGACGTCATCAAGATATATTCCAACAAGTGCCTCTGAATTGTTTGAGAAACCAAAGTAAGTTGATCAAGCGATATTTCTCTTTTTAGATTTTCAACTGGGATTTCAGAACTGAACAAAAACCAATGCACAATAACATCTCTGTTCACATAAATACCTCGGGCCGTTTCAATACCTTTCCATGGAAGTTGACCCCTTTGGCATTAGGTCAAATCAACCAAAAAAAAAATAGAGAGCGCAAATCTTTTAAGTTCTGTCCTTGACCATTACTACCAGTAGGGGACAGTGGATAACGTGGACAAACTGTTCAACTGTTGTAAAACCATATTAGCATCAGGAGCTCGACACCACAGTAAATGCGCCATGGATCTGTCCAATTGAGTTCTAATTTTACTACTATGAGAGATAAACATCTAAGAATGTAATGCGCCTGAATGCCAGTTTCATGTCGAGGTTGAGAGACTGCATCCAACTATACCAATATGCATGGATTGAAGGTTCCATTTTCCCCATTGTAATTTTGTCAAGGAGGTGTGACACCACAAAACAATGCCAGCACACGGTTGGCAAATATAGGCACCATTATAAAGACGAGATTAAGTAGTATTCAAATGTGATTGTAATTAGTTTTGACGCGACTATAACATAACAGCTTCAGTTGACAAACGTTTAGATTGGGTGGTTATAAAAACACAGACCACTAAATCACATTTAAGATTAAAAAACCTCATTTAGTTCAAAAGACACATTGGTGGACTGGGATCATTTTGAAGACGCGTTATTAATCAACAAACCAGAGAAAATGATTGATCCCATTGATTTTTTTCCCCCTCTGAAGTTATTGCTAGGTATTAATGAGGTCTTAAAGTACAATTAGATCAACGGTTTCCATTACTTTTAAGATGCCATTATTCCCTGCAAGTGTTCCTTCCTCAACTGAAAATGGATAATTGCCCGAGCAAGAATTGCAAAAGAAATAACCACAAGCTGAAACACAGGTAAATGTGTTTGCAAGCTAGAACAAACCCTGTCGAGAGGAAATGCATTGACCCAAATATTGCACTTAGATAGTAATAACTATAGGAGTGCAACAGAATGTCCTGCGTGAGGCGGGTGCCTATTTAAAAGTTTTTTTAACATAGCAATATCAAGTTTGGAATGAGAAACGTGTAAGGACTCCGGCAACACAACTGACAAACCTGCAGATGTTTCAACACCTACTAGCATTCTTTTTTCAACCAATTGAAAATGAAATTCAATCATACACCATGATGAAACACGGACCTAAAAGGGCATCTCTGAGTCAGAAACCCTCCAGAAAACCCATTATAATGTTGTTGGTGCGTCATATGATTGTCCAAAAGAAATTCAAATTCCTGACCTCCCATGAATTCAAATTATTTTACCTATGCCCTATAAATATTCAAATTATGTGCTAGGATATACACTGATCAACCTAAATATTTATGCACAGGTCTCTGCTAATAATAAATTAAGATTAAAAAGGGGAAACATTTATCTTACCTTTGGCCAAATGAGGCAGGGTTGAGAAACTAGTAAACAGCCACAATTTCTGCAATGGCATGCATTACATTTGCCTTCACAGCTTTCAGATATTGTAGACCCATAACTTACCAGCACTTACTGCTGGCAAATCATGACCCTCACTTTTTTAAGAGAATTAAGTTATCCCATGTGTTCTAGCTAATAGGGATGTCTCAGCCCTGCCCCAAGTGGCCACAATGCCTGTAGAGTTAAAACGCATGTGAGGTTTAAGGGTAAGGAGAGAAACTTACCCACGACCCATGCCTCCACGCCCACGATGCATCATCCCACCTCGATCAAAGCCATCTCTGCCAGGGCCCCGACTGTCTCCTGCACCTGGGTACCTTGAAGACTCAGAACCAGAGTAACCAGAACTGCCACCCTGGCCATCCTGTCTGTAATTACCTAAAAGAGATCAGGTGAATGCATTAAAAAAAGTATATGCTCACTACGACAAACCATGACCGGGCCATTTAAAGGTTTGACAAAGTTGGAGTGGGGGAAGCTTACTGTAATGGCTGGACTGGTTGTAACTGGGGGGTCCACCTTGTTGACTATACTGGCTGGATGGAGGCTGCCCGTAAGAACCAGCGGCCTGGGGAGGGTAAGCAGGGGGAGCCTGCGACTGCTGCTGGGTCTGCTGCTGGTATCCCTGCTGCCCATAGCTGGCCTGTTGGGCTTGGTAACCAGGCTGCCCATATCCTGCTGGCTGGGTGTAGCTGCTTTGGCTGTAACTAGCGGACTGGCCATTAGCATTGTAACTGGTGGGGACAGAGCAAGGTGGAGCACATGGTTAAAAACTAATCAGAATCCACAGGAAACTTGTTTGTGACCCGAGTGCATACCTCTGTGGGGTGGTGGGAGCAGCCTGTTGACCATAACCAGGGTAAGCAGACTGGGCAGTGTACCCTGGCTGAGAGCCGTAAGACTGGGAAGCAGCAGGAGCTGCAGCAGCTGGAGTACTGTCATAACCACTGGCTCCATAACCCTGGGCTGACTGAGAATAGCTATGAGTGCTGGACTGTGCAGCAGGATAGCCAGCTGGGGGAGAAAACAAAAAAACATCTTTGAATGCATTGAGAAGAAGAAGCGTGCATTGAAATGTCAACTAATTTGGCCAAGTGAAAAGATCCACTCTGTGAAGTCGTAAGCAGAAACACAGCAGCACAAATCCCATCACTCTAGTTTGATAACTGACCTGAAGCCGGTTGACTGTACGAGGACCCATACTGCTGCTGCTGCTGTTGTTGCTGCTGCTGCTGAGAGTAGCTTCCTGCAGCAGGGGTTGCCTGGGTGTAACTGCTCTCTGCAGCAGCAGGTTGAGCATATGATCCATAACTCTGCTGGCCATAGCTCTGCTAAAAGAAAAGAGCATACGTTAGCTGCAAAGTAAAATAAACAAGTAATTTCACAGGTTACAAATGTTGATTGTTTTCGTCCCCATTTTAAATATCTTTCTTATCAGACCAAGGTATCCTTCAGTTAAATACTGGTCATGTCTAGATTTCCCACTCTTAATTTAAACCCTTTAAATGGTGGGAACAATGCAAGTTTTAACTTATATCTGAATGCGTGGATAAATGAAATCAGTCTTTTGAATCTTTAAAAGCTTAAATAGAAAGTACCCCGAGAGCAAATACCTTAACCAACGCGATAAGAAAACACATCTGTATTATTTGAAGAGAAGTTCTCAATAACGCTTCAAAAACAGCAAAGGCACTCATTTATAGTCAGAAAAGACAGAAAAAGTTGATTCTCACCTGTGCAGACTGTCCATAACTTTGTGATGGCTGTGCAGCATAAGAGGCATACCTGTAAAGACATACAGTGATACCGTTAGAAAAGTAATTCAAGTCCGCATTGGGGAAGAAAAACTTTGCAGTGAAAACCCTGTTTGGGTATAAAGTATAAATTTGCCATGTAGATTAACACCAGTAGTAAATCCATTTTGACAAGAATTAAAAATACGGATCCATCGAAGTGTGAGCGGTCTTTTACTATCCTGGTAGCTAAGTGCAGAGCAACTACCCTCGCTACTTCAAATTCAGTTCGCCAGTGGTTGCTTATTTAATGAGTCGGGGCCTATCTGGAGGACCACCCTTTAAATTGGAGTGTGATAAACAAATCTGCTTTCCGTTTCAACTAGGTGTGTAACATTCGTCGAGTAATGAAAATAGATAACTTTCGAGCACAATTCTTTTTCGGGTGACGATCAAAGTGAATGCACGGAGTGGACAGAAGTAAAACATTAAACAGTAATGTTCTAATGGTAGAAGTATAAAGTATCAGCATAAAAAGTACGTGGAAAAATACATTCTACGATACACTCCAAACTTAGAATAGTAAGTGGACGGAGAAATCTTACCCCTGCTGGGCGCTGGTCTGGTTGTAGGAGCTGTAATCTGTTGAACCACAGTAACACTGGTTGGTTAGCGACAGACACAACATTCAAACAAAGCAGCGTTAGCGCGCGGGCAGCACGTTACGCACACCGGTAGTTAAGTCGCCGCCATTCAACGACACAACGGCAACGCCAAATAAGCCTTTTAATTCAGCCATCAGGCAAACCAATACTAACTGGCACTCGCTTTTGCAGCCAATTCAACATTCTGGAGTCCATCATCAGCATTTCTGTGCAAACATATTTTAAATTCTTTAACGGCTCCACGAGCTGACATGACTAGGCCGCACGCCGGACGCTAGCAAAGCTTCACGATGTTCCGTTTAGTTCAAGGCCAATACGCAAACTGTGCATAACATCTCTTGAAAAACAAAGAAAACACATTTAGATTGCAACAAGTTACATTAGGGTTCTGGTCGAAATCTAAGAATAATAAAACAATTCTCCACCCACCCTGAGCCGACGCCATTTCGATGCTGCTGTGTAAAGACGACTGGGACAGAGCTGGCTGCGAGGGAGCGTTCTTCTTCTTCCTCGCAAGTCCTGCCAAGTATCGCGAGAGTTTCACATTTCCGTTGCATCTCAGGCGGAATAGAAGCGTATTCACTTTCGTGTCTCAGATAAAAGCCTAAACATAGAAACATTCTATGTCTTTATATTGTCAGCAATATTATGATTTAGAATGTTGTTTTACTCCTAGGGACAATACACGTAGCATTATTAGCTTATACAAATGCAGTTACATTTCGAACGAATCAACCATAAATTGTCACCTCTTTAATCTTGTATTCAATTTATTAAAGAACAGTGTCTTTTCATGGCAGCATTGTCTTCGAATTATTAACAGTTCATGTTGAAAGCGATTTTTATAATAAACCTCGCAGACGGTTCCTTTTAAATTACTTTATTGCCATAAATCAAGTCTTGACCTACCTGCAGTATGTCCAATTGGTGGCGCTCAAGCGAATTACTGCTAAGTTTCCAGCAGCAAAAACACACAAAGAAGAAATCTACGTAACGTAGTAGGGAAGTGGGAATCTATAAGCATGTTCGGGCTGTTTGTTTTCTATCTGAAACATTGATCACACGTGTTTTAATGGTATGATCCTTTTACAGCATTAGTGAAACTCAAAGGTTCTTCGTACAATGTCGTCGGCAGAGTGACATGGCAACTCATTGGGGACTTAACAGACAGTTGTGTTCTTTTTAATGCTGTTATTTTAAACTCGAGCTCTTCATCTAAAACTAGCAATTACATGTTGACCAGTCACCGTGCTTGTTGTGAGCAGCATCCCATGTTTGCTTACCAAAGCCGTGCCAAGGACCATTGAGCGTAAGGAACTGTAGCTGATGTAGAAATAATGCTGGCTCGCGTGTTGTCAGTGTGGTTTCGGTTTGGATCCGATCGGCCTGGGTTCTGTCTGGGCACTTCCTCATGGACAACACTCATGCTGCTCATGTATGCCGGGGGCATGCAGGCAAGTCTCAGTTTGGGTCCAAACGGAGACTTCCCCCGGCTCAGAGGTAACTGCAGCATGTAGTTTTTTTTACAGCTCAAATGTCATCATTTCAGTGTTTGTTAGGTGAAACCATGTAGCACGTCCTCTCTCTCTCTCTCTCTCCCCTCTCCCCCACCATCTCCTCCTCAGATGTGTTCCTGTATGCCCTCAGCCACGACGATCTGCCCTCTCTGCTGGTCAGTGTTGCTCTCCTGCTGCTGGTTGGAGCGTGTCAGGAGCGCAGATGGGGAACCGTGGCCTTCCTCGCCCTCTCCATGCTGACAATGGTCCTCCTACCTCTTCTTTACACCCTGGTTCTGTTCGTCGGCGGTGGCGAGGCGAGCCGAGTGTGTGGTTACTCTGCCATCCAGCTGGCTCTGTTTACGGCGCACTGTCGACAGGTGACACAGAGGAGGGTGTTGAGGTATTTGCCAGTGTGGTTTCTCCCCTGGATCATCCTGCTGACTGCTCTGCTGCTGCTCCCGGGGACACCCGCCCTGCTTCACTTCTGCGCAATATGCATTGGCCATAACTGTATTCCTTTTCGTAAAGACTGTGTTTGATTCTGTGCTATTTTCTCCCTGGGGCGCGTCATTTTCACAACTTTGTCTTTGTTCTCTTTTAAGTTTTTGTTATATTACTTAATAAACCTCTCAGACCGCCAGCCCTTCATTGGGACGTTACAGGAACTGGAAGAGTCCTTGGTCATGGATTTCCTTCCTGTTTGGGCGTATGTTCCCACCTCAGTGAGGTTCAGATTGCCCACCTACACTACCTCACATAGGTGCGACTTTATCTCTCATTCGCAACGCTTTCACTGAACGTCTGCAGTCTGTCTGGGTCTGCAGATCTCATCATTTCCAAACTCTGTCGTCACAGATCTAGATCGCTCCCTCAGATCATCCCTGATCAGGCAGCTGCTCCCCACACCAGGGACCTCGCTAATCTGGACTACCACCCATGGAATGAGACACTGCCTGCTTGGATGGTAGAGTCTGCTGCACTCTCTGAGGCAGAGGTGCTGGAAGAGCAGATGCTAAGGGCAGGAATATTAGCCTCATTAAAGGACACTCCTAACAACCCCGATGCAAAAGTGGAAGTCCCTAAATCATCAGTTTCCTCCTTGCGGTTCGTAAGAATTTTTACGTCTGCAAATTAAGAATCAGGTGTTTGTTTGTTTTGTTTGTTTTTTTTACTTAAAACTTCCCATATGAGATTCCAAATACAGTTGTGTTTGTGAATTCAAGTTGTCATTCACGGTTGACCGAAAGTACACTGCTCCCTCTCAGGCTTCAGCAGCTGGAGAAGATGGGCTTCCCAACAGAAAAGGCTGTTGTGGCATTAGCAGCCTCAAAACAGCTAGATGGTGCCATTTCTTTGCTTATTGACGACAGCGTTGGTGAACAAGCTGTGGTTGTGTCGAAGGGAAAGAATCCTCTGCCACCGCAGAGCACCTAGAGGACCTCACACTCCCGGACCGAGTCTGTCACAGAATTTCAATTTTTTGCAGTAGAGTGGACATAAACATTGCTTGGGTTTTGCTGAGCTTGTATACTGTAAGTTTTCCCTGTGGGCTTCTTGTTGAATGATTCAAATGATCATCATCTCCCATAGAAAAGTGGAGCGTAAAAGACTGTTATTCTTCCTCCATGACCATTACTGGCGGCAGTGTTAATAAGCTTAAATGCAGAATTTGAGACAGCCTCTGTATTTGCACAAACATGTCCATTGAAGAGAGTGGATTTATTGGCATTATGACAGTGTTTAAATTAATAATGTTTAACTTGTAACACAAATGAGGATGTGACATGTTTTAAAAAAACAGTGAACATCATTTTATTACACCGATCATCTAGACAGGATTATCTTAACACAATGACACATTTGCAAAACAAAAGTTCAAAATATAAAATGGATACACTACAGCATATAAAATAAACTACAATTGATAATTTTTAAATAGGTTCACAATAAGTTTGATATAAGATGAAATAATAATTATCAAGGCTTTTCATCCGGACAGTTTAAGCAGTCCAAGTTTACCAACACAGCAATGGTAAAAACGTGGTCAAGTTCCAATAACAGTTTCGCTATTTCCTTGGGTGTGTGTTACAAATGTCCTGAACATTTATTTGAAAAGGTTTTGTTTGCAGAATGCAATATTATTTATAGGCTTTGCCACCAATGTGCAGCCAAACTCAATTGAAAATATTTGTAATTTCCTTTTTGCACCGCTTAAATGTAGATATACTATAAAGTCACTTAATCAGATTTGTATCTTAAGTCAATTCATTTACCTGTACTGTGCAGGGGTGAATCACACACCAGAAAACTTCAAACCACTGTTAGCCACATATATCTCAGTTAGAATAGAGATGACTTCATTTTTAGTGCACTACGTTACAATAAGTCTTACAGTATTATAGAAGTATAAAAATTAATACTAGAGAAAGAGGTTTGCTTATGTAATTGTGTCCCGCAAACTGTACATGCTCAATATACTTAAATAATGAAATCTCATCAGATTACAGTTACATTGTAAAAGCCATACAAACACAAATCAAGTCTCTTTCCTCGCATCTGATTTCTCCATTAAATTATTATCGAAGGACCCTCATCCCCGAGAACTGAAACATAATCTTGTGTTACCCTGGATGAACGCAATAGAGGATTCCGATTTTCCTTTTCTTTAAAAAACATGATCTGAACCTTTAGTTATG
Organism: Colistium nudipinnis; assembly: GCA_016785305.1. Taxonomy (NCBI): domain Eukaryota; kingdom Metazoa; phylum Chordata; class Actinopteri; order Pleuronectiformes; family Rhombosoleidae; genus Colistium; species Colistium nudipinnis. The sequence continues at coordinate 604,177 of JAFBJU010000120.1, read as the reverse complement.
TAGCTAAAGAAAATGAGACAGAAGGTGCTGCTGTGTGTACTGTGTATGCTTAAGTGGTTATGGTAAAAGGGTGTGGGTCAATCTAATTCTCAGGTTCCCGATGGAGGAGGAGGAGGAGCATTGTGGAATATCAGTGGAGGTTCCCTGAGGTGTCTCCCTTTCTTATTCTGACGGTTAAGCCCAGAGAAGGTATCAGATATGGTCTGAATCTGTTGAGTGCTGACGAGACCTATAGGATGGGCAGTCGACCCAGCCTGTGATCCTCAGGGTGAGCGGGGGGGGGGGGGGGGGGGGGGGGCGGTTCCCGCCCCCCCTGGGGGGGGGGGGGGGGGGGGGGGGGGGGGGGGGGGGGGGGCTACTTGCCTCGAACCTTGGCGTTGGAGGAAAGAGGAGAAGCAAGTCGATATGGAAGCGCGCCTGCTCGTTTATCTCTGTAGAAACTAGGGGAGGCTGTGCCAAACGGTCCATCCCCAGACCCTAGATCAGGCTCTGTTGAAGAAAGACAGCAGTTGGAACGGGACCTCCCTGTCCATCAGGGTATGGGAACATGCGCACTCACTCATTTCTAATTCAAGTCCACTCGGATGTAGCTATGTCACAAACGATGTTTTTTTTATCACATTAACTAGGCATAATGTTTGAGGGACCTCAAATTGTCTGTCACGTCATGTCCAAAACCCAAGGAGATGCAGTTTTGAGGACACAAAACAGCAAATCTTCACATTTGAGATGCCTTTTTCCGCTACAAACAACTTAAACAATTAATCGATTATCAAAATTGTTGTTGATTTATTGACTAATCACTAAAGCAGTACTGGCAACATACTTTACATCCATTGGTACATATGAACCAACAAAACAAGATGAAACAAAAAAATGATCTGTATCTTCAGATCAAATTCTCATAATAAAAACATTACTACATAACGTGTAACATAACTAGATATTATTATCAATGAGTTGAGTTTATTTCGTGTTTAAGACACAAAATCTCAGTTTGTCGACTTCAGCAGGTATGTTTGGGTGTGGTTTGATTATGTTTAATTGATCGTGATGCAGTTATCAGCACAAAACCATGTACAAACTGTCATCGGATGTTGAATAAAATGTTGGTTAGCCCTTATTTGGTCCATGGAATTTATGCGCTATCTATTCCCCAAGTGAGTTCCCTCCACTTTTCAAAAACGCAAAAATTACAGAAATAGCTCTACTGAAATGACCAAAAATGTTCAAACTATGGCAGAAAGCCTATTAGGTCTGGACCATTAAATGAATATTTATCTGTGCCGCCATCAAACTGAGGGTCATCATAACCAAAACAGTTCATACATTAGAAAATAGCTCTAAACACATCTACTTCTCAGTGACTAGATCAACATAACATAATTCAGTAACAACATTTGTCTAGAGTTTGTCAAAATAGTCAGCGGGGGCCAGCCGAGCAGTGGGTGAGGATGCGTCAGTGTTACCTGGCCAGATGATAGCCTCCAGCAGTGTCACCCTGCGAGCCAGAAGCTCAAGGTCTGCCTGCATGTCGTGGAACATCTGCAAGCTAACGTCCTATCAGAGAGCAGTGACAGGGGGGACTGTGTGAGGGGGTGGAAACACTAGCCAGAGTCCTGGGGCTGCTCACGACTGTTCCCACTCCCCCCTGTCCCATTAGTGAGGTACGGTGGGAGTTTTAGCTCCCCCCCCTCACCTTTGACCCCTGCCTAAAGCTGACCCTGCCTCAGGCCTCCTACTCACCATGAATACCGATCATAGTCTCAAGGATTAAAACCCTCTCGGCTAAGATCTTCAGCGCCTCTCTGATCTGATGTATTCCGTCCCCCTGTGAAGATAGATACAGCCGTCAAGGTAAGGAGCGCAAGCCAAAGAACTGCTGGCCAAGATGCAAGGCATTTTTCTCAATACAGGTCAGCAGTTAGAAGGTTAAAACAGTCCACATATCTGCCCAGCACTTCAGACATGATCGGTTCCCTTTATCTTTCTCTATCTCCCTCATTCTCTGGCCATGCTGCTGCATGAAGTAACTCTCTGCCATGCTGGGCTGGGCAGCATCGGCATGCACATTACGGAGGTGCCTCACGTCGGGCGACATAACACGTGTGAATTACACTCTCCCGAGATTCTTACGTATGATCATGCCGCCTGCATTCCTTTTGTTGGGTAGCAGTTAAGCCAGGCAAGTATTTTCAGCACCACAGCATTCATTCTCAATGATGTGGTCACACAAGTCCCCTATCTTTCCTCTGACAGAATGAGTAGCATAGAAGTCCACTAAAATGCGGATTGTCTGTTGTTAGAGGCTAAGACATAGGCTCCTCATGAGTCACACATTCAAACGCAACAAAAAACGTAGTAAAACAATAGAGGTAAAGCAGACAGAGGCATCCGAAAGCATCAACCATTACGAAAGAAAGCATGCGGAGAAACGGCTTTTGGTACCCAGGCGAGTGACTCCACTATGAAATGCTCTCATGACCAAGACAAACCATGAAGAATAACATTTGAAGAAAAAAAAGGCAAAGTTTCACTGCGTCATCCTTTTACTTTTTCTGCTCAAGGGCCAAATTTCAATCCCTTTTACAGTGTTTGGGGCAGGAATGTAATGCTTGATTTTTCCTATCATCTATGATCAGGTCATTTTTGTGTGCAAATTCATCCAAGTCTCGGGTTTACTGCTAAACGGGACCAGTGTCAACTACAACGCCTTATTTCTTCTCAACAGTGCCATGTTATAATGCATATTAGATACAGATTGTAGTTGATTTTCACATCCAGAAAAAGTGGTGCAGGGATTAATGATGAAAGCATGCACGGTTGCATTGTGGAAGAAATGGGAATAGCTGTATCCACTCCACTCACATCAGAGCACAACACCTCTAAGCCCAACAGGACCCACCACTGACACATATGGAGTGATTTTGGCATATACATTTCACCCATTCTCTATGTGGATCATAGAAACATTTTGACGTCTGTAAAATTGAATTCCTTGGCTCTAAGACAGAACATCTGAGTTCAAATAGGAGGGTTATAAATTTGAATGGCTTTTGCTGTATTCTACATGCTGTCACTCTGTCAGAGTTGGTGTAAGGTGTTGTTACACAATGGCATTTTCTTTTGATATATTTATATGTATATGCCAAAGTCAGATGCTGAAAAGTGACTGTGAATGGTAGCCATGGGGACAGCAGCTTGCAGAGGGAGTCAGACAGCTTTAGGGTCAAGAGAACAGTGTCGTGACAGGGGACAGCAGTCCAGAGCACACCCCAAGGACCAACAAAAACAAAAACACATTAACACCAAAAGATTCCACACATTAAATAACAAAGATCAACAGATCAGATGATATCTACTCAAACAATAACGACAATGTACAACAGACACGAACGATAGACCGGGAAAGTGTGAACTTAATAGAAAGCCTAATCTGCGATGTATGTCACGGTTAGAGATTAGATCCCCAAATAGATTAATTGCAAAGTGAACAAATGATTACATAATTAAAAAAATATCTTACATTTAGATTGCTCTTGTAAAATGAGAAAGAGATAAAAAAAAATATGGGTTAGAAAGACACAGAGAAAACATGTATAGCTAAATAAAGGAATCTGAACAACTTTGTTTTTTTTAACTACACCTCCCATGCAGACCCCCTTTCACCACAATGAAATATCACCAACTACTGTCTTACCGGCAAGCCCTTCTCTCCTGGCTCTCCCTTAAGACCTGGCACTCCCTGTGACGAGATATCAACAAGATGAAAAGAATTGAGTTGGACCTTTACAACATGAACGAATACAGTGCAGCAGATAGCTCCAGCAGAAAGAGCTTTGAGGCGGTGTGGTGACTGGTCAGTGAGGTTTGTGGCGCAGCTGGACTGTGTAGTTTACAGATCTATAACCAGCTATGACATGTGTTGATGTTTCGCCGCATACATCCGTTTACTCCAGCCCCAAACTTCAACGTAACAAGGTGGAGGTGGCTTACCGGCTCGCCTCGGAATCCTCTCTCTCCTGCATAACCTAAAGGACCCTGAAAAACCAAGACATGTCTCAGTTTGGCGTATGGATGTATAGTTCAAGGAAATTAACCTACTAAACAGAACTCTGAGGCTACTCACTCTCTCCCCGCGCTCTCCCTTTGGACCCAAAGGGCCCTGTGTTCCAGGAGCTCCATGTCTCCCCTGAATTGAGCGAGAGAGTTGAGAATTTGAAACGGCAAAGACAAATTAGCAAAGAAAATCGGAAAGATCTGAAATCATAGCATGGCAGCAGTGGATAACTGTGCTTGGGGTGAGCTTACATTCTGTCCTGGTGGGCCAGGAGGTCCTACAGGGCCTTTTGGACCTGAGGGACCTGCGTAGCGGACAGAAAACAGCGCTTGTAGCTTTTTACTTCACATAGCTATATCTTTTGGTGACCTCGTAAAGCACAAGCTGTATCAAGCGATCAACTGTGTGAATCTTTGTACATAAAAGTATTTTCAATGTTACAATCTCGGTGCCCCTGGAGAGCAGTTTCTCAAACACACATACATAAACATCCTTTTTGCAGTTGGGGATAAACACAACAACACAAGACACAGATAAACACTCACCGACAGGCCCGGGGGGGCCCTGAGGTCCTGGAAGGGGCAAACCTCGTGAGTCATGGAACGTGTTGGTGTTGAAGAGGTCTTTTCCGCGAGCTGGGGTTGACACAATATTCATGTTTTTTAGTGCTACAGTATTTGCAAACAGGAGCCGCGCTGATGAATCCGTAATTTAACCGTGCAGTCTTGTGTAGCAGGGTGATAGTTAAATTGAAATATTTAATAACAATCTATCACACCTTTACACACCAGGACACTTCTTCTGTGAAAGAAGGACAATCCACCAGTTATGGTTGATGTTATCTGGCGCAATCTTGGGCAATCATTGAGACTTAAACTTCGACATTCTCAATCAAAGGATTCTATTCTGGCTACATTTAGAGATAGCGATGTTCAGGTTCAGGTCCATGGTTGCCATCTGTGAAGACAAACTTTTATTGGCAGGGCGTGATTTGAATATGTCCCGGGAGAAAGTGCCGTTTGAGATGTGCGATCCTGAACATGTCTGTGGCAAATTATATTGTTCTCTGAGGACTGCTGCAGAAAAATCAAGCTTTTCAGTTGCTGTTGCTGTATGAGCCTTCCGTCCAACGCGGCCGGCAACTGAACCCAGATAAATGTCAGGATTTAGACTCACCGCTAGAGGGCGATGTTTTCTAACCAAAACTCAAACTTAATGCAAGGATTTCACCTGGGGAGTGAACTTCACACCGTCACCGGCAGAATTTCACGTTCATTCAAAAGGTTTCGTCGTATCGCATAAAAAAAAAACTCCTAAACTTAACCAAAGTCCACTGTGTAACCTGACCAAGCATTACAGTAAACTCTGACAACAGAGAAAGGACAAGAGGAAGGAAGCGGAGAACATGTGAGCCATAGAGGAAGCGTGCAGTCATGGGGTCATTTTATGCTGCAGGATACCCAGATCCAATCACAGGATGAGAAACATCCTCCGGCTGCCAGATAGCAGCACTGATCATGGTCAGTGGTCGTGATCAAGGTGAAATCAGAACCAGGCCCACCCTCTCGGTGTCTGTGTCTATTTCTGCCCACTCCCTGTGAACTACACGAAGGGATTTGTGGCTTGAAGTGGCATGAAAACGTGTGGGGCCACTCAAAGTCAACAGCCCTCTTCCTCCTCCTCCTCCTCCTCCTCCTCACCACTCAACGTTGTGCTTGCCGCTAGTCCAGGGAGCCTCTCCTGTTCTGCAGGAGAGAATTCCATCCTCCTGGTGCAGATGCAAAAGCCAAATAAGCCAGTGTTTTCCAAAGGAAGCTCCGCACAGAACCCTACCGCCCGCTTCCCCGACCCTCTCACGCTCCCCGGCGTTACTTTGATGTGAAAGAAATCATCGCGCCAAACTCAAGTGTACCCACAGCTTTCTCCACACAGGAACCCGAAGCTCACAAACGTGTGTTTCAGATACTTTGTTTTACCACTGAATCCACATATAAAATCCCACCGGTGACTTGACCTTGAGAGAGCCGGTACAGCCCCCCATCTGTCTCTCCCACTCGCCCCTCAGCTCAGTCTGAGCAGCCTACATCTGGAAGCTGTTGAGTGACATCAGTGGTGGACAGGTTCTCATCCCAGCATGTGGAGTCTGTGTCAATCTCAAACCATCTCTATACCCCTATACTACACTCTTTGATTCCGTTCTGCTTGGCTGACAGACAATACGGAGCAAGTAGCAGTTAAGGGATTACAGTCATCGCGTCTGTTTCTCGTTGTCTTTTCATTCTTTTGTTTACCAACACTCTTAAATCTTCAGAGAGAGAGCTCTCATGCAGGGCGAGAGGACATGTTGGCGAGGCTAATAAAGACATATGACTATCAGCAGTTTCAAGAGGGAAGAAAGAATTCTGTATAAACCTTATGTCGCCCTGCCAAAGAACGGTTTTGATTGAATTTGTGTACTTGTTCTCATGCTGGGTTCATGAAAAGCTGATTTGGTTTGCACACGGTATCCCAATGTCTGGTTTAGACCAGAGGGGAAACTTTAACATGCATGAAAGAGGTGGTGAAGGGGTCGTCTGCAATGGGTGTTTTTCTCCGTCTGAATTTTTGACCTTTGGTAGAGGTCAATGTCCATAAAAACTAAATGGGAGACTTTATAAGTTACCACATAGCGGCCGTTCAATTTTTATTAACCCAAAGAGGGAAAATCTGTAAAAAAAAACAAAAAAAAAACAGAAGCTTACTCTGGTCCGGTTCTGGGATGTGGGCACTGGCTGGTGCCGGAGGACCTGGGGGCCCTGGAGGGCCTGGTAGACCTCTGTCTCCTGGGAGTCCTGCTGGTCCACGTGGACCTGAGAGAAGGAATGACATCACTTTAGTAACAGACATACTGTTCATCACATCAATATGTGCCAGAGTGGTCGTGATAAATGACTGTGGGTGAAATAATCTATGAAAAAGAGCAGCGAGGAAGGAGGGTTAGATAAGGTGCTGATTGATACAACATAGCACTGACTGGTAGGCGTGGGGGAAAGCACAATTCGTGTGTGCACATGTGGAGAAAAATGTGTTGCAGGAGAGGAGAAGTGTATGAACTGGCCAACTTCTCTGTAATTAACAGGAGGGCCTTTAATGGCCTGCTGCTGGGAACTTACTCAGGGACACAGGAAAACTCATATAAACACTATTACACTCTTGCAGAGTGTTACTGGAACTGGTTTAGAGTAAATTAAATACTCCCCGCCGCTAGCGCTTGTACGTGTGTGTGAACCAGTAACAGCCTGTAGCTGGTCCATACGGGCCGCTCGCCGAAAGTCCAGCACCTCCTCCGCTAGACTATATATTTTTCCTCAATGGGGGGGGGGGAGGAAAAAAAAGCTCCACCGCAAATACACCTGACCTCATTGTTTGGACGATCCTGAGGTAAAGCTGCCCCCGTAAACACCACCTCTTGACCCCGACAGACCCACACTCACCACCTTTTTGTTTGAGCACGGATGCAACTGACAATGACAGTCTGCTAATTATTACTTTACCGGGTAATGTTATTACAGCTCCGATCTGACACCTCTGTGGGCCGGTTTCACTTATCCTACACCATACACCAGCTGTGTTTTGGCTGCTTCGGAGAGACTGTAAGCTGCAGTCTGCAGCAAAGTGCCTCCAATGGCCAGTTAAAGTGGCCCTGTGGACTATATGTGACATGTTTGGGAAAACAATTTTCCATTTCCATACAGAGTAAGAGTTCCCTAGAGCAGCCGGGGGGTGCCCCGTCAAAATATGAATCACGGGTTTGTAATACAACTCTCCTGTCGGGACTTATCATAATGTAGTGTAGAGGGTCACTCATCCTGACATCACAAGTTACTTTTTCCCCCCAATCTTTCCCATGACCCAGGCTCTACGACATATTTGTCCGCATTCTGTTCGACATTGGACAGATTCCCATCCTGCATTTATCTTTCTCTTTAAAAAGAAAAAAAAGAAAAACAGCCCAATAAGGAAAGCACAGCGTTGGATGCAAGACATAGAACTGGCTTTGGGTACTTATGAAGTAATGGAGTTGGAGGAAAACAATAACACCACAGGCATGTGGAAATCATAAGAACCTGGGCTTTGTATATATATATATATATATATATATATAGCTCATGTTCATTTCTGATTGAAGTCACATGGCGCTGAATCTCATCTTCACCCAGCAGCAGGCACAGAGCAGGGGTCATATGTTAGCCTGAAAGGAGGGGCACTCCCTCCATGATCCAGAGCAGAGCAATAACAGTGACAGCATGCGTTGTGACAAAATTATACCTCCATTTACTATCATACACATCACAGCTGCTGGTAGATTTACATTTTTTCCCCCCCAACGGGTCATTTATTATTGGATCATAAGGAGAGATACTCTGAACCAATACGACTTCTGTTTCTGCTGTGGACGCTGGCCCTGAGCGGCAGCACATGTTGTGGTGTTGTTATGTCGGAAAACAAATGTTTTCGCTGCCCGCAGAAACTGCGTTTTTAGAAACATATGTTTTTCAAAGCCACTGTTTCAACACAGTGCCCAAATTCCAGTAAGTGACCAGTCCCGGATTTTTACCGCAGGACTGTTGAAGGGTTGAGTGAGAGCTTTTAGAGAAAGACAAACACTCCGGAGCAGGACATCACGGGTCAGCCTTTTGTGAGTCAATGCAAATATTCAAATTCAAATATCTTTTGTTAAACAATTGAAGTCTTTTGAGCAAAGTCACAAACGCATATGGACACAACTCTTTACAATAGGCCAATCGCATATTATCAGCTGGCTGAGAGTTTATTCTTAATTTCAGTCCAGAGTGTTTTCATTTCTTACCTGCTGGTCCTGCGGATCCCTTGGATCCAGGGTTTCCAGATGGGCCCCTTGTCCCAGCCTCCCCCCGAGGCCCACTGGGACCTGGCAGCCCCCGAGAACCTGACTTCCCTAAGCGGAGGAGACAGTTATGAGTAATCATGGAGCCTTAACCGGTTTACGTCTTAAATGGTTTTCGCTGACTGAGAGGCAACTATAATTGCAATTTACCATCTATGCCAGGAAGCCCATCTCTGCCCTTTTCGCCCTGAGGACCTGCAATGAAAATAGAGAGAGATGGCTTTGTTGGACTTGGAGGAGAGGTAGGGTAAAATCCACTGAGGGACGAGGTGCAACTGCTGAGGCCCGACCAAGAAAAAGCGCAGAAAAATGTCATCACAGTGTTTATGACTTCATTAAGGCTGATTTATATTCATATATTACGTTGACTCAGCCAACGGTCCTGACACTGACTGAATGATTTTGTTGAGGGCTTGAGTGAGACGATTACTTTGAATGATATCAGGAGGTCTCTCTATTGATGCATTCAATCCAGCTTGCGGGACCTAGGGAGTCTCACTGCATCATTTCAAAAAAACATATAAAGCTTTTCCATTTTTTCTTCCAGGGTTTACGCCAGTTGGCATCCTCTAGGTGGCATGACAGCTCCCATCTGGTCATATCCCTCCGCCACTTCCTGACCTGTCCTCCATCATCCACGTATCTGCCCTCCAGTTCCAACTCATACCATTCTTGGAGCGAAGTACCTTTAAGTTCAAATGCAACTCTACACCTGTCAGTTATGAGGAAGTCCCACTTTATTTTGTATATTTATCGATTACGGCTATATATGTATATATATATATATTTTTTTTTTTAAATCTAATACATGAAGAGTAGTGAATGAGGGAGAAATGCTACATATACAGAATTGCACCTGTTTTCTCTGCAATTGTCCGATTTTTCCACATCTGAAAACTCATGCCGTCACAATCCTCTTGCATTCAGTGAGAGATTATATCAAAGATTGTATTACACAAATCCCTTTTCATACATGTCGATATGACATGGATGCTTTTAAAAAAAATCCTGAATAGCCTACCAGCCAGCCACAGAGTGCTGAAGGTGAGCAGCACAGACAACTGCGAAAATATTTAACTGCAGTATTTCTTCAGTGAAAATGCCTTCATGCATGACACAAGCACGGTACACCCACCTTCAGGTCCCTGCTCACCGGGGGCTCCCTGCGCGGGCACAGCCCCTTTCAGCAGTGAGGCCTCTGGTGCAGTTCCTCCTTTACTCTGAAGTTGGCGATGCGAGGCGGAGGCCGGGGCGGTGAGTAATTGGACCTGGTACAGGAAGACATAAAACAAGAGTGGGCAAATAAAAAATATATGGCAGCTTAAGGCAGGTTTCTCGGTGGTTCCGAAATTGTGAATGAGTGACATCAGGCATCGGCTCTTACTTTCACTTCCAGTGAGTTTAGCTTGTCACTCAGAGCTGTAATTCGGCTGCAGTTGAGACAGCCTAAAGGAAACGAACCAAAAATGGTCTTTTTTTTGGCCTTCAGACATTTAAAGAATGTAGTAGAACTTGTCAACGTGTTCTTCACAGTTCTTACTAGAGATGGATTCTCCTGAGCGCGTGGGTTGCCGGCGTAGTGTAGAAGGTTTCCTGACTGCCTCCTGCGCCACAAGCTGGTTCCCTGCATCTGGAACAGAAGATAAGAGTTTCTTTGAAGTTATATGTCATTCTCTGTCCCCACCTATTTATAAGATTGGAAATCGCAAAAACTGTTCACTCATCTGATGTCCCAGAAACCACACGAGGGCTGGTTTGCGCAAACATTAGAGCTAAATTGATTAACCTAAATTCCCTGATATTGCTATATATATATTGGTTTTAATGCTTCATTTAACAGAACGAAAAACTAAAGACTGATCAGAAGGTAAGGAAAATAAACATAAATTGCATCCCAACTGACGGACAGACACATCCATGAAACATACAATATGCTTCTTAATGGACGAACTGAGGTGATGCAAATACCGTATGCATCAAAAATGCCCCAGGCCTTACATGACAGTTACAATGGCTTTGGGCGGTAAAAAGAAAAAGAGTTGACAAAAGGGTTATGGGGTGCAGAGAAGACAGAAATAGAAAAATCTGTTGCACAATTTGTCTCTCGTACATTCTGGGAGACAAACTCACTATGCTGCATCTTTTCCAGAATGCTTTTCTTTAACCTTGTTTTTTTCTTTTTTCTTTCGCAGAGTATAAATCCGCATGGCTTGGGAGAGAGGGCGTGCAAAGACAAACAATAGTTTCCTTGTGCGAGAGAGAATGGGCCTTCTCGGCTCACATTCTGTCTTGCCTTCACTTTATGAAGTGTGGGAGTTTGTGTCCCTGGACTGTGGAGGTCTTGAATGGGCAGACCTTGATGGAAACGCTAGACTGACTCCTTTGTCTGGCCCCGGTCTGGTTCTGGTGGGCCCAGGTGCTCCTGATGCAAACAAGAGGCCGGGTTCAGCACCTCATTAGCCACCAGGACGCACGTCTTTCCACTCAGTGGCCAGCCGCCACGGTCGACGCCAAGTGCCGGGCTAGGCCCGGCCATGAAATAGCACCTGCAGCGCTGAGGAGCGAGAGCGGGAGAATGGTATTCCTCAACAGCCACACTTATTGTAACATCACATGACACGATCTGCCTCCTTTCGCCGCAGAGCGAGGAGAATTGAGAGCTTATTGTCACGAAGAAAAATAAACGTTTGGGGAATTTAAGACAGGAAAGCATAACGGGTTGAGTGATTACCCAAAGAGCCGAGCGAGGGGGGGGGGGTAAAGGTGGACTATGAAAAGCAGACATAACACATGGTTTAGGGTAAATTGAGACTGCTCCAATAATCCCTCCCCTCCTCGACCTATGTGCTCATGATTTCAATGTTTTGGATTCTGGGTATATCTCGGAGGATTACAAGTGGAGACGGATTGAAACCTTGGAAGAGTGAAATGTGATGGCATGCGCTTTAGGCTCTGATAGCAATGTAAACCTTGCGCAGAGACGAGGAGAACACACGCTCCCGGCCGGCACTGTCCACTCGCTGGAGGACTGCAGAGACAAAGAGAGAGAGCTGTGCATTGCCCTTACATGTCCACGCACATGCCGGGGAGGTGCCACGATGGCTGCATTCAATTACAATCGGAGCTCTGGATAGGGAAAGCCTGCGCTCGCCAATCCCCACCCGACGGCACCTCTTCTCCTTTCAGAGGGGGAGAAAAAAAAAAAAAAAGAACATTGAAAGTGCCAAGATCCCCTCACCCACACTTGAGCTATTGTATGAAACATAAAGCCAGGCTCTGGCACCAGGACAGCTCTCTCTCCCACACACACACCACTTACACACTCCCCGTCTCTGTCTTGCAACAACACACTGGAAACCCTGCAGGGCCCTGCTGTTATTCCGCTTTCTCATGTGGCAGGGTCTATCGATGACCCCCCCCCCCCACCCCCCCCCCCCCCCCCCACACACACACACACACACACCCACCAGGTGTGTGTGCATCCACGCAGGCCGCGCTTAAGGCCCCAGGATGACTTTGATACCTCGAGTGCGACCCGTCGCTCTCTCTGCCAGCAATCACATCATCGCGTTAACGAACGCTCCCCGGTGGACGCGGTACATCGTGTCCACTCTTTGTTCTCAGTGGGCTAATTGCCTCAGCGGGGAGTGGCGAGCGTTACGGAAATGTGTGAATGCATCCGACCTCTTGGCCCCGTGTCGCACAGGGCCCTAATCAGTGACTTAGTCGGAGCTCTTCATTCGAGAAATAGCCCCACAGTGAGTTCAGCGGGACAGAAGCAGTCCTGACATCAGCTCTGCCACTGGTTCCATTTCTCTTTCTCTCACACACGCGCGCAAACACACACGCGTGCACACACACACACACACACACACACCCAGTGTATAATTATCTGTTTACAAACAGTCTTTGAACAACTGCTGCAACAATCCCATCGTAATAGGAGGAAGATATTAATGAAGGTCACAGCCAGGTTAGCTTTTTTTCTACTGTGAGTGAGTGAGTGTGCCAATGGAGGCAGTTATGAAGAAAGGCCCGCGCTCTTGTTCCTGCTGGAGCACAGGAGAATTTGCACAATGTACATTGTCATCCCAAAGTCTCAAGTTTCTTTAGGGTGATACAATACAAGCCCTCGCACGCACGCGCACACACGCGCACACACGCGCGCGCGCGCAAACACACACCAAACCACAGCAAGCAGACACAGCAGAGTGCGAGGTCCTGATCCATCTCTGTCTGGTCAATTAGCTGAGCTCAGCACTGCAGCATCATTAGACCAGGTGCGAACAGCCAACCAGAGGAGGCGTTTGTCTCTGTCTCTAAGACTGCACGCATGCACACACACACGGACACACACGGACATACACACACAGCCCATTTCCATTTATAGGGAAGACTGTTCTCCTCAAAATAAACCAGGCCAAGCCGAACAAGGTGGCAACTCAGAACATATGTTTGCCGAGTGAATCGTTTCTGTTGTCTTCTTTTGATTCCAGAGAAGACATATTGACGTGACGTGAACTCGGTATACTTTCATTCTGCCCTCCTCCCTCTCTCAGAGCCTCTCTCTTTGTCCTTGTGTAATACTCTGTTTCCAAAAATAAATGTATCAAACCAGGACATGGTGCAGACCTGCTACATTATGTAAAGTACAGCGGTGTGATGACCAGAAATTTGGTCTGGGAAATATTTCCCTATAGAAACAAAACAGGATGTGTGAAGAATCTGTTGGTTGTACCAGAGAGAAGCAGAGCAGTTTTCTTTCAAAATGCCACTCCTCTGCAGTTTAGCTGATGGTTGAGGGTACGATTTGGTCTAAAAAAAAGGCAACAGATCTCACAGCTGGATCAAAACAATAGCATTTAGTGAATGACAATAAAAATGACACGTTATTTTTACAATTCTGCAGCCACAGGAACCCAAGGAGGTATTCAATCAAGATTTTCATGTCAGGATGTGGTAGAGGAGCACGAAATGACCCCCCCCAAATTACTTTAAAAACATTTACATTCCTCCCGCCAGGACATGTGGCAATCACTGTTCATAAAAGGGATTCATATGGGATCCTTGCAGTGAGGTCTACACTATGGGAAGAATTAAAGTGTTTTATGTATCAGCGCTCGCTGAGGACAGGAAAAAAAGAGATGGACGCTCGCTGAGGACAGGAAAAAAAGAGACGGATCACCCCCCCCCCCCCCCTCTCTCTCTCTGCTGGACCGGGGAAAAATCTTTTCACCGACGGTCAACTCAGATCAGTCACAGTAATTACGTTTCATAAAGAAGTTTCATTAGTAGCTTCCATCTCCCAGGCGGCACCCGATGGCTCTTTGGCCAGGAGTACTCTGGCGATTGGGGCTCTGCCCAATGCAAACCTGCATCTCAACCCCAGTGTTAACGCGGCTTTCCCAGGGCCACAGGTTTCTTTTAGTAGGTGATTGACTTAGAGTGTGGGACACACTTCATCATTTCCTTCCTTTGGACCTGCCACCCTGCCTTGCCATCCCTCAGGCTGAGCAAACGCCCACACGCCGTAGCGGTTCTACGGTAATTACAGGTGAGAAGGAAGTGTGGCCGTGCTTTAACAATTGGTCAGATAATTGATCCCCGAGGAATAGGTGAGCTCAGCCGGACTGGATCCTCGAAAACAAGTGCACAAGACGCAGACAGTCGACATCTGCTCTGGTTTATCCGTCTCGTGGAGGTGTCGGACGGATCTGCTGTGAACGAAACCACGCTAAGGATTCCAGGACCCCGAGGTGAGAGCACGACGGGTCAGAGAGGTTCTCACTTAATGCAAACACATCTCACCTCATCAATCAGCACCGACACTTGAACCAGGGCCGCATATGGCACGGCGAATGGTCTCCACGCCACGATAACAACACTCTCCTGGAGCGAGACCTCCATAGGTGATTAGCAAGGTGAACATAATTAATCACATTTCATTAAGTTACTATATCTACGCAGATGTCTTTGGGGTGGTTTTGAACTTTGGCGTAATGTTAGGGCGGGGCGATAGGGCTAAAATGCAGCCATTATAAATGTTTTCATATCGGTCAACATTAAGTATTCAAAATCCCATTTGATTAAATCTACATCGCATGCTTTTATTCATCTAACGTTGACCCACACACATTAACTATTTGTTTGTTTGTTTTTTTAGATAAAAGATTCTTAATTGAAATCTGTATATTCACATGAAGAAAGCATTAAAATGTTTTCAGACAGATGCAATCAGATTTTCTCTACAGATTCTAATATGGGGCAAACAGGAAAAATGCCTGTTTTCACAAATGATATATAATAACACATTCTTATTAATATTATTATTTAATATGTTGTTACTCATTTATAAAGTCCAGTTGTACGGTTGCAGTAGAAGTCAGGATCTATATGTTTTTCTAGTGGAAACACAACTTTGGAGCTGTCTCACAATAAGGTCTGTGATCAGATGCTTCCACCATCAGGCTTTTAAATGTGTTTGAGTTCCATTTTCACATACAGCCAAACAGGGGGGGAAAAAATGCTTTGGAGGCCAGTTTAGTGTGACCAGCGTTGGCTCTGACTCTGCCGGTTCTCACATCAGTCCTTTCAGCTCTTACCCGCCCCTGTCCAGATGCTCTCTAACAGAGTCTCTAATTTTTCTCAGGAAGGAGGAGGGTCTCCCGCCCCTCTGTCCCAGACAGGACTGTCTTTACCTCACCTTCCCTCTCACTCACCCTTCCCATCTCCCTCACTCTCTGTTTTTCCAGAGCGGGCCTGCGTTGATGCCGACGTCAGTGACGGGGCCGCCCCTGTCCAGATGCTCTCTAACAGAGTCTCTAATTTTTCTCAGGAAGGAGGAGGGTCTCCCGCCCCTCTGTCCCAGACAGGACTGTCTTTACCTCACCTTCCCTCTCACTCACCCTTCCCATCTCCCTCACTCTCTGTTTTTCCAGAGCAGGCCTGCGTTGATGCCGACGTCAGTGACGGGGGCCCCGCGTCGCTGGCGTGCCCCCCCCCCCCGCCTGCCAACTCCCCAGCGGGTGGTGGTGTGTAATTACAGAGCTGTGCTGTGCGGAATGGCGGGGTGACCGTGGTCTGCTGACAGAGGTGTTTGTCTGGCCTGGAGACATGTGCTCCCATTCCGGGATGGGAGACTGGCCTCTCTGGGCACAAACAGCTGTGGAGTAGACCTCTCTGCACAGGATGCAGCCCTCACCTTCCATAACCCGCCCTCACATCAGGCTTCCTGGCCATAGTTTTGTTCCAGAGGGGTTTCATCAGGACCCACAACTATGTCCCCCAAAGATTCCTGGACCAGACTGCGGAGAATACCTGCAAGGCACTCGTGTATATATACTAATGACAGGAAGATGGACCTTTTCTTTTTTTCCCCACAATCCCTCAGCACCTTCGCCTCTAATTAATGAGAAGAGGATGTCTGCCTCCGCTGTTTGGTAACCACTTGTTTCAGGGAGTCGGAGTGCATGCATCCCTCCCTTCATTAAAAGCCTGTCGAACGGGACAACGCACAGCGCCGGTCCACAACAGCGAGAGAGAGAGAGAAAGCTGGTGTTCACAGAGGGAGCCGCCACACCGGGGGAGAGCGTGGTGTTTACGCAAATTGGAGAGAGCAGAGGAGTGCAGGAATTTGAAGTAAGTTTTAAAAAACGGAGTGACACCAAAACGCTGTTTGAGCAGCGTATGGTTAAAATGGAAACAATTTTCTCCGTGTCATGAGAGTCACAACAATGCTGCGGTCTGCGTGAAGTGGCTAAAATTAGCGGCGGGCACATCTGTTGAATCGCAGCGAGCCGAGATTTGAGATAGTATGCGGTGGCGACAGGCTGCGCTGCAAAACCGCCCGGCAGCCCTTAAACATTTCCTCCACTTGAAAGCAGCAGATGTCCAATAAAAGCGCGTGGCGGAGGGCGACGACGCAGCTCACACCCTTCACTTTTATGAAGAGGCACACAATAACGCAGAGGCCCCCGATGAGTCCCGGCTCCTCCCCCGGTGACCCCAGTTGACCCAAATAAAAGCCGCTTTGGAAACTTTTGCTTGGCAACGCGCTCGCCCCCGAGGAACGCGGTTGCCATCTTATCCCGGGAGGTGTGACCTCGGTCCCCGTCTCTCAATCTCCGTCTCGGCTGCGGTCACTCAGGGAGCGCGTCAGCGCCGCAGACTCGGGCCCGGCTGGACGAAACCACGCTCCCGCGTGGCTGCTCTGGTGCGGCCGAACAGGGTCCCGCCTCGTCTTTGACCTCTCCTCATAAAACACTCCCAAACACGCCGCAGGAATGGAACCCCACTCCTCTCAGCCAACGCGCAGCCACACGCGGCCAAACAATAGCTCCAAAACAACCAGTATGCCCGAATTAGAAGTCATTGCTGCTGACTACACAGGTTTTAAAATGTCATGCACTGAGCTGTTAAACAGTTTGCACTTTATAAGCGTTTCGGGACTCAAACAGGCGAACCCCATCAATATCAAGAACAGCTGGTTTTCCCTCAAAAGATAATTCTGCTTTATTACGACTCGGGGCTTATTTACGAACATTTCCGTCAACTGTGACATCATAGCACTAATTAAAGTCACCGCTGACATCTGAGAACGGGGCAGCATTGCTACCATGGAAACAAATAGGGGCATCACACGGTAAGGCAATAAGGGCGTGGACAGGTTGCTGACATGCTCAGGCGAAGCCAATAAATTAAAGTGGAAAATTAAACCATTAGGTTGTGAGTCAGGAGTGCAAACTATGTTGAATGTTTTTTCTCAATACTCACTTCAAAAAACGTTATGATCACTTTTCAAGTCAAACAAACTTTGTGATGTTGTCCTGCATTTCAGCACAGTTTCACATAAGTGCTTTAAATTCATTAAAAAAAAAGTATTTTAATTTAAGTCATAACCCACCAAAGAGCACATCCTCGCAAAAAAAACAAAAAAAAAACGTTTCTAAAGAAGAAGATCATTCCTGGGCTCTTATTTGCGAACGTGTCTTTTTCCAGTTTCTGCACCTCCTCTATCCAACTCCTGGACGGATAGCAAACACGGCGACCTCCAAGAGGCATTACTCGGATTGCTTCGCTGTGATGTGATCATTGCAGTTCTACTCTTCACCAAAAACAAAACTTGTTCCCGATCTCATTTTCATCGGCCTCGAAGCAGCCAACAGCATTTGGAAGAGCAGCGGAGAATTGGGAGTCTTACACACCGCTGCTCTCTGCAAAAACACGCTGCCGAATTCCTGGTCAGCAGAGCCTTTACTCTGACCTCGCTCATTACCATACAGAGGTTGTCAAGTGCTCCAGCTCTCTGACCGCAGCTGCAAATCTTCCGCTGGACATCCTGCCCCGCCACTCGGTGCCGGGCGAGTAAATCCTCTGCCCTCGGAGTCTGAAGGACACTTCTAGTCACCCACACCGCTTATTTTCTCCACCGCTGGTCTGAATCCTCACTCATTACGGCTCAGAGGCCTGCTGCCACACCAGCCAAATAGAATTTCCCGACAGCTGTGTGATGTGTGTGAGGACGCATGGGACTATGTCATTTTTTTTTTTTAAGAAGACAGTCTTAATAACCTATATTTTTCCATAACCACCCATGTAAACAATAACACCAATCAAGTCCCCTTTGACAACCGTGCAGCAGGATCCATAACAACCAAACAAAAAAACAGTTCCACTCGAACACGACCCTGCGATAGTGACTACACTCATCCATCCAGAGCCAAGGCGCGGTTGCCAGACTGCAGAGATTCCAGCTCCCCTTAGGACAATATTTTTGCTTCAATAGCAAACCATAAACCTGCCTCACTCCGCGAGGCTATAAATGAACTGAGACCAGCAGACATGTGTGGCCAGAAGTAGGGTTATAGGGTCTTCGCTATTGTTTCAATTCTCCTCATGATTCAGTTTCTCACGGGGGGCATTGTCCATCTCGTCCACCACAACAAATCATTCGATTTGTCGCTGCCCTCGGGGGAACCTCTCTTATAACGCCCAAATCTCAATTTTTGCCTTTTAAAAACCTGGATTATTTCACTGGGGAAGCATTCAGCCCTGCTGAGACTCAGGAAAATGTAAGCTGTAACGTAAAGGAATAACGGAAGCCCAGTGTTCCGCCGGGCGCTATTAAGTGGGAGCGGGTCGGAGTAGTCTGTGGGACTGACGTTTTATTTGTAACCTCCCTCTCATCACACAGTCCCCTTGCCACGTTTCGTCGCTCGACTGCAAACATAAACAGACTGTCCAAACATAAACTGTTGAGTACGAACCTGTCTCTTGGAGTTGCACAGCTTTACGAATGACCGACTTATTAGCATTTCAACTGTTGTTGAGAGGAACTGTGCGGCTCGAAAATAATGGCGCAATGATTGGAGTTGGAAACAGTTGTGGTAACTCAGCGGTGGGGGGGAAAAAAAAAAAAAAGGAAAAAAAGAAATGTCCTGAGTTTATAGGTCACCATATTGCCATGCAGTGCTATTAAAAGACACCTGATGCACATCCCTTCCGTTCAGACCTGCGGCATGCAAACACTCACGGGTAGGCTCTCAAAGCAGTGGCACAGCGCCAGGGTCAACATCACTCCCTCCGCACTCACAGCTTCAGCGTGATTGATGAGTCGGCTGCGCAGTGCTGCCTCACTGTCTTCGCCAGTGACTTCACGCGAAAGCCCGAGCATCACTCTTTACATCGTCACGCATTTCAGTGCAAGCGTGCACCTGTTTAAACACACGCAAAGGAGACGGAGGGTGACCGCGGTACACTGTGCGGTCTGTGCCTCCAGTGTGAATAACACCGTCCGACGCCCGATTCCAGTGCATCCCCTCCTGTCAGTGTGTTGACAGACGGGGGCCTCTGCAAAACAACATTTCTACAAGATCCCGCGGCTGCACAAAAAACGCAAAACTTTGGCCACAGGCAGCAAGTTCGAGCTTTCAGCTTTCTCAGTTGTCTCCTTCAAGGTTGGAGTTTTAGGAAAATCTGTTCCGATGAGTCCATATAGTCAAACCAGATGGTAATGTTGTTGTTTTTTTTGGGGGTTACATACGTTATTTCATCACTGGGGAAATGGGGTATATTCTCAGACATATCGTGAACCAGACCACATTTCCGTAATGTTCTATTCTACCTTCTACTGTCATTATTTGCAACAGGAATGTTTGACAGTTTATTCCTCACGATACATTACGAGCTTTCAATGAACAAGCCTGACGGTATGAATATAATTGTTATATTATTACTTACAATATTTTACAAAATCCTGCCGTCAAAACAAATGATTTTAAACGAAACAGTAATTTAGGCTGGAAGGAATGAAACATTGGAAAACGGACGATATATATATATTATTATATGCAGTATTTCTATATAGGTCGTCAAAATATTGGAGAAAAAGGTGTACTGAATTGATTGATACATATTGTTTCATAATGTCCCCAAGCCCCAGCCTGAAGGTGGGTGTAACCGAAAACTCTCATAGGCCTAAAGCATCAAAGGGCTCATTGCAAAGCCTCTTTTTATTACTGGCAAGTGCTGCTAATTAGCATTTAGCCTACTATGACCTAAATTTCTGCCAGCGTTAGCCGAGTCCTCTCGAGGCTTTGAGATTCTTTTGTGCCCTTGAGTGCCGGCACGCACGCATGCAGAATTTGCATACACGTACATATGCACGCACACACCGCAAACCCACACGCGTACACGTACACACGTGTGCTCCCACAGAGTGAGTGGAGTAAACGACTGTGTGGAGCTGAGCCCCTTTCAGTATAATCCCTGGGTGAATGGTGCGCTGTGTGCCAGGCATTCCTCTGTGTCTTTTTCAGGCTTTTAGGGATTAGAGCCCGCTCACTTCCAGGGGCCGCAGGGTGGGATCAGAGCTGATTGGGATTTTTTAGGGTTTAGGGTGATAGCATGCGGAAAAGCGAGCTCAGGTAGGGTCGCGGGGAGGTAGGGGGGGGGGGGGGGGGGGGGGGGACACGACACCTGGGGCGAGACGCCGACGCAGGTCCCACGCACCTGGTGGGAGTCAAACCCCCACTAATCCGGCCCAGCGCTCACCGGCTCGACACTGATCGATGGCTGGCCGGCAGGACGTAAGGCATTAAATCCAGCATTAATGCAAATAGGCCGCACCTTGGATCACTGAGGTTGGAAAAACACAAAATGCAAATCACAAAAGGAAGAAAAAGTTTGACCGGGGTTTTCCCCCTGTCAGGCGTACAGTTTACACAGTATAAGGAGCCTTTCATGGCGCAGACGTAAACGAAACGACTGTGAAGAAATCTTGACTTCACTTTTTTCTGATCACTCCCAAAGCACCGCGGGGATTACGCCGGCTCTGCTCGCATCCAGCAAAACAGCAGGCAGTCAAAACAAACATGATGACTGATCTGCGGCGACCTCAGAACACCTCAACGGACCCAGGCAGCGCCTGACCTGTGACCTCGCAGAAAGAAAAAAAACAGGAGGCTCTCCCTAATCCAGAGGAAGTGGCGGAAGAGCTCATGGCGACACAACAATGCATTAAGTATTTTGCCAAATTGCCGAAATAGCTCAAAGCAAGACCACCACAGAGAGCGCCGAGTCCTCTGAGACACAGCCGCAGGTTTGACACCACATGCCCCTGGGCACATGGTGAATAAACATAGAGAATATGCCCAGATACTCTTGGGCAACCATAGGAATTCAGTTCATCTGTGTCTGTTCAGTATGCAGGGGGGGGACACATCTCACGGCACAAGGCACAGACACAGTTCAGACAGTGAATGACACTAAAAACAGAAGTTCAAGGTCTAATCTATGTGTATGCAAAGCTATCCAACATCTCAATCCGGACGACACACACAAACACATGACCTTCAGAGGATTTCATCACCATGAAGATAAACAAAACCCTGACAGGTGGGGACTGGCAGACTTGAAAAACATCAGGTCGGCACCCCACTTAAAGTGCGGTGTGTTGCCTTGCTATTGTATTCCTGCTCTTTGTTCCGACAGTACAGATGGGAGGTTGTTACCCGTGCGGGCCCCCTTTGTGCATCCCACGAGTCCCCTGCACAGGTGTCCCTTTGCATCTGCATTTTTCTTTTTTTTTTTTAATCTCCGCTCTGGCTGGAGTGACACCAGCTCCCACGGCTACACACCCAAACCCAGTGACGAAGCCTCAGGTCTGGGCAGCGTTACTCCCAAACATGTGGATTTGGTGGGAATAACAGGGGCCCCTACTGCACACGGGGCGCCACGGTTTGCTTGTGTTTTGCACCATTGGAGATAACTATGCATGCTCCGTGTGCCCGGCGGGGGGATGATAAAATAAAGAGGGTCCTAGAGGAGCAGAGGGCAAAGACAACGTTTTGACCGGAGCAACTTTGCCAGCATGACAGAATGAATTCGAAAAATATATACATTATATATTTATATATGGGCTTTTACATGTGGATGTGAAAAATGGCGCAGGCATGAAAGATCTGATATAATCGAAATAATCAAAATCTAATTGAAAGCATTGTACAGCTTTTTGGTCGTTAAATAACAAACATCGCTCGTAATTTAAATAATACTACCTCAAGCTCAACCATGAAATAAGAACAGCAATGTGTAACAATGTGTTGGTGCTAAACCAAAGGGTTTTTGTTCTGCTTCGAATACAGATATAATGACTGTGAGGGCTCCATGTTGGAGAGCAGATGTGGGAATTTACTCGCTTTTGGATGATTTGCTCTCGGAAAGCTCTCGTGATGCAGAGGTATTTCGTGTCCCGCTCTGTTTTTCTCACTGTCTCTGCCAAGGCAGCGATGTTGCCAGGCGATGGAGCACACCGGTGTTGGTGTGACATCAATTCGCCGTCGCTCTCTGGCTCAAGACTGCGATGGGGACCCTCTTACAGTTTGCAAGTGCGCCGCGCAATTTACTGCCTGTGCTACAGATCCCTCAGAGAGAAAAAGATGAGAAAACTGTTGGAAGGGACCAAGAGATAAGAGAGGACAGAAAAGGGGGAAAAAAGAGGGAGGAAGAGGCAACGCTTTCATTCAGTGTTTGTACTCCCTGATCCTCTGCTCTTGGGCCGAATCAGCAGAATGCGGGTCTTATCTCTCAAAAGGCACTTCAACGCAACCTACCCACAGACAGAGCCCAGCGTGTGAATACACTCACACGAGGATGAAAGCGCGCACGCAGGCAGAGGAGAGGCCGCCATGCAGGGGAGTGGAAGCAGATTACGAGATCAGAGGAGCGGGGAGGCACATCAAAACGCAAGAAGCCGTCAGTGGCTTTACAGCAGAGAGGAACAACAGGCCTAAACGAGAGACGCTGACAATGGCGAGCCATCAATCACGTCGCTCCTGTCGGCCAATAAAACCGAGCGTGTGATCACAGTTTGAGGTCGACAGGGGTCGGCCGACCCCGCGGGGGCTCCAGCAGGGGCTGACGTGGTGGATGTGGCCCTGATCTCAGCGCCGCATTACAAAGGGAACACAGGCTCCCCTTCAAACTGCTCCCTGCTGGCATTCACAAAGTTTTTCAACAACTGCCTTCCCTGCACTCCCACACTGTAAGAAAATGTTGATCCACGAATGGAGGGGGGGGGGGGGGGGGGAAGAGGGCGCGGGGGCAAGCGGGGGAGGGGGGGGGGGGGGGGCAAATAGAAACTTTAAGAACACCACAGTAGACACTTTAGTAACATCAATCGTATGTAGTTGTAAAAACTGAGGCTGTAAAAAATTGCTTGGCATGGTTGATTAAGCAACACATTTTTTGGTCCATAGGATTGGAAAAAAAAAAAAGAGTTGAACAGCTTTTTCTGTTCAACTGCCCAAAACTCAAATCTAGTCACTGTCAATGAGTAAGCCTAGGCAATGTATTGTCGTATTGAATGCATTATTATGTATAATCAATTCATTAAAAGTAGCAGTAGGTGTGGTGCTGATCTGAGATCTGGCTTGTGGCCGTTTTGGGATTTGGAGGAACATTTCCACGTCACAGCCTGTTGTTGACAGCATTACTAAATCAGAAGGTATGAAAAAAAAGATCCAATTGCGATTTATGTCTGATTATACTGCTTGGCTTCCTAGTTATATAAAGCAATCAGCAAGGCAGTATTCATCGCCATATCAACATAGTGTCGCTACTTCAGAAACACTGAATTTATGACGCCAGTATAAAAGTGATTCAGAGCAGCAAAAAATACGTTTTCTGATCGTGACTTGCAAGAGACAAATCACACTAGGGCCGTTGAAGACTGATGCTGTACGCGGGTCTTTGAGACTTCTCAGGTGTAAATCATGAACAAGCGAGACCCCCCGCGGTCAGCGCGGTGTCGTTCATCAGAGCCGGCCCGGTCACGGCAGCCATGGCGCGGCGCCGAGCTCCAAAGATTAACACTCCTCCGTCAGAGCGCTCTGACACATACACACCGAGATAAAACATCTGGCCGGCCTGGGCTAAACACGCTCCCCCTCCGCGCGCGTATATTTTGGCTGTGTCTGTCCAGAGTTGGCCTGTGTGTGTGTGTGTGTGTGTGTGTGTGTGTTTGTGTGTGATGATGTGTGTATCTTCTCTGTCCCGTCGCCCCCCCCCCCCCCATCACATCGCCGATATCTGGCAGCGGGACTTGTTAGTTGGAGCAGACCTGGAGGTCTTGGCTGAGACTGACTGGATCCCTCCAGACGTTTAATGCTGTAGTAAAAAAAAAAAAAAAAAAAAGGATGGATGCGTCCCACTGTCTGACTCCAAGCCCAAAAACGTCTGAAGCACAATATATCAGACTGCGCCACTCACAGATAGGGAAGGAGAGAATGAGCAATACAAGTGTTCGCCCTTTTTCTCCCCCATTCGTGGCAGTAGACAGAGGTTAAAAGTACAGAGTGGCAGCTTATAAAGGACGTAAAGACGCCCTAGTAAACCAAGAGCATCACCGGCACCTCTTATGAGCTCATAATCCTCTAACTCACCCAATTTCTCCTGTTTTAATTGTTTCATAAAAGTCCCTTCTGAGAGATTACGTTTCACCGCCGACACATGAAACACGAAGGCTAATGCCGGTTGAGAGTTGAGCCGGGGCTAAATGGCACTTTTTCGGTTTCATCCACAGTCTGTTGTTAAAAATACTTGTGAAAGCTGCCAAGGTCTCATGTGACAATTTAGGGGTAAATTGTCCTTTTTAAAACTCATTATACGCCCATCTACAGAAAACAATACACCAGACCACAATAAAGTGGTTGAAGCTTCAGAAATACACATGACCTCATTCAGTGGTGAGACGATAAGACTGAACGCAAGTGGAAAATCAAAGTTATTTAATACCGTTTTAGTAGTGAAGGCCTGCAAGTTATGGGGGTGAAAACCACCAGCGCGCGAGGAGTTATCATAACTCAATCCGGGTCGTGTTCGTGGTGACAAAGGCCAGACGGATCCCTCTCTCTCTCTCTCTCTCTCTCTCTCTCTCTGTGATTTTACACATTCAGGGTAAAATAAGACAAAAAGATCAATTATTCAGTCTATGGCCTGAACCTGGTCCCCTGGAATGGAGTCTTTTCCCACGTCCTCTGCATAGTGAACTGCACCAGGTTATGCCATCTTTCGTCAACAATTCAATTCAAAAGAAAACCAAATCTCCAGGATAAATGTTGCAAGATAAAATACGTTTGTCAGGTGCACACTTGCCTCGGTGTATGCATGTATAGTTGAATTACTAGGTTTAGAAACAGGTGCTTTTTCAATAAACGTATCTGTCTTACTCCTTTTTGTTTTGTGCCATTATGGTGCCATTGCTCTTCTTATGGGGGCGCTCGCTAAAACTGGTCTTGTGACTGATGACTTTAATGATCTTCTTTTGTCGTCTGAGATATGGGGTATCGTGTGCAGAGGCGTCGCAACGGGGCAGGCGAACTAGGCGATTGCCCAGGGCCCCGAGCTAGAAGGGGGCAGTTTACATTGGTCGACAGCAACGACAACCCGAAAGCCCCTTAAATGTCTTGCCATGAAGAACACACTGCAATGACACGTCGGGGGAAACCCCTTCCAGAGGGCCCCATGGTACTTGCGCGCTGTCAAAAGCTTGGTTTTTTTCTTTCTTGCCTGGGGCAGATTCAAAT
This sequence comes from Colistium nudipinnis, assembly GCA_016785305.1. Classification (NCBI taxonomy): domain Eukaryota; kingdom Metazoa; phylum Chordata; class Actinopteri; order Pleuronectiformes; family Rhombosoleidae; genus Colistium; species Colistium nudipinnis. Next base: position 578,127 of record JAFBJU010000120.1, on the reverse strand, counting down.
AACGGATGATAGCCAACTACTCCTCTCAGCTCCATCCTTCAGCCAGCCCCGGAGAGGAGGACAACGGCTCGCTGCTGACACCAAATTCCTCGCAATTGAATGAAAAACCTCCCGAAAGGTTCCAGCAAAGTCAGCTGCACTTTTGGAGCAGAAAAGTGAGCTGGCGGGACCTCGGGCTAAGGTTTCGGCAACGTCAGGTGTAGCCAGGGAAAAGGAATTTCCACCTTGGCGAGAAGAGCCCTTCTGATGGATGAATGATCCTGAGCGGCGTTTTTTATTCACCTCCCGTCGTGCCCTATCCTGTGTGCGAATCAGCGTGTGTGCGCGCGCGCGCGAGGCTTCACGCATCACAATTACACATCGACAATAAAACCATTAGTCCGAGGCTGAGGCTTCACTCATGATGACCAGGGTCCCCTGCATCTCTGGCGGGCTTCCCACGTTGGCCCGCTTTCAGCCGTGACATCGTGATACGAATTTGCACTCAATTATCCTCTTGTGATTTACTGAGACTCGGGCGCTAAGAGGGACGCATTGTACACCCCAGTGCAGCTCCGAAGTGTCTCTGAAATGCAAGACCGACGCCAAATGAGCATGTCAGGAAAAGTTCCTGCGTTAGTCCTGATACAGTACTGCCACTTAAGGAACAATACATGCCATTATTCTGCAGCAAAGCTCGAACCCTGCACCCCTTTAATTCTCTGGCCTTTCACCCCTCTGGCGTCCCTGCGGCTACCAGCCCACACCCAGGGGGTAGCGGTGCACGGACCGTGAGAGGGTCAGGCAGAGAATGTGGAGACATAGGAGCCTCGAATCTGATTTCATTTCCAAAATTCGGTCGCATGACGAAAAGATAAATGTGTTCAAGGGAACGTTGAGGTTATGGCTCACAGCAATAGTATGAAGGATGCTCATCACGATTATTGCTTCAGCCTGTTCTTTGTCCTTTTAGCAGTAACATGAACAGACCTTTCCAGTTAAGAGCACCCCTCCATTTCACCATTTCCCCTCATGATATATAGCCTCGGTCTGGCTTAAACCAACAGTACCAACTATTTTTCAATTTTTCAATTGTCCGCCTGTGACAACAAGCGAGGAAGAGCAAACAAATCCTCTTTTCATTCTGGCTGGTGTTGTCTTTCCTCCCGGCAGCACTGTGGGGAAACGGAGCCGTGCCACCTTTTCACCAGTGCAGCCATTCTCATCTTACACACTCGTCTCTGGGAGAGAACCACACCGATTATCCCTTCCTCCGAGTGAGGCTGGAGGGAGGAAAAGGGGCCGAGAGCCGAGCTCGGACTTTGAGGACAATCTGAGATTCTCCACTTTGTTGTTGGGTTCGACAATACGTCTGGCTGCAGATTTAGTATCTCCGCTTCAATAGGGCTCTGTTTACCCGAGGAGCTAGGCTTACACAGGCAAAGTGAAGAGTTCATATAAAACGCATTAACTGAGAATAATCCTCTTGGTTCTTTTGTAAATAGGATGTAATGATGGGGGCCGTCCAAAGAGCGTAACCATTTCGGAAAAAAGGCTCACGGAGGCCAATTTGTGTGCAGGCAGCGTTTCGGCACCTGATACTTTGAGCTGCGCGACTGTGGTTTCTCATATAACAGTGTTTACCTAATTTCACATACATACCATGTTCCATTTTCATTAATGAAAAGCTACAAATATATAATCGAACCAAATATATGTTTTTTTTTTGTGTAAAATAGCATACGTCAATCGGTGTATGTCGGTGTAAATAAAAAAAAAAAAAAACGACCTTACGCTGGGGGTTATGCCGTCCAAAGAGCGTAACCATTTCGGAAAAAAGGCTCACGGAGGCCAATTTGTGTGCAGGCAGCGTTTCGGCACCTGATACTTTGAGCTGCGCGACTGTGGTTTCTCATATAACAGTGTTTACCTAATTTCACATACATACCATGTTCCATTTTCATTAATGAAAAGCTACAAATATATAATCGAACCAAATATATGTTTTTTTTTTTGTAAAATAGCATACGTCAATCGGTGTATGTCAGTGTAAAAAAAAAAAAAAAAACGACCTTACGCTGGGGGTTATGGCACGGTGGTGCAGTTTTTTTTTTTTTTTAGCACCGGTGCCTCAGAGCAAGTACGTTCTTGAGTTTCTCGCAAGCGTTTGCATGTTCTCCTTCTGCCTTTGTGGGTGCCTTTCTGACTTCGCGGGCCAAAGACACGCACATTGGGGTTAGGTTGACTCTAAATGGTGCAGTGCCTTTTATGGTGTGCTAAAACCCAAGACAATATCTTTGCTGTCTTATCTCAGTGATTAATTGAGACTGCTGAGAGGGGAAGGAAACGGGATATTCCTCTTTTCGGAGGGAAACGCAAAACAATTTCTTCCACAAACCTTCTGCTTGCTATGATGGTATCACAACTGAAGGAAATAATGTAAACACACTTAGAAATGGCCCTGTGATAAGCCAGTCCATTGTTTAACCTGCCTCTTGCCAAGCCCCAACCCCTTTTGTGATAAGCGAGCTCATTTAATGGAACAATTCTTTGTGAGAACAGAGTTTAGGCGCAACACACACGTAGACCTAACCTTTGCACAAACGAAGACCTGGTTGGTGCCATTGAAGCAGTGGAGCATTTTGTGGCTGTCGGCCTTCATGTCTGCAGAAGGCTGCCCAGACGGGGCCTTGCGGGGCCACGTGCAGTCCCCATAAGGTTCGACGGAGCCCTTCAGGAAGACTACATGGAAGGCAGCCAACAGGAATAAAAGCCCCATGACCTCATCCTCTGTCCCCTAACCCACAGTCGATGATAGCGGCAGACAGAGCGGATAGTCTATCTCTGGCACAGTACGAGTGATTTACTGACGTGCACACATGCAACCGATATACAGTAGGTATGCATGCGGAAACGGAGGGAGACTGCGAGCATGCGTCTGTGTCCCGCATCGAGTTTATTGATCGCAGCCACTCAGCAAGCTCTTCTCGCTGCTCTTTTTTTTGTGTGTTTGCCGTTGTGCCAATTTACGTTTTTTTGTCGATTTGTACATTCGAACTGCTGGTAGGTGCCTGTGCTGGTGAAAGCAGGTGTTTTTTGGGTTTTTTTTGGTGCCTGTAACGTGTGCAAGCGCGCATGTTTGTTTGCTGCCAGGGTCCGGCTGTGAGCTCGGCGTGAATGAGTGAGAGAGGGCCGTAAACACCTGAGGAGGCAGGAACACACAGACGCGCTCTCTGCACTGTATTTAAGGTGTGTGTGTGTGGGGTGGGGGGGGGTCGTTGTGCTCAGCGTCAGCTTCAGCTCTGGCGAGGTTCCAACCACAACACCGGGGCTGTTAAAGCCCAGCCCCCCCCCCCTCCCTGGATGAGTCCCAGGGGGCACTGGAGCGGACGGAATGCAGGCCTGGGTTTAGAGGTTCAGGGGTACGTCCTGTTGTTAATGAGCTCACCTCGCTGGGCCTCTCTGGCTCTGAGCCGCAGACACCGCCTCGTCAGCCACACCGGCACTGCCACAACCACACTGGACCTGGAAGCATGCTGCACTTCCTGCACACACACACACACAAACTCCGTGCCCCCGACATGATCTCCATAAGACGCGAGTCACCAAGCGGGCAAGAAGACGGTAAAAAGGTGTGTGGCGTGCCACGCTGTAAGGGTTTGTAGAGCACCGCAAAGTGAATTCGCTTGGGTTTGTGTGCACACCCACGTGTGGGTAGCAAGAGCAGCCTATGAGACATCGCCACGGATGGAGGATGCAGGACAGCAAAGAAATGCGCTGCGTCTTAAATGATTGCACGTTTGACGTGCTCGGTGCGTCTTTCTGTGCAACATCACAGCATTGAAAGAAGGCAGAAAGTGTAAAAAAAAAACAAAAAAAAACTAAATGGTAAAGTTATTATTATTACCATATACAAGGCACAGCAATTCGATATGCTTCACAAAAACGTACTAAAAACATAAAATGAAAGCAATGCCACAAAAGAATGTAATCGTCCACTGACTATGTCAAAAAAACAAAACAATTATCCAAAACTGGCAACTAATACGCATTTTTGCTCAGATCATGCGGGAGAGCAATTTGGTCGGTATGGTTAACCTGAACCCTGAAAGTTTTATGTGTCCTGTATGATGTACTACAGTTGGGGCTCATTACGTTGCTAATTGCCATCTACTTGGGGCAAACCAAAGAATGGAGTATGAACACAAGAGCACAAACAGTTAGTGCGCGTGTGTGTGTGTGTGTGCGTAGACGCAAATAGAGTACGCCATCAACTCAGATCTGGTTCACCGCTGTCTAGATTTAAATGTATGAATTTCTTTTGAAAGTATAACTCCTCCGTGTTTTTTGAACACAAAGCTGAAAACAAAGGGAAACGCTTTCAAGCACACATACGCGACCAATGTGGCTCACAGCGGAGTCCCACTCTGCCAGCAGTGTACAACTCCAACTTCCCATGCAACCCTCATCTCCAGAGACAGGTTCGGTTCTCCTCTACTCTTTCCTCTGCTATCCAGTCAAGTGAGGTCATTTCTCTTAGGTCAAGGAGATTGGCGCCCGGAGGGGAACGCCAGCTTCCCTGTCAGCTTTGAGCTCTCCAAGCCAACCAGGCATGTCTCTAATTAGACCGACTCCTGGTGCACTTCGTCCAAACCTCCGCTCCGCTCTCGTCCTCCGTCCAGAACTAATCACAACCATCAGCACCGCGCCCCTCATCCCCGCTGAGCGCCGTATCAGCCACATGAGCAAATGGAAATATACTGTCGAAAAAGTCGAGTTTAAAAGTCAGACGGGGGCGATGACTTTCAAAATTCTACACCTTGTTCAAAAGTGCAGCGTTTGATAAGTGGGAACCTGAGAGCGAAGCGCCGGGAGATGTTTGGGAGGTCTGCGATATTACGCGAGGCCATAAATGCGTCACCGCGACACACCGCAGCCACGTCTCTGTGATGTGGTGGTGTGTTTGTGGTTTTGTGTACATGGGATTGGAGGAGGCTTGGGAGCTGGGGTTCATGGAATCCCCACCCATAGAGCCACAACACTTGAGCTTCTCTAATGTGGTGCTGTATATGTTTATGAACTCATAACAGAGACAAATGAGCAGCAGGATCATCACGACTACTGGGAGTGTACACAAACCGCAGGCTGATACACAGAGAGAGAGAGAGAGAAATATCAAACCCTAAAAGCAACAGTTTTTATTGAATTTTTATGTTTTTGTGGTGCACAGTGATGACAAAGCTGGGAATAGATGTTGGGAAGAAAGATACAGGGATTTTACAGGGACTGCTGTATAGGGTAATATAGTCCAAAATAAATGTAATATTTATCTGGTTAAAACGAATAAAAAATAATCTGCAGTTTGCTATTCCTGTATCTTGGTAAAAAAAAAAAAAATGTGTACAGCTTGAAGAAGCTGAAAGAATCGGGTGAAGTAAAAAAGAAAAAGAAAAGAAAGAGTGTAAATCTTGTTGTCTGGGAGACATGAGTTAAAAATGGAGAGTTGCCACCAAACATGCCTCATCGCCTTCTCAGAGTCTACCCGAAAGACAGGGGCGCTCTGCTATACTCTATCCATTGCCGACACCATGCTCCTCCTATACCTGTGAACGGAGAGAGGGTGATATGCTGGGGGAAGAGGTCTTTAACGAGTGGATCAGAGAGGAGACAAAAGGAGATAAGGCCCGCACCTCTACGGGAAGCTGCTCTTTAGAAAAAGGTCGGCTCTTTCTAAAAGTGGCTTCCTGTCTTCTCGCGTCATAAAAAGGCCTTATCTTGGCAGAGAAGGAAGCCGGCGTCTTCACAACGTCTCCGCTCCCGATAGCGTGATCTGTCAGGCGGCCTGGTCGCGGGACACGCGGCCAGCGCACCAGTCCACCACCGGGTGATGGGAAATACCTCTGATTTATTGGGGACAGAGGAACACTCCGGCTGCCATGGCGTCGGCGTGGGTGTCTATTTTCATCCCTGAAGAGTTGTTTTGCACCGCTGACTCGGCACACTTCATCTCTTTCTGACTGCAGGAATACCTGTTTTCAACGCACACTCCCAAGGCTCCTTTGGGGAAATAATAAATAAATCAGAAGGCCGAAGAGGCATTTCCAGTCCCTGAGCCAGATACATAAAACGTAAGTCAGATTCAAGGCTAAGCATGTATAAGACTAAAAGAAGAAAGAGATCCGGCCAAAGAACTCTCCATCTGTATTTCACGAGGTTCACAGCCATTTATTTGAGATATTCTAAAAGACTAAACACCAGGAGATGCAGGTCAAGAAACCAAATGTGGTTTTTCAGAGACGGACGCAATATCACGCGAAACCATTGATCTTCTATAAATAAATAAAAAATATAATCATGTCTTCTGTATATCTAAGTGAACCCGGTTGGGCTTGAAAATGAACTATCATTACGGTGCTTGTCTTTTGCTTTTGGCTTCCTGACATAGACGAGCCTAAACCATAATTGGCACAGCCAAGGAGTTATAATTCTAATTCATATGCCTAATATTTATATCCATAAGGCCACAAGTTTTTTTTTCACGAGTGTGTGGGTTGCATGGAATATTTCAAAACAATAATAATTCGTTCATATCATAAAAAAGAATACATGATAATGCGAGTAATCCAATTTAAATACCTGAAACCCTCTATAAAGTATAATTTGGGGATTTTTCTTTTATCAGACAGCAGAGGGAAAAAAAACAAAACATTTCCTCTAAACTGTATGGTTAATTTCAGGTTACTTATTCAATATTTTCAGTGGTGTTCTTTGTTAATTAATGACTGTGATGACAATTCCCCCGAGAGGAGCGGCGTGGGCTGGGAGGGCTGGACGCGCCTCTGTCTAATCTTGACTGGGGCCCCTCAGCCCAGTTCGCCTCAGCGTCAGCTGCTTCCAATTTGGGCTCAGCATTTGTGCATGAGCATCAGCTGCTGTGGCCTTTCCCGCACACTGGCCGCGGACCGCCTCGCGGCATATGGACGCTGCCATTTCTTTGTCTTCGTAGATCTCGCCTTGTGAACGCGTGAATACTTTGGGGAGTGGGCGCCAGCGCGGCTACATCAAGTCTGCGCTGACTCGACGCCTGCTCGTGCAAGAAACAACACAGCGGGAATCCTGCAATGTGAAAAAGAGGCGAGCTGCGCGCCCAGGTGACTCGGCGTGGTCGGGGAGAACTGGGTGGGGAGGTCACCGGCTCTTGTTCAGCTGCCTGCTGCCATTGAAGCGGCTAATCGCACCAAACTGCCGCATCCCTCGCCGTACAAATCCTCGGCACCTTGCTCCCCCACCCACGCCTTCTGGCTGGCATTCAGACAGACACATCTACCGACATCCATGCACTCCTACTCTGCGAATGCGGCCGGCTGATGTTTAAAGCTGTCTCTTATACACATCTAGATGTGTATAAGAGACAGCTGGTATCGGGTCTGTCTCTTATACACATCTAGGTGTGTATAAGAGACAGGGCCTGTGATAAGCCGCGCTGAGCTGTGAAAACACAGATTACATTTCTGCGGCTTATTGCAGACAGCGCTCCTCGCCAGCCGTACCGTAATTGCGTCGTCTCAAGAACCGCAGCCTCCGCTTGGCTGCGAGATACGGCTTGATGGGGACCCCCCGCGGCAGAGTTCTGACAGCCGTGCTAATTCAAATCTGCGTTCATCCATATGTTTAGCTGCACGGCGCCCCCCCCCCCCTCCCTCCTGTGATAAGCGGCAGCCATATTTCTCTCAAGCGCTCACCTCCGTAAAGTCGGATGCAGGGCCGAGATGTCAACTGTCTCCGCGTTGTGTCATAAATAGCAAAAAGAGTGCAAAAGGACAAAAATGCATCTAAATATTAGAGATGCACATGTCTGCCGAGTGTGCACTCGCATTGTGTTGCCGTACTGTGCGCGGATGCTGAGGCAGCTGGTACGGGGCAAATCGTAGAGAGCCAGCTCTAGTGCAATAATCTCGCTCTGATGTGTTACATTTGATATCTTATTTCGCGTATCATATTTCGCCAAAATGGCCTCTCCATGAGGTGTCATTTTCGTGTATGATGTAGCACACGTCGGGATATCCCGTCTGAAAACAAGCGTTTACTTACTCGGAATGCCAAAGCCAACCAAGCATACGTTAAATCCCTGCTTCTGGCAGGCCATAAAAGTGCCTACATCTGCGAATACTTAGCCTTCTTTTTTCCTTCCTCAAGCTCAATCAGAGATAAAGACCATTGTGTTCTTGTGTCCAGAAGTTAGACAATACCTCCCAAACCTCATAGAAAACAATTAGGACACAGTAATTACACCATCGGCCCGGAACCTCGGCCAAAAAGACAGCGCTGGCGAAAGGTGCCTGACTGACGCAGCGCTATCTCCACTCCGACGGACCAAGTTTGTTTATCAGCCTGGGTGTGACGTCATGTTTCGCTTTTGAAGTCCTCAGTTTGAACGCGAGGGGCCAGAAAAAAGAAAAGAAAAAAAATCCTCACAGGCCCTCGTATGACGGAATGGTGTGATCTCTTCCCACAACGCTCTCGCTCACTTTTATCTGCACTCTGCTGCTTCGGTTTTGCAAAGGCGCAGGCAGGCAAGAACTTAGGCAGAGACGCAGTTATCTTCACTTCAGACCGGACTTGTTGATTTGCAGATGTGGACCAGCCCGCTGGCAGGCAGAGGGGTGAGGACGGGGGGACACTGGAGAAAACAACTCTCTCATCTCCGTTTAAAATAGAACTATATCCATAACCATGTTCTCCGTTTACTGCGTAAATCACTTCCACTCCTCTCCAGCGCCAAAAAAACAGCCCCAGAGTAAACTTAAAGAGTCCTGCTGGGACGGTTGTTACCGAGATCTGCTGTAAAGCAGACCGGCCTTGGGAGTCAGACGTGGCCAGGGGGCTTCGGAGGTGGTCTGGTCTGAGGGAACAGTGGAAGTAGGAGCTGAGCAGCGACGTAGGAAACCAGCGGAATCGTACACGTTTTCCACAGTCTGCGAAACACAGACAAGCGGAGCGATGTGGATGGCGGGAGTAAACGTACGTGGCTGCAAGCCCATAACGTGTCTCTAAAGAAATATGCATCTCATATTCATTTCGGTCTGAGATCAAAAGCAAAAGCCCTCCACGGCTCCAGCGACTCCACAGACGGTGGATTTCCGAAAGGGCGGCGGGATGTTAACAGGTCGCTCTGTGACATGAAAGATGGGGAACTCAGCCTTTGCTCGAGGTCAAACGAGTGCTCGCCGCGCGTCTGAATAGCCACAGGGAAATGTGCCGAGATTCGCAGATGGAGCCACGCGCAGGTACGAAACTTGCACCCACTGAACCGCCAACGCAGCTTTAACTTCACTTTGCAACGCCAGAGCGACGGATTCAAACCCGAGTCCGGCCTTGCCTGTGCGGCGAGCTCGCATTTCTCCTTTAAGTGACGGACAGCGGCGGGGTATCGGGTCGTGCGCGGAGGAGGAGCTGAACAAAGCGCCGGTGGCCCTGGACGGCATCCACGGCGCGGCGGCGCGAAGGCCCCGTGAATGGGACCTGTCACTTCCACTCAGCGGCGCCCGTGATCTGAGCCGCCCCGGAACGACGCTCGGATAAGTGGCTAATCCCAGCGTCCCTGTCAGCCCCCCCCCCCCCGCCCTCCCCCTGCAGCCATGACAACCGGAGGGGAATCTCCTCCAGCAACAACTTAATTGAATAATTTCCTCGCCCCGTTGGACCGGGCCTTCCTCTGAAAAGTGAAAGTCTGGCTTGTCTGACCGGGCACCGGACTTTTTTTGGGGGGGGGGGGGGGGGGGGGCGGGACCACCGGAGGGGGGGGGGTTTTTTTGGGGGGGGGGGGGGGGGGGGACAGGCTCAAACGAGCAGGGGGTTCTCGCAGTTTCGATGCGTGCCGCGTGCAAGCAAGAAGGAAAACGTCTCCGGTGGGGGCCGCGCAACAGGAAAACCTCGGGCCGCCGTGGGGGGGGGGAGGCCGGGCCTTGTTCTTAGCTCACCTGGGAGGGAGCGCGGACAACGAGGGAAACAGCCGGTGCTTTTTTCGGCACCGCCAAGAGCGACCACTGTACACACTGTAAACATTTATTGTCCTTTGCCCCGGTGATTGATGTCACGCCCACTCAAGTCCTGGGCCCCGGCATAAACAGACGCTCCACCCTTCTCGCCAGACTGCCGAGACACAGGGGCCAGTGCGAGGGGAAGTCATTTGAACGCCGCCCGTACGTGTGCGTGTGCGCCGTGCTGGCCTGTGTGCGGTGGGCAGCTACTGTGGCTGAAAAAATGAAAAAAAAAAAACAGCAGTGCGAGCAGCGCACTTTAAGGAGGATGAGAACTTGGTTCCAGCTGGACCGTAAAACTCGAAACCGCACAAAAGAATCGAGCCTGACGATGACTCGTGGGCGCTACACAACATTAAAACTGATTAATAAAGTGGAGGTATCTGACTCACGCAGACGAGCTTGGGGGATCTTATTTCTTTCACTTGAAGACAGAAGCAGCCTTATGTAAGACTAATGGAAATGTCTCCTGTTCTAGTATTTACTTGTACGCGTGCGTTGGAAGGCACACCCACGTCAAAGCCTATAAGGCGGACATGTATAATGGGTAAGGCGGACATGTATATGGGGGGGGGGGGGAAGAGAAGTAAAAAGTAAAAGTAAAAAAAAAAAAAAAAGGATGGCTGTACCCCTTGGAGAAGGCGATCTATCCATCTCCCCCGACTTACCTTCTTCACAGGCAGCGCCGCTGAATCCCGGACAGCATTTCCACTCCAGAGAGGTCACTGTGCGATACACCACTTTATAGGAAGGTCTGACCACGGTCCTATAGCTGGAGAGAAGACAAAAAAAACGAAAATAAAGACACACAAACGTCATCGCATGTGCACAGCTGTCTGCTTCTGCCGTGATTTGTCCGTCTGACTCACTCCACCCGTAAATAGGCTCAAAACTATACCACTTGAACACGGCTTGTGCAAAGGCGGAAACATAGTGAAGCGAGAGGAGGAAAAAAAAGTCCGTCGCAGAAAAAAGGAAAATGACTACAAAACATCGGTTTTTAGTTGTCTGCCGTTAAACTCGCCTTTATTAAGAGTTAGTTGCTATAAAAAAAAGAAATAAAAAAAATCAAACAACTAATTGTAGATCGACATCCAAAGAATGTTTCAAGTGTTTAATGTGGCTTTCTCCGTTAAAGGGTTCACACACACACACACAGTGGCACAGCAGTAGTATTGGCGGTAGAAGCCCTTTGGATTCCTCACCTCCCTCCTGTACATCCCTGGGGCCAGCGGCACGTCTGGTAGACTCGCTGGAGAAGTGTCCCGTTCTGGACCTGGCACGTCACCGTCTTGGTGACTGTATGAGGACACCAGTTCCTGAGGGGAGGAATAAAGGGAGTGAAAGTCTGAAATGCTGGGTTAAGCACAAACAGCAGGAGCTTCTTATTGTGTTATTTTAAGACGCAGGCAAAATCCCATTTTAGTTAGAACTAGGTACGTTTTATTTTAGTTGATTCGACTCCAGAACAAGAGCACAGACAGTATAGCACGCTGACAAAAGCAAATGAGCTTTTCAGTCACTTCAGCGCACCGCTGTCTTCTCGTGGCTTTTGATTCTCAAATGCCATTCCCCACCCTTTTGTTTTGAAACTTCTTTATGGTGTTTACAAAGTTTTTTTTATTAGCTACAGGAGTGCATGGTGGGCTGTATTTACACTGCAGTCTCTCCTCGGTCAATACACACCCGTTTGCATTCAGGTCTCAGAGGAGGTTAAGTCCCCCCCCAAGGGAATACAGAGGAAGACAGGGTCTCACAGGGAGATTGGAGTTTTTCAGCATGGGTTAAGGCTGGGTCATGAGTCCACCCAGTTGCGACAGAGGCCTTAAAACACATTATGAGGATTCACTGAGGCTTTTCAGAGAGGGACTCTGTTTTTGTAAAGGTCAAAGAGGTGAAGAGCTGATAGGGAGGCTGGGATCACATTTACTCACCCACATTAACCCAATATTTGTTTTAGTTGGCCTCAGGAATCAAAAGAAAATCCCCACATAGCCCATTTCTGCAACCATTAGGCCACAAGTGATGAGGTTTTCTATAAGCCACAAGCATCCTCCACACGAGCTTAATGAGTACCTATCTTTTCCTGATAGCACTGGGGAAATTTGAAAAAAAAAAGGTCATCTCATCCCTCTAATGATCAAATCAAGAAAAACCCTCAAGGGCTTTCAAATATGGAAGGCCGTTTGAGCTACCATACATTGCGATTATGATAATGGTGATGGAAAGTATAACTAACCTGATTACCTTTGTATGGCTACAGTTAGAAGGGGAAACTTTTAGAACAACCACTTTAGCCTGTGTTTACACAATCAATAGGTATATGGACATGGGCCTCCATGTAGAAAACCACTAATGAGGCTTGTTGTGGCTCGCAGCAAAAAAAAGACATTTTGTGTGTTCTGCTGCCAATGTATTTGCGAGAGTGGGACGGTACTCCCACCAAAGACTGTTTGTCAATATGCGAGACCATATGTTTGTTCGTGCAAGAGACAGTTTGCAATAAAGCAAACTGCCAAAGGCGGTGGATGCGAAGCAGCCCTGAACCACCTCACATTAACCATCTCCATATGTTGGGGTGGCCGCACACACACAGACCTGAGCCTCTGAGAAGTATTGGTGTACTACTGCAGTTATTGGATTTTTTTTTTTTTTTTTTTTTTTAACAAATGTCAAAAGATTCTAACGGAGCTTTACACAGTTACCTTGTTTGAACCAGACCTTTCCACTCTTTAGCAGGGTGCCAGTCAAAATAACCTCAGACCACGGGCCTGACCAAAGGACCAACATTTTTGTCTGACCAAGAGCTGGTGTCGGTCTGGATCGGACTGAACCATGATTCAGTTTGCAGTATGAAAACAGTTTGCATTCAGCCTTTCAGCCTCTTTTCCTGAAGTTGAGGTTTAACGGTGTGAGCCTTTTTAACCACAGAAGAGGAAAAACAAATATAAGCAACATATATATAAACGGGAAGAGAGGTGGATGGCTCTATGGGGTGCTCTCAAAATGCTGCACACCAGGTAAAAAGTAAAGGGAGTAAAAAGGACATGCTCGAAAGAACAGGCACAGTTTATATAACTCTACCCATTTGTCAAGAAAAGCGAGAAAGAATTCCCTCTGCCACACATGCGTTTTAAATACAGGCCACATATGATCACCCTGTGATCGCTTTCCCTTGTCCAGGAAAATGACTTGGTGGACTATATGAAAGAGTGAATGAGCTGTAGTCAGGTGGAGTGACACCAGACTCCTCCCCAGCACTTATCCTCCAGCCCCGTCAGATAAACATCTGACTTTCCCAGGCTGGGCCGAGGTTTCACCTGGGAACAGCTCGGGTTGTCACCGGGGAGGGGGGGGGGGCACGGGAAGGGAAGTGGGATTGAGTTTTATGGTCTCCCCCTCTCTCTTTGCATTGCACTTACGCAATTACCAAAGAGGAAATGCCAACCACTGCTCCTTTCGTGAGTACAGTAACAAAGGGGGTGAACAATTTCCTAGAGGGCTCGACAACCAACACCTGCATAATCGACATAACTTGAGTATGTTTCAAACTCTTTTTCCACTGCAAGAGACGATATCCATTAGATGTTTAAAGATACATTTATAGCCTGGGTACAGCATTATCTCTTCTTTGACGTAAAATACATTCATATCCGTAAGAGCCCTGCGACAATAGGTGCACTCCTATTGTTGCGTTGAAAAACAAAATATCTTTATTGTGATACAATACAATGGTCGGTTGAATTTTGCAAGACTTCATTCGTCAAGCAAAACACAGGTGCTGGCTGCACTCAGTCTTTCTCCCTCAACATGTTTCATACTCAACACCGTTTTCTTACCGGAGGCACCCCTGTGTTGTGAAGTGTGAAGCCCAATGGCACCGCGCCGGTTTACTGGCAAACGCACCGAGCGGGCCCTCGGTGAGTATCGGGTCTCTCAAGCACACGTGGCACGCTCGAAACGCCGAACCCAAGCTAAATAAACCATCGACCAGCTCGCACAGTCACTCATAGCCACGGTACACAGTTAAATAAGAAATCCCCAATTTTAAAGGGGGGGGGGGAAAAGGAGAAATCACAGCTTTGGCCCATCTGTTCCTCAACACTACAGACGCCAAGACAGTAAAACATTGGAGGGAAACAAAAACGTGCCGCACACCAAACGAAGGCTGACAGAAGGCACAGGCAGTACTTCAGAAAGGCTTGCGCTTTATAACAGTGACTTCGCGTGCCCCCTCATTTCGCCTAGCACACTGTGCAGTCTGCATCATTCATGACCACACTCCGTCTGAGTAGGTGCACTTTCGGTAGCAGACTGTGTGGGGAGGAAGGAGCTGGGAGCTAAGCTGTGTGAACTGGCAACGGGGCTGAAGAAGGCGAAATTGTGAGGAGAAAAAAAAAAAACATCTCAGCGACTCCCTTTCCTTCCACCCACCCATCCATTCACGAACTGTGGGAGGAGGGCTGGACACTCAGAGATATGGATAGGAATCTAGAGGATTTTCTCCAAATGTGTCGGTTGGAAAGTTAGTTGGGGAGAACAAAGGACAAAAGACACGTGGCAAACGTCCAGACAGAAGAGAGGAGAGGAGAAGGTCATTTTACCATAAGGGTCATATAAGGGAGCTTCCCATGGGAAGAGGAAAGCTGAGGGAAAGAGAATTATGAGGCAGTGTTGGTCCCACGGGGAGGCGAGGAGGCGCAAGATAAATGTGCTGCAACAACAAAGGACAAAGAGAGCAAGACAAGAGTACAATCACAGTGAAATTAATTAAGAGAGAGAGCCATACAACATTCCTGCGGTCATAATCCGCAGCTTTCAGGCGAAACTGAAAGAACTAGAGCGGCTTATAGGAGAGCAGCGCAAACGAAACGGCAATAGAAAATTGCGAGAATGCAAACTAAAAGTTCAATTAAAGGGTTTTTTCGTTTGAAGAATTGTTCAAATGAAAAAGCTATTGTTCAAAGCCGGCGCGCGTTTATCCCGTGCAGCCGACACGAAAGCAGCAGCGGGGCCACGAAGGTCGGAGCTAAGTGACTCTTCACAGCGGCCTCGGAGGAAGGAGCCCAAGCCTCATTTGTCTTTGTCAGCTTGGCGTTTTCAGGCCTGGACACCTGTGAGCTCCGAGAGAGTGTGCGTACAGGGTATGTGCATCTTTAAAGAGGCAGTAAGAGGCCGTAAAGAGCCGCTCTGCTGATCACGAATGGGACTGGTCACTTGCGGAATGTGATTGGGGCATAGGTACAAGGCTGAAAGGTCCTCATCTCAACTGAAAATCAACCCATCAATTATTTTCCTGATTACCCGAAACCCGTGGTCGCTTCCCCAAGGAGAATCTATTTATCATAGCATAAAGGAAACATTCAAATACTACTCTTTAGTGAATAGTTTGGTGTATAAAACATTAGGAAATAATATAATAATAATATAATAATATTTTCTCATGCCTTTAGTCCCTAAACCGTAGATATTCAGTTTACTGGGTAAAGCGGGATATGGGGAGAAAAGATGGCGCAATAAATGTCTCCGGTTTTAGACAGTTACATCATTTGATCGATTAACAAAAGCCTGGCGCATCTTTTTTCATTATCGATCAACCGTCACAGCTCTGCCTTGGGTTATGGTACCATTCGGTAAAAAAAAACAAGAAAAAACACATTCTGATCGAAAGAAATGGAAATCAGCCACCAACAATTATTAAAGGAGCTGTACAACTGGGGGCTGCATATCCAAGGGCAATGTTTCCGTAACCTACATTAATTGAAGTCTCGGCTTTAAGCCACTCGGGGCTCAGCCGGCTGAAATCCCCGTCATCTTCTTTCCCATGCTCAAAGGAAATGTGCATATGGTTAGGATGGGTGAGGAATGAGGGCGACCACAGGGCTCAGACGGCCTGTCAGACCGTGACAAGTCCTCCGAGGGAGGATAAAGAAGTGAGCGAGACAGAAAAAGTAAAAAAGAAAAAAGGGAACCACCTCTGTCGCCCCTCAGTGTGACGAGCTCACATAGTTGTTAAGAAAGCCAAGGGTGAACGAGCACTTTATCAGCTCCTCTACAGAGCGACCGCTCCGGTCCAGAAATGACTCCAGAGCTGCTAATCCCTTTTGATTTGGGTAAGCGCTGTGTGAAGACAGGCTGGTATGGGAGGACATTCGCAATGACAGAATCCTTTTCCGAGTCGGCTAAATGGGGATATCTATTTCCATTTAACTGGCTGAGCCCCGATGACAAGTTAAGTTTCTGTCATTGAATGTCGAGTCCCCGAGACGCTCTTCTGCTGCGTGGAATCCCGCAGGCACGCCAACAAACCCTCAAATCAGGCCCACGCAGCAGGTGGGCCACGACTCCCAGCTCCTCCTCACAGTCACCTCAAACCCGCTGAGCCCTCCCTGCCTCACAACAGCAGCTTCCTGTGCGTCCGCGCCAACCCTCCTCGGACACTTCCGAACAGCAGCCAGAACCCGCGAAAAACTCATCCCCTCTTCCCGAGCCCAGGATGCAGCCGGAGTCCCAGCGGCTGGTGTTTAGTAAACATGTCCACAAACGTCTGGCTGTGAGTGACAGGGGAGCCGAGTGGGGGAGCCGAGCGGGGCCGGCCGAGCGAGGCCTGGGAGAGCTGAGAGCCACCTGAACGCGGCACGAAAGAACGGGGCCACATCAGAGGGAAGGGGCTTCCAGCCTCGGGCCAGGTTCAGCCCACACACACACACACACACACAGAGAGAGAGCCTGACAGCGTAAATATTTGTATGATGGTAAGCGTTGTGTCATCGCTGAGCACTGGCCAGCGTCTGAACTAAACCTTGGCCCCGTCCGGGACAGAAGCAGAGCTGGTTAAAGCTCTGCTCTGCGTGTTTAGTCTCGGGATTTGCCTTCAACAAACTGCCCCCATCGACCCACCGAGAAATCAAACGTCCTCTGCGAGCGTCTCATTCGCCGTTGCATTCCATGTGCTTCACTTCAGCCCTTAGTCCTGTGCACCTCATTAAAGACTTGGAAGACAACTGCGGTTCCACGTAGGCGCAGGTTCTACTCGAGGCAGATCTAGTCGGCGCCTGGAGGAGCCTCCTGACAGGTGAGAGGACCCAGATGAGGCTGCTGATGCTGCTGGGATGGAGGGCAGGCAAGCCACCTCAGAGACAGCAGCGGGGCGGTGGGGGTGATGGGTGGGTGACAACAATGGGAGGCAGCAGAGCAGAGTGAGTTGCCAGCTCAGGAAAAAGGAAGTCGATTGTCAGGAAGACAACAAGGGCTGGTAGATGGACGGAGGAGTGAGCAGCCGTTCAAAGGAGTTAGTCTATTATGTTTAAACACCGACTGTATCAGCGAGAAAAGAAGAAGAAAAACGAAAAAGTTGCGTGATGTGCAAATAAGAAAAAGAAAGTTAACAATGCAGTGGTGAACGGAAAATGAAAGTGAGCGGATGCAGCCCCTCACCTCTTCTGGTAGACGGAGGACGGCTGCGTCCCGGAGGAGGAGTAGGTTTTGTACAGTCCCGTCTTCCAGGTCCCGTCCACGGACGCGCTGACGCACAGCAGCAGCAGCAGCAGCCGCAGCGAGGGGTGCGCGCGCGACCCGGACACGCTCTCCCGGTGGCTCGCTCCCATTTCCCTGGCATCCACCGTGCAAAAACTTTTTTGTTTTTTTTTTTGTTGTTTTTTTTTGTTTTACACCAGCCCGACTTCTTCCTTCCTCAGAGAATTGCCAGCGGTATTCGGACCCAGGATCCAGGAGCGTGTCACAGAGCGGCGGGTCTGCGGCAGGAGAAGTCACGCATCCCGCGCACCACCGTGGATTAAAAAAAATAAAAAAATAAAAATAAAAAAACGCTCGCTCGCTCGCTCGCTCACTTCGGCGGGATACGCGGAGGATCCGTGTCGCGCGTGTCTGCGTCAAAGTGCAATCACCTAAGTGAGCCAAAAGGAAAGTGCCGCCACTTGAACCCCCTGCTTCACGCGTGTCTCTGACGAGGAGCCGAAGTCAGAAGATACAGCTTTAAATACCGTGTGCGTGGGTGTGCGAGTGTGTTTAGAGAAAAGTGCGTGCGTGCGTGTGTGTCTCTCTCTCTCTCTCTCTCTCTCTCTCTCCGCGTCTATCTGCTCTGCCCACCTCCGTCTCTCCTCTCAACAGCGGGCATGACACCAGTTTTATAGCCTCCTCGGGTCTTTTAAAAGCACAGCCTGCTGCCTCTTTTCTCTCTCTCTCTTTCTCTTTCTCTCTCTCTCTCTCTCTCTCTCTCCCTCCACGCCGTCCCGTTTCAACCTCTCCCAGGAGGACAATGCACGTTAGGCATTGTGTTTGGTCCCGATGAACAATTGGCTGCTGTTTCTCTCCGGTTCTTATGAAATCACTGGAGCTGTGCCGGTGATGAGACATTGTGTTTTTCAGTTGGAACAATTGAAAATAAAACGAAATACGTTCTGGTTTCTGAAAAGTGTATATCAATGAGGAAACTATATATATCTGTATCTTAATTTATATATCTATCTATCTATATAGCTATCTTCCCATCCATCTACCCATCCATCCATTTATCTATCTAGCCATCCATCCATCCTTCTATCTACCTATTCCGTTCCTAACCTCCTTCGTCCCATGCATGGGAGACATGTAGGTGTAGAGGGGGACCAGCCATGAACCACAGAGCAGGGGTGCTGCCCCAAACTAAACACCCGGCACAAGTTTGGTGCCCGAGATGTGTATCTGGGGGCGGTTGTGGTGTCTACACCTCTCCGGCTCCAGAGAGGAAACTCATGCGACACGTCCAGTAGACAGTAGTTTCCGTGAAGCTCTCGGCCGATGAGAGGTGGATAGTGTAAAGGCTTCGACACTCACAGAGGGATATTAAGACTGGTACTCATCGACCCCCCCCCCCCCCCCCCCCCCCCCCCCCCCCCCCCCCCCCCCCCCACACACACACACACACACACACACACACTACAGAAGGAAAGGAACTAAACAGAGCATGCACTTGAATGGGACTAAGCGAGTCCACCTGCTCTCAATCACAACAAACGGAAACTTGGGATTGTGGGTTTGTCGGGGAGGGCTGGAAAATGATGTGCCAGAGTTTTTGGTTTCAGGGAACACTTGGCATTTTAGGAGGCCACTCGGTGCGAGCGGTGGCGCAAGGCAGGGAACTGGAGCAGTGTAGGGTTAATGTTAAACCCACAAGCAGCTGAAAATAATTTGACCCCTGAGGAGCGTGATGGGGGTGGGTTCCATTAAGAAGATTTTTAGAGAAGAAGAAGAAGAAGAAGGTTTTTATTTGAGTACTTTCCGGATTGCCTTCCCTTTCCCACGTGCAAACAAATGGAGTCCCATTGCCCATGGTGCAGTTGAATGAAGATCTGTTCACTCATATTAAGTGTAGGTTGATTAACCACTGCCCCTCCTGTGTTTGCCCATAGGCATGACCCCATCTTCACTCTTGAGGATAGATCATTCTGGTTACAGCTGAGAAGGGGACTAAACTCTACCCCGTTCAGAGGGGGCCCCTTTAGGCTACACAACACATAAATGAGAAACATGACAATGATCTCACACGAGGGTAGTAGAGTAAATAAAATATAATTTCATGCTGCTGGTGGTTAGGCCTTATAATATTTCGATTCAGGGTTTATTTAAATCAGCTCATCCCTGCTTACTGCTGCATTCTCACTACTACGGGCTACGTGATGTACGTTGCCGACTTTACAGCTCAAAACTTATTTCGGAGTTTCAGTGACATCACAGTTGCTGCAGTTGCCATATCCTCTAGGGTTGCAGTTGTCTCATTTTTAGACCTCGGCAGCGTCCGTTACTCAGTGCTGCACTGGATCTGTCCGTTAAATGTTAACAGTGCAGCATGCACGGCGATCTAGTCTGCGGGGTAAAGCTGAAAAGCTATTTGGGTGAAGTGGAAAACTTTAGCAACCTTCGGTTGATGTCGCATTTTCCATCGTAGACGGCAACCTAGGTTCCCGTTATAACCTCGGCCGAAATGTTCAGCATCTGCTGTCCTTTTCAGGAATAGACAGAAGTGTGAAATAATTTCTTTCAGACAGCGACAACATTTTAATATAATTGAAATGATGGGACACAAATAGGACAGTTAAATATGATTGAAGCTCATTTACAAACTGCTGTGGAATTTTAGGCCTGAAGGAGCCTGACCTACTGCAGAACACTGGCACTCAGCCCACTGTTCACACTACAGGCAAATCCCCGGAGCTGTGGCCCAGACTGCAGAGCTCAGCGGAGGGGTGTGCTGCCATCTAGTGAGAGACTAACATAAGCAACGAAGCCACTAATAAGTCAAATTAGGGACTTCACTTGAAGGACTTCAATATTTATATAAAACTTTTTTTTTTTAAAGAAACAAAATATGAAATCATGACTGACAGACATTCAGCAGACAGCGACGCGAACATGTTGGAGCAGGATGTGGAAAGCCAACCAGCTCAGTGCGGGCTGACCTTAGTCAGCGTTGAGACCTAAACAAACTCCCTGGAGCACCCAGTGGGAGATGTGTATGGTGGTGAGCAGGTCTGCCTCAAACACCAGCCCAACACCCATAGCATTCCTCCGCGAGGACGTGGTGTACACGGGCGTCCGCAGCGTGTTCTGTGGCACAAGATGTACAAAAAAGTAAACAACTGTTGGGAAGGATGATCAAAATGGGGAACTATGTTACACTCTAGAGATGAGCAGGGCCTGTGGTCCGCACCTTTAGCCTGAGGCGGCGGGCCTCTATGGGTATGACTTTGAGAATGGGCAGTTCGACAACCAGCGCTTTGGGTTTACTCCTCACCAGGCAGCCCTTCTCCATGTCCCAGTCTGCTCCCTCCAGATACAGGCCGGACACAAAACAGCCTGCGGGGTAAAATCACCCTCAGTCTTCACAACTCGAAACCAATCCCGCTTCGAAAGGACAAGTGTCGCTTCTTTACCTTGTCCCGGTCTGTCACTGACTTCCTCCTCGCTGCGGTACTGGGTCACTTGTGTGTACAGTGTGGAAAGATCCAGGGGCCAGCCGTTTTTCCTGCACGCAGCTTGGACCAGGGCAGTCAGGTAGGACTCTGGGATATGAAGTCCTGACAGCCACATTACCTTTGGCTCACCCTCATTCACCTGATGAACACGACATACACAGATACACTTTGACATTAAGATATATATACTTATTCAATACGTTTCTTAGGTATTCTGTAATTTAAGAATAATACGGAGGGCTACATGTAATACACAGCGAGTGTCCAGTCTCACCCAGCCACTATACTGTTCATAACGCCGCTTGAAATGGCTCATCCAGTTGCCGAGGGACTTGAGCGTGTCGGGCGCCAACTTCTTCCAAATGGCGGGGATGTGCCCGTTAAAAAGAGCCCGGGCGACCTCATCCAACTCACTGCTCATGCCCACCTCACCAGCCAAAGCCTGCAGAATACGAGAGGAT
The DNA here is from genome assembly GCA_016785305.1 of Colistium nudipinnis. Lineage (NCBI taxonomy): Eukaryota > Metazoa > Chordata > Actinopteri > Pleuronectiformes > Rhombosoleidae > Colistium > Colistium nudipinnis. Next base: position 556,674 of record JAFBJU010000120.1, on the reverse strand, counting down.
TAGAACAAACCCCCAAATCTGTGTGACGAGCGAAGCACTTGTGTGACCCTTCCTTCTCACCCTCTGCAGCTCAGCCAGAGAGCGCTGCATGCGGACCACCAGTTTGTTGAAGCGCTCCAGTTCTTGAAGCAGCACCACAGAGGTCGGGGAAACGTCCGAGCCAAACGTCTTACGGATCACGTCCATGTCGAATAGCTGTGGAAGCTTGGTATGAATGTCCCGGGCCACCTGGCTGATATGCTGATCCCTACTGATGCTTCCACCAGATTCACCTGTGGCATAGGAGAGTGGAAAAATAACAGACGACACTACCCCTCGATGCACTTTGGCGCAGAGATCCATATAAATCATACCCGACTGTGGCTGCAGGTCTATAAGATGAGTCCACATGTCTTTGGCTGCTTGTGTGTAGTAGCCTATCTCTGCGTTGGAATGAAGGCCCAAAACCTCGGGTGTATTTGCCAGTGGCAGGCTCTCAATCTCATCTGTCACACATGAAAGGGTCATTGATGAAAAGTGACAGAGCCGTACCCATTATTAAGAAAGATTATGTCAATAAATGCAAAAAAAAATCAACTGACCAACATATACGTCCTTGGGCCCATTCGGAGGGATCTTGTATTCTACATCCTTATTCTTAAAGAAGTGGAAGTCCTGAAAGGTGTAGAAGAGGAAATCTCCGAGGTACTCGTCCATGTAGACCTTCAGGATCCTGCGGTCAAAGCCGTCTGTGGCTCGGCCACCATACATCACCTATAAAACATAATACACACACGCGCACACACACAAACATACAAAACAACTAAAAGCGTTGTTTTGCAGGACGACATAAGATTAAGAGATTAGATAAGATAAGATAGATTCAGCCTTACCTCCCCAATAAGGTATTTAAGACTTTCCCAGGGAATATTGCTGTCTCCCTGGTGGTGAGATTTGGTCAGATAGGTTTTCAGGATCTCCATACACACCTGCCGAGAACGTTTCCATTTTTTAGACCAATAAAAAGTCAGAAACAACTGATTACTGACTCAAATCTAAGTGTCCTGGGCAACTTACAAAGAAATCCGATTCGTTGAAGTCATAGGGGACGTTCCAGCCAATCTTGCCGTACTTGCGCCTCTCCTGCACCACAGCATGGAAGAAGGCCAGCACGTACACCAGGCTACGGAAGGCAGGGTGTGGGCACTGGGTGAGGGTCTCATGGGAGATTTTGGAGAACGTGGCTCTCATATTGAGCTTGAGGCCATTGGGAGGCTCCGTCACTACCTGCACACAGTATTATTTGAAATTATGTGAAATTGATTTTTATTCTATCAATATTGCTTTTTGACCAAATGTAAACATTACAAAAAACAAGCTGTGTCATCATGTTGAATGGAAAGAGATTAATGCGGATGCACAGTCCCAGTTTCTAAAATTGTCAATTTGTCATGTATTTCTTCCATGCTCACTGAAGGTGTGCAGTTTCTTAAAGTCCATCATCTTGATCTATGATGAAAATGGAAGTGTCCTTTAAAAAATATGTAAAATATGTATTTAACACATTTACATAATAACACCTACACAAGGTACTCCAGGTTCTAACCATTGGATTCCAGGAAGGTGACCCTGTCTTTTACAAACAGTCAGAGGAAAAACCCCCGTTGAAGTTATCGCAAACGTATTTTTCACCTTCATAGATTTTTGCAGAATGCCAATGGGGAAATCCTTAATGGGGTTGGTGGTGACCCACAGGCGGAAGTTGGGATTGGGCTTGGTGATCCTCTCCAGGGACTTCTCCAGGTCCTTCAGCCACTTTACCAGCAGGTGGCAGTTTTGCAGCATTAACCACTGTCCACGGGACACTGCACTCTCCAGGAACTGCAGTGCCACCTTTAATAATGGGGAAAGAAAACAAATCAAAAAGTTTTCCTATTCCTTACAGTGGCGACCGGCTGATGCCTGCGCTCATCACGCCTGGCATCAGACACGTGACAGACTCGCACCTTTTCTTGGCCTTGGCCCATAGCCAGGAACTTGAACTTGTTGCCCCCGCAGCCTGATCGCTCAGCTAGTTTCATGAGGTCACTGGCGGGGTCAGAGCCGGGACTCAGGATGAAGATAATGGGGGAGGAAGGTGTGCTCTGTTCATAAATTGCGTCAAAGCTGATCACGGGGGGCTGCACATATCTGAGTGGGAATACAGGGAAAACAGAAAACCAAATGTGGATTTGTCTTTTTCTTATCTTAGTTAACCTTATTAATTAAAGTCTGTGAAGGTTCTCAGTCATCCAGGTCAGGGTAATATCAGGAGAAAGCAGGCAACTGGACTAGTTGAAAAGGATTCGAAAAAAATGTTCAACTAGTCCAGTTGCCTACTTAGAATAGCTCCTGATAGCACTATATTTTAACTTGTCAACTGAAACCCACATCGCAGCGGGGTGTGAACACAACAATGTGTTGTGTGAATGTGTGTTGGTGCGTATACAGTATATATGAGAGAGAGACAGAGACAGAGAGAGGGACAGAGAGAGAGACAGAGACAGAGACTTACTTCTCTCCCATGGTAACAGTCACGTAGTCTGCTACAGCTCTATAGACGCGATCAACACGGAAGCAACGCAACACCAGCAGCTTCTGAAAAGGGGACAGCACGTCCTCGTATTTCACGGGGAACGGAGCCTGCTCTGGTCCATCTAAGTCATACCACTGAAGGACAGAGACAGAGAGAGGGACAGAGAGAGAGACAGAGACAGAGACAGAGACAGAGACTTACTTCTCTCCCATGGTAACAGTCACGTAGTCTGCTACAGCTCTATAGACGCGATCAACACGGAAGCAACGCAACACCAGCAGCTTCTGAAAAGGGGACAGCACGTCTTCGTATTTCACGGGGAACGGAGCCTGCTCTGGTCCATCTAAGTCATACCACTGAAGGGAATAAAAAATAATAATTAATCGGATTAAACTCTCAATTGATGAAGTAAAATGCCGTGGAGACATCTCGGCTACGTACAGATTTCCAGTCGGTGGAATTTTTTTCCACGTCATCGGGCAGCGAGTCAAACTGCTCAGGAAAGAGCTCCGCGAGTTTTGCGATGTCTTCCCAGCCCTGGTCTGGAAGCCAGTCGCAAGGCTTTTGGCGCTTGCTTTTTTCCAGGGACAGATTACCTTGACACGGGAGGAGGAAAAACATGGAAGGTTTTTTCTTTGAACAGTGTGTGCGTCTGTGATCACTTAGACGTTCTGCTGGAGTCTCTTTAGAGCGAGAGACAGCTCACCCTTGGTAAAGAACTCCAACTCCTCCTGAAGTACTCTCCCTTCTGCCTGCTCAATCTTTATGGTCATGTTGAAAGAAAAGAGAAGCTTGTGTCGCTCAAACAGACCTGAGGACATACAGTCAGATTAGATGACATCATCCACAAAACGAAATAAACGGTAATAAATGCTTTCCTAATAATAATTGCACTGACTATTCTCCGTATTATTCGCCGTTCCTGTGCGTACCTGTGCATCCGTAGTTGTAAACGCTGGATGTCAGAGTGTTCATGAGGTTCTCCAGTCTTTGGGGCAGAACAGGGTCTGGCAGAGATTTGCGCAGCGAAAAGTCAAACACTTCCAGGTAGGAGGCCAGAGAGTACTGGTACATAGTGTTCACCAGGGCCATTTCGGTCAGGACAAAGAACAGGAGGGCACCGCGCTTGGCAGCCGGTCGGTAGCCGTCCCTGAGTTTATCGATGTCCACGGATGTCTTCTCGGCCAACTTAAGTTTCTCAAACACCTGATCAACACAACACCAAACAAGGAAAAAACATATATATCGTTTTTTTAATGTATTGATAACTACCGTCACCTTTCTGTCCCTGTGTTCCTCCCACGGCCAAGCTCACCTCGCTGGCTTTGGACTTTGTTTCGTCCAGTGTGTGTACCAGCTCTGTGTTGTCCAATATGTTGCCCGTAGATGTGGCCAGCTCTCGGAGCAGGGAGTCCCCGAGGTTCTTCAGCAGCTTCTTGTTGTTGCTCGTCTCTTGGATCAAGCGCTCGCGCTGTTCCTCCAGCTCCTTCTTCTCAAAGCCCATGATAACACTCAGCAGCTGGTCCTCCAGACCTTTCAGTGTCACTACACGGAACGTGTACAAAACACGGACAGAGAGACAAATAATTGTGTGCGTGCAGTTTAGATGTCGTCGACAGAAACTATGCTTGTGTGACCAAACGGGTCTTACCAGTATAGTTAATGACCATGGCTTTCCCAAACACCGACGGAGAATATTTTGGGTTGGCCAACTTAGTGTTGAGATACAGTTTAAAGTTGGGATCATAGTCCACCTCCTTGTCACCCAGCATGACGACCTGCCTCCCCTCTCCACCTTTTACGTTCTTCTCCAGTACGTTGTCAATCACAGGGTCGATGTACTCGTCCACATCTTGGAAGAGGAAAGGGAAACCGTATTTGATGGCCATCTCTAGCTGCTTCAGGAAGTCTGGATCGTTGAAAGATGAGATCTGGGGGAGAAAAAGAAAGTCACGATCACATGTCGGGGCTCTTTCCAATTTCCAAAGACTCCGGGGTTGTCGGCAGCGGGATCCTGTGTAAGCATTCATTCTGGGACGTTTGATCCTTTTGAAAGTAATAATAGAGATAAGAAATAACTCAAAACTACAAATCCTTTGCACCTTGAGGTTGTTGTTTTCTTCTTTCTTCTTAATCCAGTTGAGGGCTTGCTGCTGTGGATCGATGCACAGTGGAAATCGGCTCCCTCTGATTGTGAGCATGCCATTTTGCACCGACAGCTCGTCTGGAGGTAAGCCCTCGGAGCCCCATCTACAGAAACATACAGGGTTTAGATGACAGACATATTTAAACGCATAGCCTCCGTGGTCAGAGACTAGTGCGGACAAAATAAAGAAAAATCCACATATTCTCAACAATATGGCACCTGCCCCTGCACAAGACACATTTCTCATCATTTGATGGGACGAATTAAAGTCGCTTGTAATATTCTCAATGGTTTAGGACAACACAAAAAATGGAGAGAGAGCACACATCGCCTCTCACCTGCTGATTTCCACTTCATCAGTAAGAAGGCTTTCCACTTTGAAAGGCCGGCTCATGGGGATGCCTCGCTCCTGCACGTCCTTCACCCACACTCGGTATACCATTTCATTCCTGAAGTCCCAGCTGAAGGCCCCTTCATAGCTCAGGAAAGCAGCAGCCATCAGACAGTCACCGAGGAGACACACACGCCTGCGCTTCAACTCCTCCAAATCTTGGGTCCAGCTGAATGGGGAACGTTATGGTTAAGTCAAGTCATGCTTAAGTCACAGGGGAAGGCGCTGCGTTGTATAGTCTCACCGTTCATTCTCAGAGCTCAGGCCTGAGATGAGTTTGTCGGCGGCTACCAGCCTCCTCTCCATGAGCTCAGCCTCCTCCTGCAGCTGCTGTTTCTCCTCAATGGCAGCTTGGTACTTGTCTCCGAGAGCCTGCAACTCTCGCTGGATATTGCTGAGCTCACCCTGAATGTGCTCCAGCTCCTTCTTACTCTGAAAGAAGTTCTTCTCCAGACGCGCCACCTAGGAAAATGTTGGGAGGTACGTAGGATAAATCTGTGTTCCCCGTTGTGGAGCATGAGGTAAAACCTCCTTGCAACCTCACATTACCTTCTCTCTTTTGGGTTTTATCTCCCTGGCCACCTCACAGTAACCAACGATAGCCTCAACAAACTTGAACATTCCCGAGCCCGCTTTACTGATGGCTTGCATCTCCTCGAGGCTTGTCTGGAGGTTCTTCAGGAAGCCTGGTATGGAGGAATTGCAAACAACGGTGGCGCACTTGGTCGACACACGCGGCACCATCCCATACAGTAGACGGGCGCTGGCGTTTGCCCCTTTTTATGGCGAGTTTCCACCGCTCGTGGAGTCGACGTACCTTTGACAGTCCTGACCTGGTTGTTGCTTATGGAATCACAGTCCATCTCCATCAGTGAGCGCAGGAAGTTGGCCTCGGACATCATCCCCTTGGCGGACTGCCAACTGATCTCTTCGTGGCCGCGCAGCACCAAGATGCACTCGCATACCACCTGCACCTGTTTGGGTGGCTTGGCAAAGGATCTGCAGGGTCGACAAGCCAGGGCAGATGAAGTGATAGGAGAATCGCATGGGGGTCAATTTTCTGTCCAATAGTTTAGTGTTGTCTTCTTTTCTAAATGAATTCATTTTCAGCGAATGAACTCCCTAGTCAGTATGATTTAGGTTTTGTTAATTTATTTTTTTGTTAAATATGGGTTTCTAAATTCCAGATGTCAATGTCCATCTGTTAATTCATGCCTAGGGGGTCACTTTAAAAAAATACAGAATGGAAACAGTAATCTGAGTGAAGTACTTACCGGATCTCTGTGACGTCAGATTTTTCCAGGTCCTGCAGGGCGTTGCGGGCTGCCTCCAGCGCCGGCAGAGCCTCGGCCAGAGAACTTTCAGCTTCTTTCTTCTCCACCGCAATCACTTTGTTCTGCTCTTCGATTTCTTTGGCCTTCTCTTCTGCCAGCGTCTTTTTCTCCTCGGCTTGAAAGAAAAAATATTTTTGGGTTTACTCTTGGATTTACAGGACACCGTTATTTTGTTTAGCCACACCAGAAAATACATCTATAATAGGGAATAGATACAGTAACCCACTGACCCACAGTGGTGTTTGTGGCGATCTCGTCCAGCAGGGCTTCGCATGCGGTGGCCTTTTCAGCCAGGACCACCTTCTGCTCTGCTAGCTTTACATTGAGCTCCGCCAGCTGCTCACTGGCCTCCTTGAGTTTATCCAAACCACCGTCTAGGTGCCTGCACTGAGCTAGAAGAGGCGTGAACAAGTTAAAGAAACAAATTGTCTGTCGAATCATCGCCAAAGTACAACCGCAGAACCAAATCCAGTGAGTCGTCTCACCCAGGATATACTGGTCCTTTTCCTCTAAGAGTTTAGAATAGGTGTTAATGTAGTCCAGGTAGTTCTTTGGTGTGACATAGTTACTACGCCTGAGTTTCTGCTGGAACAGCTTGCTGAAGTCCCCCACTGAAGTGTGGACCATGCACACGTGAGCAATCAGCTCCGCAGAGTGTGCTTCAGGAATCATTGGACTTTCACCTTTAAAGAAAGAGAGAGAGAGAGAGAGAGAGAGAGAAAATCAGTGAAATTATTCTTTAAAAAAACAAATCTAGATTTAGGAATAGTCTGATACCATCTAAAGAAAGTAAAGAAAACCCTCAAATGGTTATATGAAAACAAATATGTTCTTCCAAATGCTTGTGCAAAAGGTGTATGTATAATTACACACCAAGGAAAGACTGCGCAACCGCAAGTAATGCCTGCGGGGGCCATGGCAGGAACCAGTCTATGACAGTGTTGTTCATCAGTCCTGAGAGGGGGGTGGGGAAAATCATTAATAATTAATAATTATAATAATAATCATAATTGAACCAGGAGAGGGCCGACGAGGAATTTCACCTGGAAAGTTCCTGCAGCGTGTCCTCAGGGTGTCTCCCACCGGAGACATGCCCAGAACTATGTGCAGATTGTTGGCACTCTTGGTGACAAAGTGCTGCCACACGCTTTCTTTGGAAGGACCGGCTCCCGTCTTCAGAGCCTCATCGCGAAGCTGGTTGACAACCGACTCCTTCTCGTCGTCAGGGAACAACGCGGGAACAATGCCTAACGAGAGAGACAGGGCGTGATCGATGTGGTCAGGCTGTCGCTTTGAGGAAAGATAGACAAATGTGCGGTGAGCGGGACAGGAGAGCGACCTCCAACCTGAAGTGAGCATGTTGTTAATGAGTTCCAAGAAGCCTTCCTCGGCAACATGGCCATCAGTCAAGAGGAACACCATCCTTTTATTCTCGATGCCAAGCTTCAAATACAGTGTTTTCAGGTCTTCACGGAGGTTTGCCTCGCCGTATCCTCTGCTTAGTGTTATCTCGAACACCTGGGAAAAGTGGGTTTCCATTCATGATTGTCGCACGTTTATGTGGAAATATAAACCGGAGTTTCCCCATTGACTTTCTCATATAGCAGCTTTCAAAGTTAAAGATTGCTGTTTTACCATATCATAAATATTCCAAGAGAAGATACAACAATATTATGGCAGTGAAAGATAGACATTTTGTGTCTTGTATACATTTTCCTCCATTGCTTGTCATAAAATATTTGGTGTGGACATGAATAAAAATAACCCTTATGGCATTTAGGCGTTTAAGTCGAAAGAAATTAAAAATAACGAGCTTTACAACCTCACAGCCGGCAGCGAAGGCCGCGATCTTGGTGAGGGACTGCTTGCCGGAGCCCCCCACGCCGACGAGCAGAGCGTGGCCACGGTTGATGCGGATAATGCGGTGCACCCGCGTCAGGTGATCCAGAGCATCATCAAAGAGTACTAGGTTCATACTCGACTTGCTCTCGTTGTATTCCTCCAAAATTTCCTGCCAACAGCAAAGACGCATCGGTTTCATATTCGTCCATGGATTTAACCAGTTATCGTGTGATGGGCTGGAGCCAATCCCGACTAACGTCGGGGAAAGAAACCCATGCAGACGGAAGGAAAACCTGCCAACTCTATTATGACACAAATACAACTTGACTGTACCTGAAACAGGGCTTTTGAAGCGTCATAGTCCTGTATGTCCTCATAGACCCTGGGTTCGGTCTCGCTGAGGGCTGTCCTGTAGTCTCCAAAAAGAATCGGATCCCTGAGGACCGCATCCAGGTCTGAGTTGAAATGCTCCTCAATCAGTTTCTTTATGTGGCCTTGGACCTGGTTGCACAGGCACACATTGGACACATGCAACGCTACAAAACTTCTCCTCAAACAGTGGGGTTAAATCATACTATTTAGACAGGAGGAAGCGTTTACATTAGTTGCTGAATGCGTTCATTATTATTATTTATTACCAAGGCTTTGTCAGTTTCATCAATTAGTCTGTCATGGAAGATTCTCAGGCACTCATTTCTCCAGACTCGCACAAATTGGGTAACGGTCAAGAACCTGTAAGAAGAAAGAAGAAAACGTCGACCATGAACTACATAGACTCTTTTTTTTGTCCGTCAATAAAGTGAATGTGGTGGATCAGACCGGTCAGGTTTGGTGAGGGTTAGTCCATTGTAGACCCTCGACAGGTCCCTCAGATTGAAGATGTAGTGGAATTTGGAGGGGGTCGGTGGCAAATCTTTGATGATGCTCTTGTACAGTTCCAGTGTGCAGGAGGTGACCTTATCACAAACCTTCTGTACGCCATCCTCAAATGGCTGAGACCCGACACAAAACATTCCATCAAGGACATTAGACATGAGCCCTTATGTTTAAACACCGGAGATTCTGATATGCATCGACGCATGAGGATAAGAGATACTCACTCTGGTGTGGCCTTTGATAATGGAAGCATAGATGAGGTGGAGCGACTCCATTGAAGGGAAGGGCATGCCGAAGACACTGAAGAGGGAGATGAAGCGGGGGTCCACCTTGTTCCTCCCGCCCCCTGCCTTTCCCATGGCAGCAATAAAGCCCAGGTCCTTGATGATTTTGTAGTTCAGCTCCTTCCCTCTGTCATATATGCCTCCTCGGTCCAGTAACAGCTTCAGAAGCGCAATGGGCTGTTGTGTGTCATAATGATCCACCTGGATAGCATGTAATATATTGCAATCTTGTTAATATGTGTACTGTCATTCACCAGAGTACAGGAAATAGGAGACTTGGTTGAATACTTGGAGCACACACACACCTTTGGCATGTTCATGTCATCTATAAAGATCAGCAGTCTCTTTCCCATGGGAGGCCCGTAGGTCTCTTTGGTCCTTTTCTCCACGTTGGCCTCCAGGTTCCTCTGCACATCTATCGAAGTGGTTCTGGACGAGAAGTTGATGATCAGAGGGATCTGGAGGGAAAGTGGGAAGAAAAAGAAAAGGACTGAAACTCAAATAACATGACGACGGACAACACGAAGAGAGAGTAAACGCACCTTTGTATCATCTGCATCGAGGTTTTTAAGGAAGTTACGAATCGAGGCGGTCTTGGAAGTGCCAGACTCGCCCACTAAGAGCACCGGCCTCTTAATCTTCACCATCTGTTCAAGGATCCAGCTGGCCCTCGTGGTGTCAATAGTTGGCACTTACACGGGGGATGAGTAAACAACAACATTTATCATTCAGCATACACACATGCATGTACGCAGGGCACTTGGTTAGTCATCAGAGCAGCAAACATTGATCATTACCGAGGATATCAGAAAACTTCGTTTCAGGGTTGTGAATGTATTTTGAGACCAAGGAACTCCAGGAAACCCACTTCTCCTGTGCGCCATCAAAATGGAAATCATACAGACTTGGCAGGTATCCTGTATGGATGCAGACATTATGTCATATATAGTAGAACAGAGAGAGAGTAAGGAGTAAAGAGTAAATCTGTGAAAAAAAAGTAACACCATGACATTCATTCACTCTACCTTAAATTGTAAAGCATCAACAATCATTCAAATCATGTGTTTTTCTTAACCTGGGATCTCTCCGGGTCCAGCCAAGGTTTTCTCATCCTGCACAACAGTTAAGCAGGAAAGACTTTTGATGTAGTCATCAAATTTGATCCTGCCACTCTCCATCAGCGTGGCCCCCAGTGAGCAGTAAACGGCTTCCAGGAAGTAACACTCCAGGACGGCGGCGCTGCGCCCTTCACTTTCGAGCAGCGCGTCCAGTGTCGAGCACAGCTGAGTCACCTGAGCATAACCCCCCGTGGACAATTGAGTTGCAATGTGAAGATGGGACTATACTAATCATTCGTTTTACGAATGCATGGATACAAAAGTACAGGTACTGGAGAGAGCTAAAGGGGAGTAGCCTACCATGTTGAGATCTGTCTGTGGGACAACAGTCTTCAGTTTCTGGCCCTGTTTGCCATCAACAATTCCATCCACAATCATGTCAATACAGCTGTGCACGTATTTCTCAAACAGTATGTGGAGCGCTTCACGTTCCTGGAGAAAACAAACAAACAGAGTGATGAGATGTTGATTTGAATTATGAACAAGCACAATTAATTACCAAGTAGGGCAAATGTTTTGTTTTCCAAACCTTTTCAGGTCTCTTTTTCAGCCATCTCTGCCAGTACGGGGTGTATCGCAGGTTTTTGGTGTCAACGAAAACCATCCCACAGCGGGAAACAGTGGCAGGGGAGGCGTACAGCAGATCTCCGACCTGTAACGGTGATGTTTATTTTGTTGTATATGAAACGCTTAGACAGTTGCTTTGCAGAAAAGCATACAAAAAAAATGTTTTTTTCAGCAATCCTGACACGCAGACAAACCTCAAACAGTAGGGCACAGTGATTCTGTAAACGGATCCGCTCTCCATTGGCCAGTGTGAGAAGCTTGTTGTCATCCATCACCGAGTTCATATTCTCAACCCACAGAGCGTCCACATCTCCATCAAACAGGATGTACCTGTGGGTCAAAGTTTGTCTTTTTCGTGGCATTTCACAGGAATATTTTCTTTTTCTATTAAGTGCATGGATATTGAATGACTAAAGCTGATTTCGGGCATGAACTTCTGAACTGGGTCTCGACATTTTTCTGAGTTTCCAGAAGACTTCATGTCTTCACCTTATTTGTCTTGTTTTGTTTTTTTAGTACCTTCGCTCTTCTTTGTCTGTTGGCCTGTTGATGTCACGGAAGATGTTGGATAGGATCCCATCCGTCCAGTCACGAGTGTCGGGATCCAGAATACCATAAAGTTCAGTGACACTCATGGCCTTTGGGTTCAACGGGTACATCTTAGTTTGCATTCCCAATCTGATGATGCAGAATAAAAAGTTAAACAGTTCAAAGTCGGAACATAAAATATCAGAACGGTGATTCAAACTTGGGTATTGCAAACTGACTTTGTCTGAGCTTGACATAACGTGTTGACGACAACCGATTTCCCCCCACCAGTTGGTCCCACAACCATAGTTGTGTGTCTGGTCATCATGGTCTCATAGATCTGTACTACTTTATCCACCTGCCACCAAAAAGAGCAGAGCTGATTGACATCTAACCATTGATCTGCTGCAATTCAAGCTTGGCGACCAAAACGCAACCACCCGCGACTTGTATAAATCGAAACCCTGAGGTGAGGGACCTGGTTAGGCAGTACGACGTATTTGTTTTCTTGCAGGCTCTGTTCCACCGCGTCGTTGAGGTCGGGATAGCGCACGCGAGGGCAGTCCAGCTGAGGGAACAGGTCCGAGATCAGCCCCAGGAACAGTGGCACATCCTCGAACACAAACTTGGGAAGGTTCATGTCCCTGAGAGCACGCATTAACACCACATCCTGTGGACAAAAAAATGTAAAAAAAAACAAAAAAAACAGGCAAATTTAAATGAATGCGCCCAATTTTCCCGGCGGCAGTCAAACTTCAGTTTGGGAAGTCAAATAACTTCCATATTGAAGATGGCTCATCTACCTCTCTGAGGTCTGGTGAGCCTCTCTTCAGCTCCCCCGCCATCACAAGGACAGACTTCAGAGCTCGCAGGCCAAAGTCATAATGAGACTGCTTGGACAGCTGCTCACGAGCCAGTTTGTACAGCACTGTCATCTTCTTGGCCAGCACCTGAATTCAACGAAAATGAACTGATGAAGTCCTCAGTAACAAATGGCAGTTAAAAAACAAAGCCTTATCAAACTTCTTGGCTTCTTCGGGTAACTGCGAGCGGATGTCTCCACCAATAAAAAATGCTCTCCAGGTATATCCATTTTCGTTGCACCAGCAACCATACCTTTTTTAGTGTGGAGTTATAGATTTATCTATGCTCACGATATATGAAAAGGAAGCAATCTTCCAAATAATTCATTACATATTATCTACGCATTTCTGATTTATAGTATAGTATAAATATTGCACTTCATAGTAATAATGCATGTATGCATGGTCAATTCCTGCATTCCCGGCTGATTTCGTTGGTCATAAAAGTATCAACTAAATAGTTAGCATGTCATTTCTTTTTGTTTTGCACGTGTGTCCCTCACCTTGGCCATTAGGAAACCCTCGGAGAAGAGCATGATCTCGCAGATCTGCTGCAGGTCAGGCACGATGACCACCACAGGCCTGAAGAGGGCCTTCACCGATTCTGGTAGCTCTGTGCGTCCCGCGTAACCCGGGTTCATGGTGATGAAAATCCCCATGCGGTCATCCAGGCTGATCTCCTGGCCCTCAAACTGATGCACAACGCGAGAGGGTGACGCAGAAATAAGCTTGGATGGAAAGTGTTAACATTTGAAAAGTGGAAAATTGTCTGATGGATTGGTCTGAGGCTTCTGCGCGAATACGGTAGACTTACATGAAAACTTTTAAGGTGCAGAATTAGAGCATTGCGAATGGTCTGGATCTGGGAGGAGATAACTGACAACACCGAGGCATCGATGCGATTGAACTCATCGAAGCAGCCCCAAGCTCCACACTGGGCAAGGCCGGAGAAGATCTTACCCACAGCCTGCATAAAAGAAATGAATACAGACCCTCTATTTTAAAAAGAGACATAAGTGGAGGAGTTCCAACCAACCTCTAGATATTAATTCATCAGAACAAAGTATATTATATAATAATGGTCCTCGTCCTTTCACAGGGATATGTCAAAGGAACACGGTAAACGTTAATCAGACATTATCAGTACTACTTCTTCCGGGGGCGGTTTCTTACCATGTAGTCCATGCCCTCACCACAGTTTGTGACCACACAGAGCAGGCCCAAAGCCTTGGCTAGATCTTTGGTGGACTCGGTCTTTCCCGTGCCCGCCGGTCCAGCGGGAGCGCCACCCAGGTACATGGACAGGGCCTGCATAAAAAAAAAAAAAACCCAAGATCACAAAAGTCTCTTTTGTAAAAAAAAAACAAAAAAAAAACAGCAGCTCACTCATTGTATTTTGTTGCTACAAACATGCAAAGCTCCTCAGACCTGAGTAAGGGTGAGGTAGATGCGGTCCGTCAGTGGGGTTATGACCAATCGACCATTCAGCCCCATGTATTCATACCCATACAGGAATGAGGCACTGCACTGGTTCACAAACAGGTCATCCTGTTGTTTGACCCAGTAGAATCGTAGCTGGCTTTCCCACTCAAACTCTCGTGCATCCAATATACTGGAAAGAGATTGGATTCAATCATTCAACTTTACATGCAAACATAATACGAGTTAAGACCGGGAAAGGTTTACCTGTTGAGAACGAAGCTGTCCACAATGTCTCTTGCGTGGACGTCGATGATGAGCACAGTGTTGATCTTCCGTCTGTCGTTTTTCTTCATGGGTCGAGTGATGCGTGTGACCAGCTCGTCAATCTGCTGGTGCATTTTCTTTGCGTAGTCCTTCAAGGCATACTTGTCGCCCTTCTTGACATTTTTAAAGACATCCTCCACCTCCCAGGTCCACCACACTTGATCGGCAGCCAGCACCACCATGCCCTGGTAGAGCAACATCCAATCCACCCTGCAAAACAAGAATAACAATTTTTCCTGCGGCTCATTTGCACATACAGACACGTGCGGTACGAGTCACATATTCAAAAATCCACAGGAAATGAATGTTGAATGAACGAATGGACTTTTTACGTGTCACTTTTCTAGTCTGCAGAACCATGTAAAGCACGTTAGACAACAAGGTACATTTACACACGTTCATATATCACATGATCTGGGGTTCCGTGGCCGGGCTAAGAAGCCATCGACTTGCAGACGGGGGGGTTGCGGGGATAAAGCCATGAAACATCATAATATTGGGAGGGCCTTCTCTATCTCCTGAGCCACAGTGGTCCGTGCACACACCTGCTCCTGTCCTCGCAGTAGTGGAAGATGGCTTCTTTTGTGATCAGCCTATTGGTCTTCCTCATCTCCAGCAGTACCGCCGTCATCCACTCCTCTACTCTGCCCTCCACTGGGACGGGCTTCCTCAGCTCCATCACCTCGCCCTCAGCAGACACCATGGCGCCGGCCACCGTCTCCCCGTTGCTTTCCACATCGAACCTCAGAGACGCGATGTTGTCGTACATCTGGTGGAGGAAAGAACACCAACACATGTGAGGTGTTTTTATGCAAAGACTTATTTGATCATTCGTATGGCAAGTATCAGCGGGAAAGTACCTTGATCATATGCTCCTGGACACAGGCCGGGTCACTACTGCCCAGGATGCTGAGCAGTTCATCATCAGAGATGAAGAAGAAACGGGGAAACACATTCCGCTTAGAGTCCAGGTAGTCACTGAGACTCTTCTGGCACCTCTCCAGACCGTCGCTCAGGGACTGCAGCTCCGTTAGCCGCTCGGGGAGCAGGCAACACCGTTTAATGTTCGGGCCCTTCACCGTGTCACTCATTATCTTCAAAAAGAAAATATATTATTTCAAGATGTCCGGTAATGCTGTAATGAGCTTTCACCAGACTAAGATTTTGGCGACACTGACTTCTTTGAACTTTTGGTCGATGTTATCAAACTTCTTGGCTTCTTCGGGTAACTGCGAGCGGATGTCTCCACCAATAAAAATGCTCTCCAGGTACATCCATTTCCGTTGCACCAGCAACCATACCTGTGGGAGAAATAAAAAACGGTTTTCTCGGTTGGATTTTTTTTCGGTTCAACTAAAGTGTGACGAGAGATTTAGTCACCCCGACTGACCTCTATGGTCTCACTAATAAGAGACAGGTCTTTCTCCCATTGCTGTATGGTGCCAAGGAAGTGTCCAATGAAACGGCTGCTCGCCATGCTCTGCAAGTTCATGGCGTCGTTTTCCACGCTCAGCAGGATCTCGTCCACCGCACCCAGAATAGACCCACGTTCCAGGGTCCCTTTAAAATAGGGCTGCACACTGAATTTCATGTTCTCCCAGGTGTCCACCACCTCCTTCACTCCCTGGAAGCACACACGCGGACAAATATACAGCGTATGACATCAGTATTCACGATCCAGCGATAAACTGCTACATCTGATCCCTTGCTGCAGTTTGAGTCATTCACAAAGACGGATGCTTGCCTTCTCAATGCTGAGCTCCTTCACAGCAGAGGTGACGATGTCACTTATCACATGTGCGTGTTTATGCAACTCCATAGCAAACATGTTGGCCAGAGTGAAGCTGTCGGGGTTCATCTCAAAGCGAGTGCCCGTTCTCTCCATCAGTTCCTTCCAGTGTCTGTGGCCCAAAATATGAAAAACATTATTGATCTACTGGTCTACACATATTTTCAATATTTCCTACCCTTTAATGATTCGCCTTTAGTTGTTTTTTTTGTTTTACAAACACTGACCTGTCTCTGAGGGCCTCATTCTTCAGGTCCAGCAGGAGGGGCAGGGACTCTTTGAACTCTTTCAAGCGTCCCTCCAGGAAGAAGGCCACAGGCAGCGCCCGCACCTCTTTGGGCAGCTGCCTCAAGCGTTTGATGAAACCCTCGACACCCTCCTGCAGCAGCTTGATGTCTAAATCCGCCCACAGGGTCTGAGACCACTCGGTCTTTGCGTCCTGCAAGAGATATAGGCAAACGTGGAATACTTAAAACCACACAGACGGGTTATGTAACTTAAACAGCCACCGCGTCGCACCTTCTCGGCTTTATAGATGTCATATATTTGACTCAAGCTCTTCATATCCTTCTGCATGCTGATCACCTCCGGGTACACGGTGACCGGTAGGTCCAACAGCTTCTCAGCATTAACCAGCTCCTGCCGCCCTGCCATTATCTTGGCAAGGTCTGCCTCATATGTTGCCATGATGGTGAGCCCTGCAAAGACCAAAGAAAGAAAGAAACGGGTTCCCCTGCACATTAAACACAATACATTCCGGCTCTACGTCTAAGAACTAAAGGCAGGGTTCAAGTACCTTTCTCCAAATCATCTCCCACCGCTCCAGGTCCGTGCATGTTTAAGCTTTCAGCAAAGATAGACAACTCCTCCTTGAACTCTTCATTCTTCTCCTTTGTGATCTGTGGTTGTAACGGAGGCACATCGGAAAACAGCTGTGAACCTCGGAAACTGTGCTTTTCATCCAGAATGTGCGGGTTTGACATCTTACCTGAGTGAAGGATTTCTTGACATCCGTCAAGCTTCGATCTACTTGTTTGGCCTCCGTAAACAGGTCACTCCACATCTGGCCAATACTGGCCACCAACTCCAGTTCATCCTCGCCAACCTGTGCACAGCATTTAAAAGAAGTCAAGCAAAGGGAACATCTTGTGCTTTGAGGGAACAACGATGTAACACAAACATACAGTACCTCTATGTCGTACATAGCCATTGTTCTATATCGTTCCTTGATATCGCTGAGCTTTAACTCCACCTCTAGAGACTTGCCCCTGATGTCTGAGATGGTGCGGAGGACAGATTTCAGGTCTTCAAAGGTGTCAGGGCTCTGTTTCAGCTTCGCAGAGAGGTGCTTGTAGAAAATAACCATGAGTAAGAATGGCATAAAAGTTAAGATAAAAACATGAGGCAAATTGTGAAGCATAATTCAGTACCATGAATTCATCTCTCAAGTGGAAGAGATCCTCTTTGGCAGGTTTATTGAGGAGGCTCCCCAGAGAACTGATCCACGACTCAACCGTCTTGCGCACCGTGTGAACCAGAGGCTCCAGGTTTACATGGATGACGTGATCGGTCTTAAACAGGGGCTCCAACGTCACTTCCTGATTGATACGAGAAAGGAACTGAAGCTTATCGTCATACTTGACACAGGATGGTTTCCTGGCGGCAAATTTTTCATTGACAATCTTTTTGTTCTTCTCCCAGAGAGGCAAATAGCGTTTCCAGTGGTTGAGGTAACGGTCCACAGAGAGAAGCAGCCGCTGGATGTTCTGGGACACCGTCATGGCACTTTCATTGATCTGAGGATGCTGGCACACGTCGCTGAAAAAAGTAAATGTCACAAATTCATCCTCTCCGTCCACGCGTTGCGGAGGGCACTCAATGCAGGTCCCACGCATCCAACGCATAAATTGCTGAAACACAAAATTTGGCCAGCATTAAGTCACGCTGTCTCTGTGTATGAGTAGCGAGAAATAATTTTTCTCCAAAAACACGACACCCAATAGTGATGCGTAAGATAATCATGATGATCCGACCTTGGTGCTCTCTACGCAGTCTCTGATACACTGCATAATCAGCCAGTAGATCTCATTGCTTTGGGGCTGCAACACAATCCTTGGGGCAGAAAGGATGGCCTCCACTTGGAAGAGCACGGTACTTCCCATCAGTGCCATGTTGAAGGCCTGAATGCTCCTAAATATGAAATGCGGGAGGGATCTTACTGTGGTTGACACACACACACACACACACTGTAATGCAATTCAAAGGAGCACTGATGATACCACTAACAAAATAGGATCACTTCTCAAAAACATCCGCATTGTGTAATTACCTCAGCACCATCTTGTTAAGGGAGTCTAACACCTTGCGTTCCCAGTACATGTAATATTCTGCCATGCATGTGGCTTTCCCAGTGCTGGTTGCCAGGATCAAATGTTCCGTTTTAGTAATGAAGGGTCCGATATCAGCATACTTCCGACTCAGCAAATTCACAGTTTTTGCCCGTTCCCGCTCGATGCGTTCACAGAACTCCTTGACACCTTGGGAAAAGAAACGTGCAATTAAGTCAATGAAAGTAACTTTGAAATATATTATCCAATACATGAAATCCATCTATTAGTTCTACCTGGTAAGCCGCTTGATTCATCTGGGATTGGAAATGTCAGTAAGTTGGCCATCACCATGGACTGCAACTTGGAATCAATGTGTCTCTCATTCTTCTGAATCTGACTGACGACCGTCTCAATTTTAGACACCGCCTGGCTTCCTTGTTTAATGAATTCGGGAATACCTAAAACCAAAAAACATTACAACGTTATTCATTTCATCATAGCAAAAATTGTGCATGAATAAAATGACACTGACAATTCAGGCTCTATGTCATGCCCACCTAAGGAGTTCCAGTTGATTCTTTTGCATCCAAAATGCATGACTTTTTTGACCACTTGGATCTGTTGGGCCAGCATAATGAGTTGTGGCTCACTCAGGCTGTCCATCACAGAGCGGTAGCAGTTTACAATCTTGTTCAGATCGTCAACATACCTAGGACGACAATGGTGAAGCAAGTCCTTCTTTTCATTTTCTCACAATTGGTGGTCTGGAATAGGGTCCGCAATAACAGGTGCGCATCATTACCTGATTAATTTGTGGCTCTGCAGTGCAACATTTTGAGCCAGATGAGGAACAGAGTAGCCCAGTGACCCGAGGTTGTGGCTCTCCGAAATGATTTCCCTGACCTCTGGAGCAAAGTTTACACGGTATCGCCCACCATACTGTCGGTGGCTGTCAGCGGGTGGGACATCCTCCTTCGCAGTCTGGGAATGAGAAAAATAGAAAATATAGGCTGACAGGAGCATCAGAACGGATACTGGACTGGCATTTTTGAAGAGTCACAAGTAAAAAATAAAGGGTGACAGGCATTTACCACTTCTGCCAGGATTTGGTTTTCAGTGGGAACCAGGACCAACAGGGCTTTTTTCATTAGCAGTGGCAGGTTGTGCTCCGTCTCCGCCAGCCAGTGTTCATACTTCTTCGTCTCATATTCCCTGAACTGCAGTGCCACTTGCACATACTTGTCCTTGGCCTGAGCAGAACGCAGTGAAAGTCACGTAAAAGGTGTCGATAACATTACAGTGGTCTACGTCCATGTGGCGCGCGGTTCAATAGCTCACCGCTTTACTCCGTTCACTCTCCAGCATCTCTGGCACCTCCAGGAAGGGGAGGAAGGTGTGTTTGATGCGGTGGAGAAGAGACCGGACCCACCTGATGGATCCTGCCACAGGAGGCTCATCCTTATTTAGCTGTGGTGTATCCTTGTTTGCCTTGAAGATTTCATCAATGCTGTCCACCTACAAAGGCATAAAAACGGAATTCCACTAAGGTGCTCGTACTGGACCGTGGTCATCATTAGGATTATAATAATATTGCATATCAGTTGTGTTTTTTTTTTTAATGGTTTTGAATGATTAGGCTGACTGCTGTATACGGTTTTATATAGGAATAAAATTAATATAGAACAAATGTATTCTATATGACAAATGTCATTTAACACATGCGTGGACTCAGTGTTCAAGCTTTCTAATAATCAGATATTAACACACAGTATAATCAGCCAATCCTCAACCGGCACTTTTTCTTCACTTCACAGAGCCATACCTCTTTGCAATACTGAGCCAATATGTCATCAAATTTCCTCATCAAATGGTTACTGATGGCCTCTCTGGATCTGATTTGTTTGAATTTCAGGAGCATGTCAAAGGCAGCCGCTGAAGAGCGCAGCGTCTTGAAAGACTGATCGATGAAGCTGATGGCCTCTTCCTCAATAGCCTGTGGGGACAAATGGAACAAGTGAATCAGCTGTGGTATAACACAGAATTAGAATTATGGAACTTCATTGGTTTGAAATGAAAAGTAAATGAATCCTGGCAAGTATAGTTAAACTGTTGTTTCGATCCAGACCTCACATTTTCACAGCTTCTTTCTAGGGGTTCCAGACTCACCTGAGCCGTAGCATTGAAGTCTTGCATGATGATTTTCCAGCTGCTCTTCTTACAGATGTTGAAAGGACTAAAACTGACCTCCTCGATAGGCAAAACCAGACCGTCCACTCTGCGCAACACTTCATCAATGCGCTTTTGGTCACTGGTCACACCTTTCAGCTCTGGGCCAAAGATGTTGTAGAACTCTTCCAAACTCTGCACCAAACAAAACCAAGAGAGCCATAAAAAAAAGCTGCATTTCACACGTGCAACTGTTCTGTTCCTGAGTGAGAAGTCGGTATTCATTAAATTAAGGAACACTGACCTGCAAAACATTGTACAGATCCTGGCAGATAGACGCCATGTAATCAGTCCTCTCAAACAGTGTCTTGCGGTCAAATTCCCAGCGTGGATCTCTTCCGGATTCCTCAATTTCTGCTCGCACCTCAAAGTAGGATGACTTCCACAGGTCCAGGACCTGTTTCGCATCATGCACCTTGGATTTGGCCACTTCTCTCTTATCTCTGCTCAGGGTTAGGGTGACATCGTTAAGTTGCACTAAAACTGCAAAACACACCTGAAGAATAATGGCATTATTAAGTGTAGTTTAATGTAAACATTTAAGGACATACTTGAATAATGTGTTGACGTCAACAACTTGAGACACACGTTCGGACAGCTGCCAGGCAATGCGCTCCATTAGAGGGACCATACGTTCATTTGTGTTATAGTGGCAAGAGATTATCCATATAATTTGCAGGCTGTCCATCAGAGGAGGGATTGTCTCGAGAATCACACCAAAATTTGCTCCTGCAGTCAAATTCTACAAAAGAAAACTTTGAAAATAAGTACAGAAAATTGACAAAAAAAATATATAATATATATATCTATATATAACATATATATTACATCCAGCTCTAGGCCAATAAACTGTTGTTACCAGAGAACAGCTTAAGTCGGTAGAATACATATTTAGCAGTAATGCATTCATAGAAAGTGCAGCTTACCATAAAGTATCTCTCCAGGATGCTGAGAAAGCGAAAATTATCATCTGACTCAAGACAGTATTTATTAAGTTCAGCCATTGTTCCCTCCAGGGTCTGAACAATGCCTCCATCTGTTTTGGTCATCACCTCCAAAATCTTCTTCACCATCGGCTGTTTAAGCTGCTCGCTCAGAGCCGTCAGGATGGACGCACGTTCCTGCCAAAACGCTATCTCAGCCATAGGGCCAGGTGCCTGGAGGAGAGAGGAACGTACATGTTTCACATAAGATCACGTGTATCACCGTGTACATCCTACACTATCTTTACCTGCTTCCTGATTCATCCAAACCTGCCCAAGAAACTCGGAGTCACAAACCTGTGGCTTTTTGTTTTGCTGCTCCTCAATAAAAATGGTAATCTGCGCCTGCCAGTTCATTACGCACTGCTCCAACTTCTCTACCGTCTCCGGATTAGACACAAGTACGTCCACCTCTGGCCCAAGGTCCACCTCAGGGATGTGCAGTGTAATCTCATCTGTGACAAAGACAGTGCTCTTTAGATTGTTTATTGCTAGGACATGGTATAACATGATATTGGTTATTATCCTAAAATGCAAATACTGTCATATACTTCTGAAATCAAAACGAACGAGATTGGTATTATAATATATAAAATGATCTAACAAAACAAACCTTGAATCTGAAGGTTTTGGAGCGTTGTGTTGATCAGTCCCAAAAACTTGTGCGTCCTGTTCAGCAACTCGTCACGGATGGTGGCCTGCTCACTTGACTTCGCTGAACTCTCCTCTCCACCTTCTTCTTCTTCAGTGCTCCCCTCCTGAGAAGAAACCGCCTCACTTGGATAACCTGCTCCAGTGACCTTCATCTGGTGGACAGTAAGCAGGGGTATATACACCTGGAAAGAAACACAGTGAATACATGCATCGAGTACTCCAATTCAAAGAAACACGTCGGCTGTTACACAAAGCGATAACAGAGAGATTTTGGAGTGGCGGTTGTGTGTGGTGTCGTATGTGAATTGTTTTACATCTTACATTGGCAAGTTTGTTCTGCAGCGCCAGAATGGGGTGTCCACTGTGCATGCCAATGTCAAACAGCCCAGGCATCAGGACATTGGCTTCAGTCATGTCCAGTGGTTCAACAATGGTCTCTGTTTGGAACACAACACATCATCTCCAGGTAAATCCTTAAGCTTATGGAATAGGGCTCTTTAAGATGCATTATCGTAGTGACGCTCACCATTTGTGTTCCTAAGGAAGTAGAAGACACTTGATTTCACAAATCTCTCCGGGTAACTGTTGACAGCCACGTGAAGCTCGGTGTGATAAACCACCTGAACCTCAATCCTCTGAAGAACAGAGGGAAAACAGAAGTTGGTTGAAAGGTGTTCGATTATATCTTTCCTCTCAATCGTTAAGTAGTGAAACGCAGCAATAATGAAAGGTATGAATATGAGTTCAATCTCACATGGCTGGGACTTTGTTCATCTGCCTCCTCTGTGGTTGGGGTCATTTTGGCTCCACTGTGGGTCCGGGTCTCACCGTCGGGTTCTGCAGCGTCTCCATGTTTCCTCCTTTCTGAGGTTACACACATTTAGTTAAATGCAGCATTATTCTTCATGTGAACTACGTGTATTGAAAACACCCCTTGGGAGACATTTAGACAACAACATGATAGTGAATACAGGGTGTATTTAATTTGGGTCAAACACCTTTTGCAAATCGTTCTGTTTTTGAAGTGTAGATAGCTTTAGCCCATTCATGTGTGTGTGGTGCATCATGCGGCGGAACAAGCGAGGTCAACTCACCGACTGGAACGTCAACTTCCTCCTCTCTTAAACTTTTGAAGAACAGAAGACACGATGGCTCCTCGTCCTCGGACACAAGGTTCAAATAGCGGAGAATTCTCTGCTCCTCTTCTCCATCATTTCGGCTGAGAAGTTGGTCGAAACAGCTGGGGCTGTCGGGTAAATTGAAACCGGCGGACACTCTCTGTCGGATCCACTCCACTCTTAAATCGTCGTGGACCATTTTGTTTCTCATTAAGTATACGCTACAATGTGGTGAATCAAACGTATAGACGAGTGACTGCTTAACATGTCGCTGGTGGGACCTTCGTCGAAACTAATCTACGGTGGACAGTCGCTTCTTGGTTACCATGGAAACGGTGTTGTATTTAACCGGCCACACGTTGCTATGGCACCCCCCCCCCCCCCCCCCCCCCCCCCCCCCCCCCCGTGTGTGTCCTTGGAAGTGGATCCCAGAGAAATGACTGAAAGGCATTTACCTGCCTGTCATATTTCAAGTTTAATTCAGTTTTAGGTAACTGCATCAAGTCCCTCCATCAATAAATTAATTTACAAATATAATCAATAATGGCCATAAATTAAAAGCTTTGAATGGGGGGGGGGGCGCTGAAAGAAACTAGAACGCATTGTTAATCTGATCATTTTAAATAACAAATGTTAAAGCAGTTAAAACATGAATTAGAATATCATTTGTATAGTTCGTTGTTGTTTATGATTCAGTTCTTAATCAGTGCCTCTCTGTACCCAAAAGCAGACTCCTCAAATGCAAAATATAAATCAAAAAAGGGCACAATGGACACCTTCTGCACTATACTATGTGTTATTTGTGCAAGTGGCCATGCTATGCAGAACACATCATACTTCGAGGTAGCATATTGCTTTCGTATTTGGATCAAGACACACCAGGAGAAACAGGTACTGAACAAAGAGAGTTCAAACAAAGGCAATTTAATATCATGATAATGAAAATATATTTTTTTTTCAAAAGAACTGGAGCATGGAGTGTTTTAATTTAAAGAAGACCACGGCAATATTAAAATGAATCGCAAGAATAGGGCTGTATTATTAAATCAAAATACCCCTTTATCCAACCTATAGCAAAATAGCATTTATTAATACTCAGCCCAGTCAAACTGTGACTGCCACTTCATCAATATATATGTATATGTATAAATATATATACCCAATAACATTGTGTTATTAACCAAATTCATTTTTAAAACTTAACTCACTAGGCCATGACTTTCAAATGTGTGGCAGTATCATATTGTAGCAAACTTTGTTGCCACTGTAAAAAGTGCAGACATGTCAATAATGCAACGTCAATAATGGTGACACTTAAGCCTTCCAAACAGACAACCATCCCCAATACCAATTCCTTACAATACTAAGAAACACTAAAAAGTTTCAATATGAGCACATTATTCAATCTTCGGCTGACCATAAATCCAACTGCTGTGTTCAATATGGACATAATATCCTTCAAAGTAAGGGGCTCCTGACAAGCAGAGCTGGGCCAACAAATCAGACCTAATTTTTTAATGCGTGGAATGTTAAAATGTACATTGAGTGGACGCAAAGGCAACACTGTGAATGCATAAAAATACAATGCCAGTAATAGTCATCTTTAATTCTGACATTTAAAAATATAATAAATTAAAACAACTATTTTGCAAAAGTATATACATCTACTCACACACCTGGCCAAGCGCTTTCCGACACTGAGAAGTCACTGATGCTTTGCAGTGTTTTGGTTCCACAAAGTAGAAATACAAGGGGGAATTGAAGAATGATACAGTATGCTGCCATTTGGTTGTACTTCAATAAGGCAATCAGTGCACCAAAGAGGGGCTCACTACCCAGTATATGGAAACCAGACCAGCCAAAACTTAGATGACAATGTGAAACTAACCGATTATGTATATACACAATTATGCTAAAATAACTAAATACAGAAAAAAAGCAAAAATAATAAATAAAGAGATGATGAAGATAAACGCTTATCTTGTATCTTAGTTAATCAGCCATCCCATGAAGAAAATATGTCCATTTAGTGTTTTCTGTTTAGCTAAACCTCTGGGCCAATTACGACGTAAAAATAATATTTCATGTCTCAAAACAAAAGTGATGGTTTAAAGAATACCAGATGCTCGTCGTATTTGTTACCCACACTTTAACCTTACAAAGTATTTGGCAGTGAAGCATAATTATCCCATTCCAAAACACCATGTTCCATACCAGTGTAACAACGACAGTAATCCGTCACTAGTACATTCTACACTGTCTGTTCTTAAAATCATCTGGAAGATCCAAAGTTTATCATTTCTTAATAGGATTTTTTTTTTAAAGAAGGATAAATGAAAAGTGAAAATCACTGAATGACATGTCAGGAATGCATGTTTTGGCTCAGCTTATCAATCGACAGTTTTGAGATAGATAGTCCTTTCACAGTAAGCCATCGTGTTCAAAGGAGGAGGGAAGAAGAGAGAAGGAAAAGGGGCAAAACTTCACTCCAGTCCCACTGTAGAACTTATTCTGAAACTCCACCCTGGAGGGAAAAAAAAAGCTGCTGTGAACATAACAACAATAATAATAAAAATATGAATTCATTCCAAGAGCTTTGGCACTGTCTAAGATGCAGGTGGTTTCAATGTTGGCGTCTTCTTACCAGTGCAGCCGGAGAGCATGAAGGAAGGCAGACAGACCTTCCATTATTAGGAGGATGGACACAGTGAGAACAGCAAACAGTCCAAACACAGGAACCAGGAATACAACACCGAGAGTGGTGTCCATGCGAAGTCCTACTCGCATCACCATGGCCCACAGCACATCCGACAGCTCTGTGAAGGCAGAGAAAACCGTATGCGCACCATCAATTTGAGATACAGCAAGAAACAGGGATACTCTGCTGCATACTTGAGTGGAAATTCGGATCCAGCTTTCCTTCCCGTGGTCTCCATAAACATGGCAACTTCTGTCATAAGACTCAGTGAACCCCGACAAACGCAAAAGCATTTGCTCTGTAGTGCACTCCATATCCCACAGTAAACTTCACTTCTTTTGGATGCACAAGAGTTTGGGAAAAACATCCTTGCACGGTGCAGGCCATTGAAAAGAGAAGGTTTAAGAGTGCAGCAATGCCCTTGTAACGTTGCATCTCAAAAGGACCTTTATCAACTCTTCAAGCCCTTTAAGACACGGCTCACTCGGAAATTCATAACTCATGCCAGTAATCTAACTAGATTAAACCAGAACTGGAAAAAGCCCCTTGGATGTGAGGTAACGTTGCCTGAATGTATTCACAACTCCTTAGGATACTATGTCCTGGATGAGAACCTTCAAACAGCCTAACTTTATTTTTTAGACAACCACATCATGGAGTAGGGGATATAACATTGGGGATTAAATAAACTGTGTTGGGTGACGTTTTATAAACGCACTTTGTGTCCATCGTGAGCCCCGATTGGTTTGGAGGAGGGACGAGCAAGCCATGCGTTGCAATGTAAACACTCGTACTCACGAGCATGTGCCAGGCTCAGCGCCCAGAGCCTTAGATAGGAGGCTGTGTTGGAGATGCACCCTAGGCAATACTCTATCGTGTGGATGGCCTGGTGAAGGAACTCATCTGCAATGTTGATCTATTTCAAAGACAAAGCAAAGCTCAGTATGAATTACAGAACTGGGTCAAAAAAAAAAAAAAAAAAAGCAATTGTTGCAAGTAAGATGGGTAACATCAATGTGTAACTATCCAGGGTTTCGCTTTCCTGACCTCCTCCGTTTTGTGCTCCCCGCTAGTGGAGAGATCACTGTGACTGCTGCCCTCTTCCATGTCATGAGCCCTCATCAGGTAGAGCTCCTCCTCACTGCTCCGCCGCACCCGCTCATATCCCTAAGTGCAAACGGACAAGCCATAAGGATTTGAATATTTATAGTCCAAATCCTTTCAAAAAAATTTTGAGGTCTTTGCACATATTCACTGGCCGGCATGCATTTCCGACACTCACCCTGTACATTCCTAGTCGGCTGCTTCCGTTTTGAAGCCAATGAAGGTAGATTGGTTTGCCCAGGAGTAGGACAGGCACTGAGAGAACAGCAATAACCACCAGGAATATCTGCAAGCCAGCCTGGAAGAAGGAAAGCACCCTTGCATGACAGTGCTACGTTGCCCAGTGACATCTGCGTTTTAGATTATTGAACTTTTTTTGTGTGTGAGGTAAGAACAGAGGCATGTGTCAGTTATACATTGACCTCTCACCTGTCCCGGGTAAAGGGGTTGCACCCCATCGCCCTGCATGAGGAACATATTTATGAAGTGGATGAGGATGCTCGGGGCCTCTCTGGAGTCCTTAGCAGAGAAGACCAGCCACTTGTAGATTATCATGAACACCAGGTAGCCAAACAGGCACAGCAGAAAAAGGAGCTCAGGGAGAAACACCAACCACAGGTTGTGCTTTTTCCTAAAGTGCCTGTATTTGTGACACAAAAATGCCATTTAGGAAATGTAATAAAAATTACCAAGGAAAAACTGACAAACTGATACTCACAAGTGATTGTAAATGCTGAGGATGACCCCGAAGCTCATGTGTATGACGCCCAATATCACGGACATCTTCATCTTATAGGAGTTCAGAAATGTTAGGCGGTTGGTTGCCAAGTTCCAGATCTTCATAAACGGAAAGATGACGCAATCTTTGTTATACAATGGCTAGTTTTGATTGGGGGGGAAAACATATTTACAATAGATCATCGCAAAAGGGTGAAACATACGTGTGTACAGAGTTTTGAATTAATGAAAGATCCAGCCATGTGATTTAATCTCAGGACGGGTGGAATTATTGTTCCAGGAGGCAACACAAAAAAAACGTTTTCAATTCCAGGAATTCAAACTAATTTACTTTCAGTGCATAATGTGTGCCCATTTGTGAGTCACATTACCACTTATCAAGCAAAGCGCCTTATGTAGTTAATAGTGGTATACAATTAGAATTTACTGTTTCAGCACCAGACATGAGTGATCCTCATTATGGATTCATCTAAAGCACTCGAACCAATACAATCTTATGAACATATTGTAGCAAAGTATAAATGATTCACTGTATCTGATCATAAAATTGGTATTGTCCAATATCCTGCATTTGGGAATCGGTTTTATATTAGATCAGAACTATTTAGGGTGGTTAGTGTAATTAGAGTGTGAGCGACTTCATATGCCCTTTCAGTAATTTATGGAGCAGCTGTGTTCTCATCAATTATGTCTCAAGAACCATTTCTTGTGCTGGCTGGGAAACAAAGGATCATTATTTGATTGTTTACGGCAATTACATACGCACAGAACAATATGCTTATGTATCTGCGCATGTGTTAGAGTGCACATGTCCTGGTGGCATAGTACATTTCCGAGAGCTTTTATAGTATATTATGAGTATGACGAAAACTCCGCAAAAATGATAAACTCTGTACACATGGTATCATACAACATGTCTCCTCCATCTCGACTCACCGGGTCAATTCCCAGCGGGTATGGTCCATTGAAAACTCCTGTAATGTTTGGATCCAGAGTAAGAAAACGGTTCCCTTGAAGATCAGTCACCCTAGTAGGCACAAGTAAGTGCACCACAGCATTTAAAGTATATTACTATCAAACAAACTGATAAACATCAATATAATGCTTATGCATTTATGGGCCTGTTTAGCTGCGTTTACCATTGTAAATGACAAAGAGAGATTGTCTTATAATACCACCTTGTCACAAAGTACTTACTTCCACACTTTCGCTGTGAACATTGCTTTCACACTCCATCCAGAACCAAAGATGTTAAGGGACTTTGAGAAGCAGTCATTGTATATCAGGCCAGTGTAGATGGAGAACAGGCCCATCATCAGGATGATATAACGACCCTCAAAGAATGTGTTCCAGATCTGCACATACACATCATATTACTCAGTCACACTTCAGACTTGTGTATGCATTTATTTTGACTCAGTTAGCTTTGAAATATGTTAATTAGGTTAAATAAATAGCTTCAGAAAAATGTACGTACCTCATTCCTGGTGTTTTTAAGTTTGCGGTTGTTCTCATACAGCACCATCCAGAAAGCAAAAAGAGCCATGACAAGTCCATGACCGAGGTCCCCAAACATCACAGCAAACAGGAACGGAAAAGTAATAACCGTAAAAGGAGCTAAAAATTGAGCAGCAGAAAGAAATGAAATAAAATCAACTTATATACTTTAGCAGCACTACTAAAATAAAAACCGAAAGGCAATAGGATATTAAAATATAGCAATTACGCAAGACCTTATAAAAAAAACTATAAAAATAAGTTCAGGTTAGCATAGATTTATTATTAAAAATAATATTTAAGGTATATTATGAAAATCAAAATAGGAAAGTTACCAGATAGGTTTGATAAATATTTTCCCCTAAAGGATCATTTGAAGCCTGAGCTCTTCATATATATGTGTGTGTGTGTGTGTGTGTGTGTGTGTGTGTGTGTGTGTGTGTGTGTGTGTGTGTGTGTGTATGTATATGTATATATATATAAATAAACTTGTGATACCAGGTAAAATTGCTGAATATGTCCCATGTCATTTTTTTTGCTTTCAAAGCCTCACCTGATAATATTCAGTATACAAAGCCATAGGTAAAAAATGCAGAGAAACAAAAAAGCCACACTCACCAGGATTAACCTCCCTGTAACTGCCCACTCCATAGGCATCCACAATGTTTTGGAAGCCAGAGGTAAACTTGTTCGTCCGTATAAGTGTGGGTGGAGTGTCACTGGTCGGGATACGATTGACAAAGGAGGGAACTGTTGCGCCACTTTTTCTCTGAAATAGCAAAGTTAAATATAAAATATAAACCATTGCCATAATACCATAAAGTCATTCCACCATAACATCTTGCAACATTCAATCAGTGCTGGAAAGAGTAAGGGGAAAAAAAAGCAAACAACGGATATAATGTCCCTTTGCAATTGAGCAGTTTTAGCTTAATGCAATACTTGGAGATTTGGATACAAACAACACCTAGGGAAATATATACTGTCTCTCTTTTTGAGCCCACAAGCTGAATTAATAGTGGTCTTTCGGTACCCTTACAAAATAAACTACAGAGGGCAAAATAAAAGCGGTTCCTAAATACAGTACTTTATTTTATGATAACATCCTAATTCATGACATAAATGCCCCCGCCAAATAAATACAAAAACCAAACCTGCGGCGAGGCCAAAGTAAAAAAAAAAACAGAGGAACGTTACACTTCTAGCAGTTAAAGTTTCCTCACCGATCCTTCTTCCAGCGCCCTCCGCAGGTTGGCAATGTCATTGACGGGACACCACACCTCAGAAATCAGACACTTGTTGGTCACATCAAAACTACACATGTTCAGAATGTAGTAGATGGCTTTTAATTTCTTGACCTGGATGACCCAGGTGTACACGGATTCGGAGGCCTTAATCAAGACCTGTCTCAGGTAATCCTCTGTCCTGTGAAGTACCTGAACACAGAAACAGATTTACAAAACATAACAATATTGATGATCATCCATGGAGCTTTAACAAAGGAAAAACAAATATTACCATAAACAATATATATATTTTGGGGTTTCTGAAAAGTGAAAAGGGGCCGAGGATCACAGGAGTAGCAGTTAAGAAAAGAAAAGGCGGGAGATGAAAAAGTACGCATGAAATAAACTGTTGAACTTTCTACTGAGGCCTCACATGTTGATCATGTGCTACAGGGGGGGAGGGAGCGCCATCTAATTTCCCATTCAAAGTGGGTTTAAGCAAACAAATGATTCACAGTGTACGGCTCCAGACAGAAACTCCCCTCACTTTGCAAGTGTCTGGCTCACAGCTGGTTTAATCTTTTCGAAAATAAATCAACCATTTCATTTAGCTCCTTCTTTTGTTCTTTGAATTTCTGGTTCAAAAAGCGAGAAACGCCTTCCTATGTGTATTGCATGAATTGAATCCAAGATTTTTGCAAAACGTTTTTCTTTATCCTAATAATCCACCTACCCACAAAAAGAACACTTGGATAGCTCCTATTTAAAATGATCTCGGTTGTATTTTAACAGGGAAAACACAAAGAAAACATGTAGTGAATCACAAACACCCAAGCATCTTTCTCTGTCACTGATTAAACATCTGCTCAATAATAAATGGTTGACATACTGTGTGCAGGTCCTGAACGCGAGTCCTTAGTCCTTCCACGACATCGTTCCTCTCGTCATTGTTGGTGGGGTAGGGATACAAGTGACAGTGGTAGCTGCGGAGAGGAGGAAGTGTGTCCTTTTGCATTTCACTACTAATTCATTCATTCATTGACAGAAGAGAATGTACTGGAGAATAGTTACCAATCACAGATCTTCTTCACTTTCTGCCCAATTTGCTCTCCCCAATAAGAGATCAGGAACACCACACTTTTGGTAGGCTCTCCCTTTGGGGGGTGGGGTGGGGGGCGGGGGGGGGGGGGGGGGGGGGGGGGGGAGAGAGAGATGTGTTGTACGTCAATGATAAGATGCACATGTCACTTTACTGTCAGAGTATATTTTCTGTTCTAAAACTGTATATTCCATAAACATATGTACAGTAGTTGTACGTGTCGAATCGGGCCTCTTGACTGACATGACTAAATCGGGACCATGATGTTAGCAGCTGAGAAACATCACATTCTCCCTGACCGATTGTGCTGCGAGCCTGACGTCAAGCCTTCTGTGTTCGGAGACACATATTAATGTAGCTTGTCATTTTTCCAGGGAAAGCATGACCTGACGTTCCGATAGGGATCGGTCGCAGCCCTGCATGCTTGCCTTCTGGTCAAGCAGAGGAAATGGATAACTGGA
Source organism: Colistium nudipinnis (assembly GCA_016785305.1). Lineage (NCBI taxonomy): Eukaryota > Metazoa > Chordata > Actinopteri > Pleuronectiformes > Rhombosoleidae > Colistium > Colistium nudipinnis. The sequence continues at coordinate 524,502 of JAFBJU010000120.1, read as the reverse complement.
TTAGTGCTGTCACTCGGTATGAATGGACATGACCCCAGCACTGGTTGTTTATGAGAAAAAGCAAGGAGAAAAAAAAAAAAAAAAAAGCAATGCCCTGCTTCTTAATAAATTCCACGATGATACCACGGTCCACAGATAAAGGCGAGGACACGACGGTGGAAAATGGGTCTTTTGCCTTTACTGATATTTTTAATCTTACAGTGTGATGAGGAAGACAAAACATACGTTATTCAACCTTAGTACAAACATGGACAGCTAGCATAGAGAGACTTACCGTTTCAGGATCGTCCAGATACTCCTCCACCTCTGCATAGCTAAGGATGGTGTATCCTTTACAGACTCTCCAAAGCATCCGCTCAAAGGCTTCGATCTTGACCCTCTGAATAAGCCCAGAGACGAAACTGCAAGAGAATGAGGAGAACATTTACAAACATCAGCCTGACATGCATGTGCTCATTGAGGAACTCAAACGTCACACAGATCACGTACCGAGGTAATATCAATATCGGACATTAAGTTGAACAAAAATGTATTGATCTACCCTTTCCGTCTTTCGCACTCTCGCACTCAATTTGACACGCGACAAGCTGCCTGCTGAAACTGTAATACTTTTGTATAGTGACAGAAATGCGCAGCTGTACGCTCAGCTGTCTTTCCTGCGAGACACCGTTCTCGCTGCTCAATCACGATAAACAAAAACTCCCATTCAACTGAATCCTTGACCTCTTTTCGGAATACAGAGTATTCCCACAACACTTGTTTTATATGAGCAACATGTTGTTGGCAAAAAAAACAGAGTTGCATTTCAGCTATTTGCAACTTGTCAGTGGCTTAGTTAGTGAGTGTATGAGCTTTGTAATGGCAGACAGAAAGAAAACCATTGATGAGAAAATGAAACCACAACTTGTCTGATTTTTCCATTTTGTATAAATGTACATCAGAAACTGTGCAACTTATTTACTTTCTGAAAGTCCAAAAACACTGACGCAACACTGCTTTGGCTAAGAAAATTGTATTGCTCACCCCAGTTTGGCTCCTAGCCTCTGCATGCTGTTGTAGTCCATCACTGTGTCTTTCTCGAGGAAGGGAAACTCTTCGTACTGTACTTGTAGGGGTTCTCGCTAAACGCAAAAGACAGAGGAAGGTACAGAAGAAAAAATTAACTCAGGGGCCGATTCCAAACTGCCTTATTGGAAGAAAAACAAATCTCTGCTGTGTGAACAGGATGAGAGGGAGAGGTAAAGACTAACCTCTGAATTTCTCTGCACAAAGCTGCGGGTGATCCGCAGCATGTGTGTGTACTCTGTCAGCTCCAGCAGATTCTTCTGCAGCTTCTCTTTATTCCTGGTGACTTCACTCAGCTCCACTTCCAGCCTCTGTAGTTGCTCCTGTGAACACAAATACACAGAAACTCCGACATCAGCGACACGAATACAATAACAACCATATGCATTTAACAAAACGTACTGGTCATACATAAATTAGAGGTGAATACAATAAATAATCCCCAACTTTCATTTGGATTCAGTGGCTGTAGCTTAACAGGTGCACACGTTTTGTTTTTTTTGTTTTTTTCCCATCAACACATTCGATTAAAAAATGATAACTTATTCATCAGCAAGTGACAAACCATTATAGCCATGATGTGCTTGGGTAGGGGAGCCACAGGGTTCACGTCACATTCTGGCAATGAAATGTCGGCTTTCTTTATTTCCCGCAGAAGGTATCCTACGGAAAAAGAAAGAGCAGTCATTTCCCTGGACAACTACCAGCTTTTGAACAGCACTGGGCGAGAAGCAAAATCCAGCAGTGCCCCAATCTCTTCTCTTAATCTAATATGAAGAGTTTAGTTAGCCCAGGAAGACATTTCATTCAACTCAGGCCTCAACCAGCTGACATTCCACATGACTGGAGGGCCAGTGGCTCTTCTGTGCATGGAATCCTGCTTCATCACAACTTTGTTTTGACCCTGTCCAATGCCTGACTACAAGTACAACGCGGTGACTCGATCGAGGCAGGCTGTATATGAAAGATCAACGGGAGCTTACCGAGAATCCTCTCCATTTCTTCACATTTTTTGATCTCGTTGACATGTTTTCGCTGAAATGCGTTAACGCTGGGATTGAGCTGAAACAGGCGTGGGACACAGTCAAAAACGGAATGATTAACAGTCTGAAACAAGCAAAGACTCCCTGGACAAACGATTATAATCCATTACAGCACACATTATGGCAGCATTTTACATCAGCTCTACTAAGTAAGTTAGTTGATATAAAAATGACATTTGTTTGGAGTTACATTAAAAGTCGGGGACAAATGAAATGTACACTGAGCTTACAGGTGAAATTCGTTTGCCGTCCTCTATCGCGAGTTTCCGCGGTTAACCAACTCCACAGTGGCGCTCATGGTGAGGCAATACGAAGATTGAGGTGATCGGATTCTGTCTGTTTCGTCTACTTACGTCTCGGAACTCCACCAGCCCCAGCTCTCCGAGCTCACTGATGCAGTCGTACGCTGAGCCGGACTGTAGAAACAGCTGGGCCAGGCACATCTCCTCACCCCGGAGCAGCTGGGAGCACATTTTGACACTTGGCTCTTGGATCTCCCTCTACTCAGCCGACGAGCTAATGCTAGCAAGAGCACTTCTGCGGTTTACGATAAGTCAACTTTAGCGAATCGTCGGTCAGGTCTTTCTGGTCTTTTTCATCTTTAGCCTCTGGTGATAGTTGGTTCGGTGTTTGACTTGCGTGAGGCTGACGTTAGGGATCCATCTCTACTGCAAAGGCTGCTCCCGGGAGCTAACGAGATAGCCCGCTGATGAGCCGCCGAGACGTTTTTTTTTTTAAGACAAAAAAGTGCCTCGTCAGAGAAGCCTCAGAAAACGCGAGGCCGCCTATATAGAGGCTCCTAATGTCGCGTTTCCACAGGGGAACACGCAACTCTCGGTGCTTTGTGAAGTTGTACTTGTCCACTTGCTGTGTCCACAATTCTCCACGTCACGTCGCTTTCTGAACTTCCTCAGCAGCGAACGCGTCTCTGACCAATGAACGCCGCCCGCGGGAGTCTGCGCACTGCGAGACGCCCTTCAGCCCTCCTCGCTACCTGAAGGTGCGTGTACGGAGCCGGGGCGGCGTTGTTCATGAAAAGTTAATAGATGTGCAGCCAACTCGCATCGAAAACACATCCATCTACAAATGTTACCTATTGTTTTAACATCTGACTAAGTACAGAAGCGAAAGGCAATCGTGGCACGTTCACAATTATGATCCTAATAAAGAGACGAAACAATTGAAATACATGTTGCCTTCTCTGCCCCGATTCATTTGCATGGGACACTGGGTTGTGTACACAGCAAGAACAGATCAAGGTAGTTCACAGCGGCGTCTAAAAGAAGAAGCAACAGCTACCTAAGTTTTGGCGTTACCAATATACACTTCAATAAAACAGTGCTTGAGGATACTAAGCCATCATGGAACATTTTAACTTAAATAAACAATGACTCAGAACTGAACTGTAAAGCAGTCAATACAAAAATAAAATGGGTAGGTCTGACCTAAATTGACCCTGGACACCATTCAAGCCTATTAATGAGACTGATCAAACATATTAAGGAAGATTGAGCCTCAAATCGATCATACAAAAATATTTTTTATTATAAAATTGTGCAACAATCCAAATATTAAGACAAATCCACTATTCACACAAATATGGCAAAATTACAACATTATAAACAATATCTAATGCAAAAAAAAAAAAAGGTTTTGTGATATTTATCATTACCTCTCAAATTATGATTTTACTTTCTCAACCTATTTTTCAGAGCTTTTAGGGAGCAGCACTGTTCCACGCTTGTCGGATTTGTCTCCAGGGAGTCCCAAGTATCGAGGCAGCAATAAAAAAGAAAACCAAGATAAGGCCCTTAGCCAGTGACTGAGAATATGGCTCACCTGGGGAGCATAAAGGCTGAAGTCAGGATGCATTGTTATGTTTAAACCAGTTATACTCACACAAATGTTTCACAATTATAGGATAGTTGGGTGGCTTTGTTTATTTAAGGAGCAGGTGCATTTCCTTTACAAACACACAGTACTTTCAAGAGTAATTAATTTCTTCTCAGGATGAAGCCCATTTCCAATTTACTAACTGATCTCCTAAAGGACACAATAAAGAACTGAGGTACCTACCTGTGTAATACCTGGTGATGGGAAAGGCTAGCTCGGGCCAACACACATCATTCCTGTTGCAGTCATATTCTGTGAAGTTGATCTGAAACCTGGGGAATACAAGTTAAAACAAACATTACACTCTAGACATGGATTAGTCGGGCAGCGCGCACATAGAGCAATTTCTTTTAATTTGCTTTATGAGTACAGTCTCGCTGTTTTAGGAAGTACCTTGTTTTCGGTGGCCCTGTATTGATAGGCATGTCACTGAAGGTGACTGAGGAGGTGATGGGGAAAAACTGAGTTTCCAGGGGGTCCATGCATGCGGACACATCACCTCCCCCACACTCCAGTTTCCAGGTGGACATGCTGTAGCTAAAAAATGACCAAAGCAATAAAACGGAGTCACAAGAATGATGTGGAAAAAAAGTGAGAAGATGTAAGAACATGTAATAATGCATGAGAACACAACTGATTGTGCACTGCACTGATACAGACCTGACTTGCACAGCACGGATATCTCTTTGCGGTATGCCATCTACCATGCCAGCGATAAGACTCCAAACATGGATATGTAGATGGGATGGTATCCCATTGCATGAGCTTGTGGTGTCTGCCACGGTTGAGCTTGAGTTCAGTGTTGCAACTGAAATTCACATGTTATGGGTAACACTCAGTTAAACCCCATTTTTACAATTTAAACTTTATCTTTCAAAATATTTAGTAATATTATTCACAAAAACACAATTTTGCAACACAAACATGGGCAGTACAAAAATGAAGAATGAAATAAAGAAAAGAAAAAAAAATGTTGGTTCTTTGCGACATCTACTTACAGCTTACATTCACCCAGTCTGTCACAGTTAGTGGATCTGGGTTTCCATTCTTCGCCACATATGTGGCTGTATTCAAAACTTCCTGCAAAGAGGCAATGGTCTCCCTAAATACAATTAAAAATATTGTATTTCATATTAGGACAAATTCCCATCAACAAAGACTTTATATGATCTCGTAGTGAGTTACTGACCTCAAGAGATTACACTCAGTCAGATTCTCTCGGCTGACAGGTAGCAAACATCCGGACGTTGAATTTTCCCCAAAGAGAACTGGTTTCATCTCGTTTGTTAAACAGAGTCCATCACTCGCTGTTCGTCAGATCAGAAAACAACACTGTGTCTTTAAGTGAAGTTGTCTAGATCGTCACATGCATACTTGTACAGTGACGCGGTAATCAACACCACACCTTCAAGGCTTGTACCTGATTTCCAAAGATGGATTGACGTCCTCTGTATTGAGTCTGTATCATTGTCAGAATTGTCAACAGCTCCAGCAATAACAGGCCTCCCCACCTGGTAACCTGCCGTGTAGAGTGTCAGTGTTACCCACTGTAGTTGACATTGTGAGCTATTCTCCATTGCAAGAGTTATGATTATGAAGTTAATTCTTTGCTCTCACCTGGATTCCCTGAATTGGGCTCACCCATGAAAACCCCATTTAGAAACACGGCAGAATACCTGGTCATTAACGTCACTGCTGAGGAGACAGAATAGAAAAACATTAGCCCAAACTCCATCAAAAATATATATAAGCGATACTGTACATTACTAAAAAATCATGGACAAGCAGTAAGGGCACTTACTACTGCCACTCAAAGTGATGGTCCCGACGGTGCGTGTCAGTGAGATACTTGTGATGCCATTTCCTCCCCAGTAGAATTTATAGTCCAGTGCTAACGTTACATTTTCACATTTCAAGCCGTCACCTTCAGAAAAAATATAAACACATTTCAACATTTAATGTTTAATGACAGTTTGAGATAGTCCTATTATTGTACAATGGTGTAAGAACCGTACCTGAAGAGGCAACAGCAATTGTGCTTGTAGTAAACTGATTCAAGTCAGTGGAGACTTCATCAGTGACCTCCACTTTGACATCACCTGGAAGTCAGGAGGAAAATAAATCACAAAAATGAAAAACGTAGGGATTCAAATGTATCAAAGCATTGCTACAGTACGTTTGCTCGGTAAAACATACCCCCTTGCCCATTCTTCACATAAATATCCAAATCCGTTGGTTGTAGCCTTAATGGAGATCCGGTTGGACAGGTGCGAAGCTGGGTAACACATTTGACGTTGACATTTTTCAAAAAAGCCACAGGGGCATTGTCTACACACTGCCCGAGCACCTTCTGTGGAAGAGGAATATAGAGGAAAATAGTGGCAACACATATATATTGGAAAAGAAATGACAGGTTTGTACTGTAAACAACATACATACAACTAACCTGGGGAAGAGTAAAGTACCGATCATTTAATGTTAAGACGGGACTTCCTTCGACATAAACATCCACTGGGACTGGGGCCGACAACACAGGCCTTTGGAAGCTTGGGCCAGGCTTAGATTTACTAGAAAATGTAAAGGACAAATAATGAATGAATATACAAGATGGGAAACAGCATTATTAAGTGACACCGGAAAAAACATGATCAGTCCTAACTCACGTTATATCTCCCTGATAAAAGAGCCCAAGATATGGATTGTTTTCCGGTGGCGAATGGACACATAAAAATGGAAACCAATCAGGGGAGTTTTCTGAGGACTGCTCAGAGCACTGATAATCTGGAGGAGGAGAGACCCGTCCACCAAAGGGCCCTGGGAAACAGTGGGAGGCAAACAGCTTCAACTCCTCAGGGGAACAGTCCTGATAGAAAGAACAGCATATAAACAAATACATTGTTAAACCGTACAGAAAGAAATGCATTCACCAAAGTGCACTGTTCTCTTTTAACAACTAGGCAGAGAGAAATACCTTGTCACAGCAGCAGCGTACATCACAAGCTCCGAATGTGAGATCACAGGGACAAGAGCCCAGGGGTTGGTACACTTGGTTTGGAATGGCTGTTTTATTATCTGCAATGGAAAGGGGATTTATATTTAAGGAAAATGTGTCACTTTGCAATTACTTACATCAGGCCCCCACGTTGTGTTGCACGCAACTCAATTTACAAAAATCCATTTATAAAAGTAAATAAGAATTGGTTGTATATATTTAGTCAATTTCATTAAATGAGTTGATTACAGTTGGCTAATGAAATAATAGGGTTATAGTATCCTACTGGTGGAAGCGCATGGTCACAATGTGGCCCTCTGGTAGTGAGGACAACTTTTTTGGGGCCCTCCCTATCCTCAAAGTTGCCCATCCCTGACTTCCATCACCCCATTATGATGAAACACAGGGTTTATTTGAATTACCAGATCCAGAATTGGCAGGAAAGAGCAGCGCCTGTATCTTGGCCTGGATGAGCAGCGAGGCCTGAGGTGTTCCGCCCACACAGGCAGAAACCTGGAGAGTCTCCAGGACACACAGTGGTCTGGGACAGCAGTCTGTGTCCGTCTCATTGTCACCGCACAAACGCAGACTTTTATCCAACTTCAGATTAACTCGGACTGCAGTCTGGCGTGGCAGAAATAAAGACAAATAAGAAAAATATTCACAACACAATATCAACTCTATAAAATTATTATTATTGTTGTTATTATTATTATACATTCTGCCAATTATTATAATTCTGAATTAAGTGCCTCTTGCTTCAGCATTATTTAAACAGTATCTGTGAAAAAAGTTGTGTGCACTGTACGGTTTAGAGCTCACCTTTCCCATCTGCTCCTTTGTGAGAATCCATTGTGTTGCCTCAGCATCACATGATGGAGGACCAATGCTTCCTGTAGAATAAAAAGTACAACCTGTATCAACACGCACAACACACAATCATTCATCGTTATTAACGTTGTGGTAAATTGATCCGCTACAGGCCTCCCTCGGCTCGTACCTGTGGTGTTGGACGGAGACACTGTCCTCACACTCAAGACCATGTCCGACGTGATTCCGAGCAGCAGAGCAGACGCCGCTGGCCCCGTGACTGTGATACGGGACGGCTGGAACACTGACACACATAGAGAGAGGTCACAATCATTGTTACTGCTGCCACGTTACTCGCATCTAGAATGAACATAACTGAGGTAAGTGTACACATTAGACGTAGGAGATCATTAGCATTTAGCTTTACGGTGAAACGGCACTAACAGCGTGAGTATAACGGGGACTTACCGACGATGTTTTGAGTGTGAGCCAACGTAAACAGCAGTACAACACCTATGGACGGGTGGAAGGACATGCGTGCCATGTTAGCCACTGGGTTCCTCTCCTACTTCTCTTGTTGCTAATTGTCAGATGGCGAACAACGTGTGAGCGCATTGCCCACCACGACTTTAATGCCGGAATTTCTTTAATCACAGCATAACTTTAAAGACGACAGCCATTTAGGTCCCTTCAGATTATGGAGTCGACATATTTGTAAACTGTTGATGTCCTTGGCAACGCAGCTCCTCAACGAATCACAGCAGAGAAAGGTTCTTGTTCTGAAGGAAGGACGATGGGTGAAGTTACACCGAAATTAACAAGAGCGACCCCATCTGACCTGGAGTAGGGTCGCAGTGAGATGACGGCAATTAGCTTCCCACTAGGATTATGAAATACCGTCCATTAAATAATTTCCTTCACAGGGCATGTTTAATGTTAGATTGCTGTCATGATACCCGCATAAATGTTTTAAATGTTGTTACGTTCTCTTCATGTGGCTTCTGTCCCACTTCTGTGTTATTTTAGGGGCCTGTTTCTGAACATGTTGCGCCTGATGCAGGTGTGAATTCTGTGACATGAAATGTGTATACAAATAAAACTTGATTCGATAAAGGTATTCAGCGCATTTACTCACTCTTTACTCGGGGAACATCCTCGTGAAACGTGCAGGTGCTTGAAAACCTCCAGCCTGTAGGCGGCAGCATAGCCCTTTGGATCTCTGCTGACGACTGCAGAGTAAGGGTTTAGTCACGTGACTAGCCGCTGCAGCGTGGGTGAGAGAGGGGGGAGTGTGACAACATCAGGACAGAACACGCTGGGGTTTCATAAAACAAAAACTATGTTGTCATTTGAAGAACTGACGACAAGTCTGCAAGACTGCGTGATCAGCGAGGATCGAGCCCCTGAAAATGTTCGCCACACGCTCAGGCGCTTTTCTGATAAACTCTCTGAATCCTCCAGGTGTGTTGCCTTCAACAAGCTCTTCACGAAAAGTATTTAGTCACTTTCCTTTCATTAAACAAACAATAATTGAATGATTTTGCTTACCCGAACAGGAGTGATGTGAAAAGGTGCAAGGAGCGGTGTTTGGAGGAGGCCGCCCAGCTGCTGGGACAGCTGTCAGAGGCACAGCTCGGTGGTTTGGAGGAGAGCCACCTCCTGCTCCTGGTTCGTCTCCTCCTCTCCATGCAGCTGCACACGGCCAACATCTCCTCAGCCTGCCGCAAGGTGGACCAGGTCAGCCCCACGGTGCTCCTCTGGACTGTGCTCAGTCTGAGGACCCAATGGGGAAATCTCTGAAAGGACTTGTTTGCTTTTGCAGATGCTGCATCATATGGCAAAGGTGGACCACCAGTTGGTTTTTAGAGAAACCCATCGCTGCTTGCTCTCCATGGTCCACACGTCCCAGGTAAGGTGCTCTCAATTCACTTGCGTGTATTGTGTATCTGTGTAAAATCACTGCGGTTAACTTTTGCCTCCTGTTCGTTTCAGCTGTTATCGTTTGAGGATCTACAGAGAGGTCAGTTCTGGCTAAAGATTAAATGTTATTTCAATATGTCACTCATTTCATACGCAAGACTCTATTCACCTTGTGTTTCAGCCTGCATGTTCCTAGAGGACAGCGCTGTCGGTCGAGAGGCGTGGCGACAGTCCCACCTGTCCTTGCTGCGCAAAGTGTCCGAGCTGTTCCCCGCGGTCCTGCAACAAGAATCCCTGAGAGACGGCACGCTGTGCTACATCGCAGTCAAGGTACGCGGCGGAGCAGCGTGCTCTCATCGCAGAGTACCGTGTGAGCTCTGTGACCGACCTGAGAACTGGGCTCTGTGCAGTTGTGCTTGCAGATGTTCCAGCTGCTGTCCAGTGAAGTGGCTCCTCTGGTGTGGGACCAGGCGCACGGGAGCTCTACAGTGCAGCAAATCCTGCAGGCTCTCGTGGACATTATACTTGGACAGGTCATTTATGGACTAATCACATTCCCTGTCAACAGAAGACACACACGTGTTTAGTTGTCACCTTTATGTCATCTCATCCGTCTGTGTGTTTTGTCTTGCAGTGCCGCAACAGGGACACCCGTCTTCTGGCTGGCACGGCTGTGGCCATGCTGATCAACACAGCGTCGGAGAGCAGAGCAGCAGGAGGAGCCGCCGCCTGGAGTCTGCTGCAGGTCTCCGACGCAGGTTAGTAACCACCAACGCTGCTGGAAAGACATCCTGAGAACATGGTGATTTAGAATTTGATTTGGGTTTGTGGTAACTATGTTGTATACAGAAAATAATTTTAATTCTGCAGGGGGGGTGGTGGTGGGGTATTCAATTCAATTTCATTACATGATTGCCTCTGCATTTGATTATTATTAGTTTTAGGAAAAAACTGAAATAAACCGAACATAAGAAAATAACCCCAACAAAAGAAGTATAGCCTAACACTTGCAGATTTTATTAAAACAAAATAAGTTCACTAACAAAAATGTGCCTGCAGGCCTTGAATTTGACACAAGTTTGGTATTGCTGTTATCACTCCTCAGAGCCCTGGCAGCTGACTGTGGGAGCTCTGCAGATACAGTGCGCCCCTGCAGGGAGGGACGGTTTGGCCAGGCTGGCTGTGAGCAGGGGCCTCCTGACCTGCTGTCCACCTCGCATCTTACTCACTTCACACAAGGAGGCCACAGAGGTAAATCTATCTCAAGTTCACATCGAAAAATGTCTTTTGTATCATGCCTCCTCTCATCACATGTTTCAATTCAGACGTGCTTACTGCTGAATGGGTTGTTTCCCCTGGTCTATGCTTCGTGTGAGGAAAAGCTGGATGGCCATTACTTTGCCTTCGAAGGTGAGTAATGTCAGAGTCAGATAGCGACGTGGTGGAATGGTGATATCGTCTGTTCACATCTGTATGACACGTTGTTGCAGTGTTGACTCTGTGGCTGAAGAAGGTTAAGGAATGTCTGGCCGATATCTGGGAGACGACGGGTGTCTGCCTTTTGCCCGACAACAGCAGCCTGCAGCAACAGCTCGTCCACGTTATCTGGACCAATGCTGAAAGCCCGGTGAGTCAAATTGACACTGTGGACTCGACGGAAGGCCAAATAACGCAGACTATCATCGCAACACGCCCTACAGTCACAGCCGTCGCCAGAATGGCTGTGCCAAGTATCTAGGACAAGTAAAGTCGCATAGTAAAAATGTAATGGTAGCCTCTCCAATAAATAGTTGGGAGATGTTGTTAGGAATGCTCAGTGACGTCCGATTTACTATGCCTTTGCAGCTGGAGGGTGTGTTGGAGTTTGTGCGCAGTGCCTTCTCTCTGATGCTGGAACTCTACGAGATGGACTGCGAGCGCTTTTGTGACACAAAGAAGACTCTTTATTTTACTTTACTTCAGCGGGTAATCAAACTACCCTGGGAAAACAAAGCCAAATATCATCGCCTCTGTGCCCTGCTGCCATATCTGGGTACCGACGTGGTGAGGATTGTCTTATTATTTGTTTTCAACACACTGGTAATGTAGTCGGTCATGGCCATGTTGACTCTGACAAATGTTTCTTTAATAAACTAGGTGCTGGATCAATATGCTGAAATACCCAGTCACCTCCTGAAGTGCTTGGCATCCAATCACCTCTCGCCTTGTGCGTCGGAGCTCTACAAGTGCTTGATACAGCAGCAGAGGCGAGAGCTGTGTGCCGGCTCACAGAAGACCGAGCCGGATCTGGCCGTTGGGTGGGCGAGACGTTGGCGGCCCTTCCTTCACGCGGCCCTGACATCTGACGTCGCTCTTCTTCAGAACCACGGCTCGTCCCACTTGTTACCGTGCACCTTTCACGTCTTCCCCTCTGCTGTGGATCACCTGCTGGCCCCTCTGGACCCCTCCGCCCCGGGCCACCTCCACGCCTGGGCCTGCATCACGAGCTCCCATCGAGCGGCGACCGGAGCTTGCCCCTGGGCTCTGCGGGGCAGCTCCGGCCTTGAAACCCTCCAGAGAGCCCTGGGATCCGCAGAGGACAAAGTGCGCCTCGCTGCTCTCAATCTCCTCTGCTGCAGCCCGAAGACCAAAGATTCTCCGACCACGGAGGAGATGTCGATGATGAGGACCTTCGTTCCTCAGAATCTGAACTGCGAGTCCTCGCCATTTCGCCAGCATTTTCAGGCCGGGGTGAAGAGGTTTCTGGTTCGTATCCGAGACGGCTGCCTGGTACGTGTCAGGGGACAGAGGGGCAAAAAGAAAAGGGAAGTTACCCACTCGGAGAATGCGCAGGATTTACTGGAGCAGGGAATAGGTGAGATAATTGACAGGTGACAACATCCATAACAATATATGGTTCCTCTGTACACACCGATATACATGAATCATACTCTATTTAAATATCTTTTAAACTTTGTTTCAAGTGAAGCTATGCATCCCTGAGCTGTAATATCCTTCACTTTGTTAGTTTCATCTGTTGTCACAAACTGTTTCATACTGAATAAAAATACTCATAATTAGAAGTCCTGCAATCAGCACTGATAATTTGGACAGCTTGATTGCACACCAGGCTGCCTCAGTTGCTTTGTTTGAGATATACATTTTCCACAAATCTTCGATTGACTCCAGTGGCGTATTTTCTGTTCATCAAAGCCACCTTTTGTAATATCACACAGGCTTTGTGGAATGGTTGGGCCAACTTCCGTACAGCTCTCTGGCCCCAGGACACAGTTTTCAGAGGAAGAAGACCGTGTTGCTGTTGCTGTCTGCAGTGCTGGAAACCTGCACAGACACCTGGAGCCCAGATAAAAAGAAGGGACAACCTCCAGGTCAGTATGTTAAACCAGTTATTGGAAACAAACAACACTTTCTTAACACTACCAGTATCTGTGATATCATTTGTACTGTTTAACATAAATATTATTTAATTAGCTTCATAAAATGCTTGCAGCGAATATGGGTGCTCTTATTGACTGCGCCAGACAAACAGGACGGTGGGATTTCTTCTGCAGGAAGAAACAGCTGGTCCTCATCAGCTGTTTAGAAGATTCCACAAATGAGGTAGGACTGCTTTAACTCACCGCGTTTCACGTAGGTTCAAATTGAAGTTGAAGAACGTACATCGGGGATTTCTTTCCTCTTTTCACAGATCAGGGAGCTCTCGGCTGGGTTATTGTTGAGGTTCTTCCCACCCGGTTTTCCCGACGATATCGCTGCAGTGTTGCGCGTGCGAACCAAACAGCTTCTGTGCAGTCCTCGGGTGCAGGAGGCTCAGATGGGAGCGCTGATGATGAAGGTCCTCCTTCTGAAGTAAGCCTACACGGCCGGATTCACATTGTGTCAGCTATAAATGCAAAAAGACACGCAGTTAACAGTGGCTCTGCCTGTAGATCCAAAGACCAGCCTGAACTTAGCGACATTACCGATGGTAACAAAGGGAACATGGTCAGACTGCTGGTGAAGGAGCTGGAGGAGCACTATCTGACAGCTAAGGCTGAAATGTTGCTCGCCGCCAAAACGAGGCCCATACACGGTGAGACTTCAGACCTACAGCGCGGATATTAGCCACGTTGAGCCCTAAAAAGCCGTCGTTACTCTCCCCCAAAACCCTGGTGTGGTTGTTCCAGGTGTCGTAAGTGCCCTTCAGAGGTGTTTGGTGGAGGCAGCGGGCAGTGTGTGTGACTCACTGGACCACGGTGTGACCACTGAGCTGCTGGGCCTGCTGGAAAACATCTCTCTGCTGCTGCTGGGTGTTCTCTACGGGGACCCGGACACTTGTGCCACTGAAAAGGGTAACCCCTCCCGCGGAAACCATATGAAATGGTGAGAACGTATGTATGATGTTAGACAGTAAATGATGCTCTCTTGTCTTAGATGCCCCCCCTTCTTTTTGTGACATGGGCAACGCCATCAGCTCACTGATAGCCGAAACATCTGGAGGAGGCCAACGGGACGGAGAGGAGTGTATCCTGCTCTCAGAGGAGCACAGCCTCGTTCTCACCTGCTGCTGGGTGTCTCTCAAGGTAGAGCCGCATCTTTATGGTTTGAATGCACTTATTGTAAGTCGCTTTGGAAAAACGCCAAATGAAATGTAATCTAAAACAGAACCACATCCACCATTTGGATGCATAAAACACATTTCTAGGAAAACAAAAATAGACATTCTTGCATATTTTCTGCTTGCATATTATTGAATGTCATGTCTTGTTATCAGGAAATAGGAATATTTTTAGGTTCTCTGGTGGAGAAAATTCTGGCTGAGTGCAAACCCAGCAAGCGCCTCCTCGAAAAAGAGGATCTAATTCGAGCGTCGAAAGTGTTCAAAAATATTCTTCTCAAATGCCGTCACTGGGTAAGTTTCATGATTTCAGTCAGAGGCCAAAAAACATCTCCTCACATTTGTGTTTCTTTCAAAAAAAACAACAACAACATATTTCTCCTTACCAGGGGGCAATAGAAGGATGCTGCGTAGGTTTCACCAAGTTCTGTGCCTCTCTGTTGAGCAGCACTGATGCAGAGCTCAGGGATATTCCAGCCAACATGCTGGAACAGGTGAGTAGAGATGAGTGCTTGTCCGATTGATTGTTTTCTTCTCATCATTAACTGAAGATTCTGCACTTCTGGCCTTTCTTTCCTTTCTCTTGAAAGGGATTGCAGGTCGTGCGGTGCCCTCGTTCCACCTCGGTGACTCGACGCGCCGCAGGGTTGCCCATGCTCATCCTGTGCGTTGTGTCGGCAGAGGAGGCCAGTAAAGCGAGGCCGCTGTTAGCCCACAGTATGCAAACCTTACTGGACACAGCCAAAACGCCCCTGCCTGAAAACTGGGACCAAACGCTGGACCTGCCGCAGGTTTGGATGACATGATGGATATTGGCCTTCATAAGCAGATGTTGGTCACATTACTGTCCCTCTCCCTCACAGGCGTGTGCGGTTCACACCCTGCAGGCCCTCATACGCGGCTCAGGTGTCGGGGTCGCTGTACTTCAGTTTGCTCCCGCCGTCACCATCTCGTCACTCACTCTGCTCAGCTCTCCCTGCTGGGCCATGAGGAATGCTGCACTGCAACTCTACAGTAGGGCACAAGCACATAAAGGACACGGGATTATTGATCTATTGATTACTTGTTAACTCTTAAAAATGTCCCAAAGCCGAATTTTTCTCATTTTTCTTTCTTTTGACTGATCTGTCTCATTACCCCAATTACTTCAGTCATTTCAAATCTCATCTTCCAGGTTCTCTGTGCTCGCGGATGCTCGGCCAGCGGCCCAGCAGCGAAGACCGCGGCCCCATCCAGCATGGCATGTCCCCCTCTGCCTTCTTTTTCCACTACCCTGCGCTCCAGCCCTTCCTCCTCGGCGAGCTGAGAGGGGCGGCACGAGACCTGCAGGGTGGACCCGATGAGGCCAAGCTGCACCTTCAACCTTCGCTCTACCCTGTTCTCACTCTGTTAGCCCAGCTGCAGCCTGGTGTCCAAGACTCTACGGAGTAACTACTGTCAACTTATCAAAGTTTTTTCAAGTCAACTAGTAGCATGGATTTCCTTCAAGGCCAAAGTCCAAGTGTGCTGTTTTTCTTTCCAGTAGAAGCTTGGCAAAGAAACTACCTTTTTTAAATTAAAGTTAGAATTCATATTAACACATTTGTTTTCCCTTGTTGCGACTGAGGACTGTTGGTCAACGGACTCTGGTTTTCTTTCTTCTCAGGACTCTGTCGGAGTTCCTGCCGCCTTTACTCCAGCTGTCCGCCAGTCCCATCTACAGTGTGAGAGTGATGGCCTGTAAGGCTTTGGTTGCCATGACGCCGCCCTCAGAGTACATGAACATCCTCATCCAACTGACGGCTCAACTGCCCAGTGCTGAGGAGCGCTGCTGTCACAACCGGCTCCATGGGCAGCTGCTGCAGATCAAAGCTGTACTCCAGAGAGCTCTGTGCACACTCAGGTGAGACTTAAAAAGAGCTGTGGATTTATTCATCACACACTTTCAGGCTTTTCATTCATCAGTCACCCACTTTGAATCCTGCTGTGTTTCTGTGCACAGTTGCCCTTCACCGGCCCTCTCCAAGGTACTGAGCAAGGTGGATGCGTCGCTGTGGCTGGTGACTGAAGCTCAGCGTTGCCCCTTAGTGAGAGCCGTCTACCTGGAAGTGGCCGAGTCACTAAGAGGACTCTGCTGTGACAACTACCTGTCAAAGCTCAGTGACCAACTCGTGCGTGACCTCCAAACCCCCCAAATGGGGCTCCGGGTGGGTAACACACACACACACACACTAACACACCTATGATAAGAAGTAACAGTAGCCATTGGGTTAACCCAATTTATGTAAAGCAGAGTCAAATCCGCTAACCCCAAAGCATACATAAAACCTAAGAGTATTTTTTTCCAAACTCAAACACATTAAGTGTTGCTTATTAAGGCGACTTAGTTTTACAGAAACAAACAAGATATTAAAGCTATTGTCGTTTCCACAGGTTGGTTTGGCATCTTTCCATCAGAGAGCCATCCACTTTCTATGTGCAGATCTAAAGTGGGCCTGCCATATCTGGAGCAGCTTCTCTGCAGCGAGCCCTGATCTGCAGCTCTCTCTGGTTACGTGGGTGGTGGATGGGCGGGTTTCGCTGCAGACCAGCCTGAAAGAGCCAATCCTGAATGTGTTGCAGGTGAGAAATCTGATCTCTAGACTCGGCATGACAACAACACACTTTCCAAAAACCTGCTTTCACTACAACAACATTCTTGGAGCACAATATGAGGAAATTGTGGAAGCAAAGATAGGCTTTAGTACAATATTCTCAGAGGCTGAAATCTAGCTGGAGATCTCTTCCCCTCACATGAAGGGTGTGTGTATGTGTGTGTGTGTGTGTGTGTGTGAGTGTGTGAACTTTTGTTTTCTGTGATCCAGGAGAGTTACGTACAGTATAGTCAAACTAAGGATACTTAACCTTTTATTATGAGCTGTGTTAAGGTTCATGTATGTCATTTAGATAAACTCCGCTGCTATGACATCATCTAGACCACCCAGTGTCACTTTCCTGTGTATATCCTATTAAGTGCTGAACGCCCTTTTAAAATATTCTTGATAAGATGTGCATAGACATTGAGTAAAGATAGGGACCATTATTCATGTAGCCTAATCTTTTGTAACATTACTATTTTGCTCTTATTACATTATTAAGTTGGAACTGGACCGAAGACAACCTAAACTATTATCATGTATCGGAATAAATTCAGTTTTTTGTGATATGTGGATTTTAAATTCCACATGTGGTCTGCCTTTTAAAGCCCATTGATGTTGTTGGATAGATCTAAGGACTGCTCTTATGCTCTATACCTCTAGTCAAACCTGAAGGAGGCATTGTTGAGCCACAGTGTGGAGTATCGTAGGACCTACCTGGCAGCCCTGCTAGCAGTGATGGCTGGAGGTGATTCTACTTCACATCAGCCAGCCCCACTGCCGGAGCCCATGTTGACTGAGTGTGTGGATCTATTGCTCGGGGACTTGGAGGACCAGCGTGGTGGGCCAGAGTTCCTGTCTCAGGCACTGTGTGCTGCTAGCCTACTGCTTTCCCAGTGGTCAGACTCAAGGTTTGTTTTGTTGTATTATTATTTATTTATTTTTTACTTAAAAACAAACACTTGCATATGCAGCTCTGACTTTATTCTAATCCTATAGTCTTAAGATGTCCTTGCTACTGCGATGGTGTAGCATCTTGGAGTGCCATCGGTGCCCAGAGGGACCTGAGGTGATGAGGATGGCCTGTGCTGAAGCTCTGTGTGTGGCCGGTGTTCCACTGATGAGCCACAAATTGAGCAATCACAGTGCCATTGTAATCGGGTAAAGCCAAAGTCAAATATTGTTGTTCATAAAGTAATACATTCTGATGGCACCGAAAATTAAACCTTGCATCTTCCTGCTTTAGGTTGATCAACACAGGCCTGTACTTGCTGCAGGACCAGAGCCAGCAGGTGAGGATAAAAGCAGCTTGTTTTACCTCCATGCTGCACCATGCGAGAAAAGGAGAAAAAAAGGGGAGCGCCTACCTCGTGCAGGTCAACCAGGCTCTGCCGCTCCTGCTGGACCTGCTGTTGGAGGAGTGCTCGGATGGTCCCGGCACGCTGGAGGTGCTGCTGAGTCACCTGCCGCCGTCTGACCTCCGATGTGTGCTGAAAGAGGCCACAGAGACAGGGTATGTTAGAAACTTTTACACACACAGTGTCAATACATCATAACAAACACAGCAACATTCGCATTTACATTGAGCGTTGCTGTACTGTTATTATCCCTCTCTTATTCAGGTGTTCCAGTTTGTATGAGCAGGATGAGGCCAATGTGTTTGCAGAGCCCTCGGTGATGTCAGCCCATGTGCTGCCCTACCTGCTGCAGATGGCTGGAAGATACTCTGAATCTTCCGCTTTGGCACAGAGCCTGAGTACATGGGCAGAGCAGAGTGCTGCACAGGTGGCGGACGGCCTTGCAGTGTGCAAAGAGCTCCAGCCAGGTACCACGTTTGCTCCTCAGTGTGAATGTAAAATCATGCTTGCTATTTTTTGCGATGCATTCACAACTTCCTGTGTAGTAATACCATTTAATTCTCTCTCAAGCGGAGATATTGACCCAGGCCTGGCTGGCTCTCCTGGTGGACCCCCGTTTCCACATTACCCTGTGCAGCCTGTTCACCCGGGCTGCCCTCCTCCTCCGACTGTTGAAAATGTCTGGTGATGTGCGACGGCAATGTGATCGGTCGCCCATGCAGAGTGTCCAGGAGGTTTTACAAATGCTCACTCGGAACGGTCTCCACTTTCCCCCTGAGCTAACAGCTGCTCTTGCTGGAGAGCTGCCACTGTGACAGAACGGAGGAGCTATTTTTCATACCCTAAACGGGCCTTCAGGATAAAATTACTGTACCTCATGACACTTACATGTGGTGCCTAAGTCGTGAATGAGTATTGCATTTGCTGATGCTGCCAACTTGGGTAGGCTGGCTGTTTTCATCATCATCATATTACCCGATGGGCATTTTGGGCCAGGTGCTTAAGATGGACAGTTATTCACCACTGTTTTTGTACTATGTTTACAAAGTTTCTAATGTACATTTTTCCGAAGCTAGTTTTTTTTTTTTAATAAAGTTCTTTTTTAAAGCCGAATGGAAGAGGTCTGTCTTTCTCGAATCAAATCAATGTCTATTTTTATAGCCCATATTCAAAAATAACAATTTGCCTCATAAGGCTCGACAATCTGTACAGAAGCCTCCTGGAGAGCCACAAGTCAAGGATCTCTCTCCCAGTATAGACAGAAGTACAATAGATGCTGCATACACAGCGCAGATCAGACACAATCACCGAGAGCAATGTGCTCATTCTTATTCTCTGACCAGTGCCCCGCTGGTCGTTTTTTGTAAGTTGTTAGCTATATCTCAGCAGCAGTAGCACGGCTCAGACTGATGCAGTGATGTAATAGTGTTCAGTTTAATGCTCCATTAGAGGCCTTCTGCCTGGATAAGTGTCCATTTTGATCCATGAGGGATACAGATAATTGAGAGCTGGTGGTTGCTCCGCAACAAACCACACACTACAGCAGTCTTATCTCACCCCATAGCCCACTTCCTCTGTTTAGAATTTGGTTGCTTGCAGCTGGAGACAAACACCGACATGAAAGAGTTTGCACCTGCAATGTTTGGTCACATAAGAATAGATTCAATCTAAAAGGAGATTTATAGATGTGTATCCTCTCAATGCTTTTAGTTCCATGGGATTTTAAAATCTCAGCATAGACCAGTTTATATATATATATACAGTATATATGCTAAATGTTCTGATCGCGAGCATCCAAGTTATGCAACCGCTGTGACATTAAGCGTATTGATGATTCACACATAAAGCTTATCCTGTGTATTTCTCTATGATCCAATCTAAAACAAAGAGCTCTATGAGATTGGAGATATCTACCTTCTGCGGGAGCTGATCCTCACCGCTCACATATCCTAGCGGTGCCTGCGAATGCCCCGCCCCTATGATGGGAAAATATAAAGAACCTCCCACTGTTGCTATCTCCGAGTTGTACGAAAAGGAAACATGGAACACAAACATAAATAAGTGGCATACTGGGTTAATGTCTTGGTAACAGATTCTGCTGTAATAAACTTAACTTTTTGTACACGCACAATACACACAGAGCCCACGTTTTCGCTGTGCGCTGCTAGCATTAGCTCTATCACACTTTGTCCTGCATGAACGGCGGCGCGACGTAGCTTGCACGCTAGTCGGAACAGCGCATGTGAAATGGGCCCGTTAAAAAGTACTAAACATATATTTTGCGTGCAGCCCATACTTACTCCCAAACGTAACACGAGTGTTAATTTAACAAATAACAACCATTTTGCTTAGCTATGAAGACAAGAGGTGTCGCTATCTTCAAGTCCAATGTAGTAATGAACAGGTGTGAAATCAAGCCTGGGAGGCCAATATAATCAAACCCTGTGTAAGAGCAATGGATTGCAGATAAACAGATTGTTAAGCGTAATTTAAAAAAGAAAACATTTTACAAAGGCATATATTTACCATTTAGTGTACACTGTCAGATCCATTACACATACGGGTCTATGTTAAGTATTGAAAACTGAAAACTGGCTGGTGGAGATAGAAAACTGAAAACTGAAAAAACTGACAAACCTCAAATTATCCAAAATTAGTTTTTGTTGTAAAAGTTTTTTTTTTTATTAGGAAAAACACACTTTTTAGTTTAGGTAGAGAGCTGAGGTCGGTGGCTGCTGATATTTGGCAAGATCCAGGGTATAACCTGGATAGGATTCATACGCAATTTCCAAGTTCATAGCACAGCCTGTTTAAAACACAATAAGGGGCTTGAACTTTGCTGTACTTAAGGACAACGAGGAGAAAAACATCTTGCTTCAGCTCTTGACGGTTTCTCGAGGGTGTATAAACAGTAAAATCACCATCCTGTTTAATAAAAGTCTCTGGACCCTGAGTAAGCCAAGTAGGTACAATCAATTTTGTTTGGTGTGGGTATTTGTGTGCATGCATACAGATGATTTGGAGTGATTTTCCACTGTTGAGACAACTTTAAGTTGTGGACAGTACCTTGTCAGCCTATCTTTTGGGTTGCTCACGAAATCTTGAACAGATAGAAATCATTTTCAGGTATGTCATATTTTGGCAGCTTAAGCAGACCAGTAGAAGGTCTTTCTCTGAATTGACTTCACTGTATCAAAAGAAAATGGGATGTTAGTTACATGTAATAACACAATACTTCACTCACAGCTGATATTTCATCTTTATTTTCTTTGTGTGACGGAAGTAGGCCCTCATACATGGGTAGTGTTTTGGAACCTGTTGTGTTAACCCTTGAATGGACGAGTGACTCACCCTGGGCCGCTGTCCCCTGGAACGCTGAGTCTGACGGAGGGTCCCAGGCAGATGCCCTGTGTTTGTTCTATCAATTGCCTGAAGTCTGGGTAAGCATCTGTTGTGATAGTGAAAGTGAAAAAGTGGCTCAGTGAGCATTGAAGGGGTCACGCGCTGGCTGCCCTCTTTCTCCGTCAGCCAACAATGAGTCAGGACCTCTCCCAGCACACAGGCAGATTGAAGCAAATACTGCTGGGAAAATGTCCCCTCTCAGGCTTTCTGTGGAGGCCAAGTCTGACTGGAACCAGCAAGAACAGGCCTCCCAGGGGGGGGGGAGGAGGAGCAGGGTTTGGAAGGACACTTGGGCCACTTTAGAGCCAGATAAGACTTGGGGGGGGGGATTACTTATCGAAAGTAATGACACTATCCTATCAAGTGAAAATGGAAAGCAGAGCTGGCTATTTAGAGACAGCCCCAGATAATGGGATCCCTGTGAGATTGTCATCACGCATATCGCTGAATGAGGGAAAACAATTAAAAAGGAACAAGGTTGGAGGATGGCTTTTAGGAGTAACCGCTCCCTCAGCTATGTGCGTGCGTACTTCTGTGCGTGTGTGTGCCTGAGAGAGCGCGCGCGCGCGCGCGTGTGTGTGTGTGTGTGTGTGCGAATCTGAGGAGGCTTTAGGACCTGGAGGTTTGCGCTGCAAAGAGCGGCTGCTCCTCCCCCTGTTTACCAAGAAAGCTCCAGCTCCTCTGACAAAAACAAGGGCTGCGACTCCAGCGAGGGGGGGGGCAGCGTGTCCGATGAACAGTCAGCGCAGGCTCTTCTGCCACTTCTAACACTCCTGGACATCTTGACTGTTTTTTATTTTTTTTATTGTTTTTAATATATATATATACATATAGTTCGTTGGTGTCTTAGACGAACCATGTCGGTGTGCTCAGCCCGCCAGCTCTGGAAGCTGTTTCTGTCTCTGCACGTTGTTTTCCTGAGCGTGGCGTTGGTGGAGAGCAGCTCATCAAATGGAAATGAGCAAGGTAAACTCCACTGTCGACTTCTTTTTGCACGGGATCTCTCCTCTGTAATGTGCACATATTAACTTGTGTCTGTTGTTGTTGTTCTTCTTCTTCTTACTTGTGATTGCACAACCACGCGTGTCCATGTGTTGCTGGCTTTTGCCCCAGACTGCATCGAATCCCGCGGTGTGGAGTACAGAGGGGCACAGCAGAGCTCCTCCTCAGGTCTGACCTGCCTGAACTGGACCAGCACTCCCAGGGACTATGATGTGAAAGTCTCCCCAGATTCACAGACAGGTGAGTGATTCACACGGATGTGTGTGTGTGTGTGTATGCAAAGATCCTTGGGTGTCCCCTCTAATGAAGGGAACTTGGGAATAGATTGTGATTGTTGTGAGTGTGTTGGGCGCCACATTGTAAACTCTTTACACCCTTTTGGGAATGTGATGCTGCACAACCGCGAGTAATCTCACATACGCCCAGACCAGTGAAGAAAGGGATGATATTTACGGTCGGTGTGTTTCCATGGGTTTTAATGGCTGCTTTTATTCAGCAGCTACTGTTGCCTTTCTCCGTGCTCATGGCAGCCTGTTCATTGTGCTGTGATGAAGTAGTGTGAATGATTAATGAATCCAGTGGCTTACCCTCATGGCAGGGACAGACGGGCCTGTTTTTCCATGAGGCATCAACACAACTGACAGGCTGTTTTTATTCCTTCCTCCCGTAGGTGTCGGAGATCACAATTACTGCAGAAACCCAGACTCCTCTCAGAGTCCTTGGTGCTACATCATTGGCCCAGACGAGGTGGCCCAGAGACAGTTTTGTGCAATTGACGCGTGCAAAGGTCGGTACACATCGCACACAACAATGCAAATTCCGTCCGAAGAATAAGTCCAAGAACAATGTGCTGGAAAGATGTGTGATTGTTGTACCGCCAAAACTCCAGAAATATTCCAGATTAAAGAGACATATTAAATAGCGGCACTTCTCCCAGGATGCTCTGGGATTAAGACCCGCCTCTCTTCATGCCTCTGGCAGCACACTTGACTTCGCTGTAAACGGGCTATGCTGGGGGAAAATAATGAGCTGAAATATTTCTAGCTATGCAAACGCCCTAATTACTCAACAGAAAAAAAGGAGCTCGTCTCTGAAAAGGACACAGACGAGTTTCAAACTTGAATGGGTAAAGAAAAAAAAAGGAAAGTAAAAAATAAACAGTAAAAAAACAACTTTAAACAAAGTTTACTCTTTGTAAGACGTTGTTGGAGCGATGAGTTACTTTCTCCAGTTAAGAGTTTTAGTTTGAAGTAGGTCAGTCGGTCAGTGTTAGGCCAATGTGAGACTTCATATGTACTTTTCAACATGTTTCCTCACGTGGCCCCAGCCAAAGTCATGCAATAACAAAGCCCTGCAGTCACATGTCAAAAAGTTCAGTTTCGAAGAAAGGCTTCTACCACGCCCCTGTAACCTGAGCTCATTGGCAGAGAGGAACAGGCTTCCCTTGGAGACAGCAGCTAACTGGCTGCTCGAATGTACGAGTCCATGCCAGCAAACTCCAGCACAGTCGGCAAACAACAACTCGTACAAAGGAAATGTAAAAAAAAATGTTAAAGAGCCTTCCTGTGACTTCCTGAGTCACACGTGCCGAACCTGTGTACAAGCACGGGGCCTTTGGCACGAATAAAAAAAAGAGAGAGAGAAAAGTATTTGCTCGTCAAATACTCGGGCTGATTTATGTTCCAATGACTAAATCAGAGCAGTGTCAGTTCTTTCATCCTGCTGCTGAGGAGCTTTTTGCGTCAGTAGTAATATCAGTGGACCAGGAGTAATTGGAAACCACTTGGCCCAAATGATACAGTTTTAGTCAAGTCAATTTACGACGCACAAAGTGTACTGAATTGTCACAATAACACATCATAATGCAACACGGACAGCGGCTGAATGACCCAGTGATTGAGATGACTAATGCCGGTTACCTCCACCGTTGCCTTTTTTTGGGGGGTGAGCGGTAGCTGTGAATGATATCCTAACCAACATTGTCATCGTTTCAACGTGTCCTCAGGACCAGCGTCCACTGCGCCAGCGGACTCTGAATCTCTCAACCCGACGGGAAGCAATTCCTCCGCGGAGAACTTTGAGCCGGCCGAGTCCGGAGCTTCTCAGGGAGAAGTTGCTGCCGTGCAGCCGGTGATGGGGATCAGCCAGCGGGTGCACACAGGATCCAAAAAGAAAAAGGACCTCGGAACAGTCGGTGCGTTGACATTTTTACCCCGACACAACAGCGGTATTGTCGGTGATACAGTTCTGTTTTCGAACCTTTCATGTTCTCTTTTTGTTTTCTTCAGGTCAGGTCCTCGGCATACTCATGATGGCGATTATAATCATCCTCGGAGTGGGAATCACGTTTGGCTACTTCTATAAGAGGTCAGTTTTTAAAAACCCAGTTTAGGTTGAGTAATGTAGACGTTTTACGGATGGGGACCATGTTTGCTCACCAGGCTTTGATCCTCTTTCCAGGGCATCGTTTTTTTTTTCGTGTACCTTTGTTACAAATGGGACACGATGCCAAAATGTGATGCTACAGCCGACCGGCATTTCTTCCGGCACATAAAGGGTTGTTAAAAGCATGGAGATGTGGCCATTCGCCAGTATGATTATTTAAATCACATAACAGGGAGCGCATGAATAGTCCGTTGAATTTAGGGTGTCAGCTGTTTATCATATTCCGCAACAATGCTCTCTGTTTTTCCAGTGTGATGTAATGCGCAATTGTAACGCCTTTGGTACAACAAGCACAACAGAACATTTGGAGGAGGAACGAGGCAACAAAATGAAGTGACTGCACTCTTCTTTGAGCCATCTGGGGTCAGGAATGTGATCCGTAGATGTGCCCATATTCTTCCTATGTCTGTGGTCTTGGATTACAGTATTCCTGCTCTGCACTTTTCCAGCTCCGACAGGCTGTAATACACAAAGGTTAATGTACTGTACCCTCACGGGCAACAGGCTCTCTCAGCCAACCGGTTGGAGCAGTTGGTGTAGTCGCAAGGAACCTTCGCTGGAGTGTTTAAAAAAAAAAAAAAAAAAAAAAAGGTCGAGCCCCTTGTACCGGTGGTGATGGATTGATAGAGAGTGTTTGCACATTGCTCTGAGCCAGGCCGGTTTGAGATGTGTACGGCGTGCCGGCCTGTTTTGGCTGCGGTTCAGTAGAGAGCAGCCTCTGGCTGCTTCCCATCACTGTGTTGCCTTGAAGTGGACAGACTCCTCGGCACATTTCCCTTTCACCATCTGTCCCGCTTGTTATGATAGGCCCTTGTTATCTAGGTACAGTATGTTATCAGAAGCTCCTTATCGTGAATATTTCCCTTGGGTGGCCCCCAGAAACCAGTGCTGCACGTCGTATCAGCTGCGAGACTACTGACGGCATCACAACCTCCGAAATACATTTGAAACAGACTGCTTCATGGTAGCTTTTGATCCGTACCACGGGAACAAAGAGTACTTTTATTTAAATAGGCTCACTTTCAGCTCCTTTCAGCTCATCGTTTTGGTGAAGGCGAGTTAACTTCTGAATTGAATATGGGATTACATGTTTTGTTCACATCCTGCTTCCTCTGTTTTGGTGTTTAGGGGTCGGGACCTGAAGAAGCAGCATGAGCAGCGAGTGTACGAGCGTGAGATGCAGAGGATCACCCTGCCCCTGTCGGCCTTCTCCAACCCCACCTGCGAGCTGGTGGACGAGAACACCATCGTGATCACAGCGGAGCACGAGACCCCCCCGGTCCAAGAGGGCGTGGAAGGAGGTGACCCCCTCATGGGCCAGCAAGCTGGGACCCCCGGAGCCTGAGTGGGCGCTCGTTCCTTCGAAAGGACAGTGATACGTTTGTGTGGACTAAAAGACTCTCGTCTCCCCATTTCTGCTTTCCACCCACCCGAGTAACCTCCGTTTTCAAAAAGGAGAAAGGGAGCGATCTTCACTCCAAAGACTTGACCTCAATGCTGTGTCCTTTGTGTCCTGTTTCCTCCGGTGTTTATACAACTGAGGCACAAAAAACAGACAAGGTGAGACACAATGGACTCTGTCATAACAACTAGAAACCTTTAAGGTAAATCTGTTGTTAAAGAAGACCATAAGTAAGTTTTAAATATTCATATTTGATACGTTTGGTGGCAAAAAAAACAGATAAGTTCATGGACTTCCCCCTTAAAAACAACAGTATGAATATTGAGTGTAACAGCCAGTGAAATGGAGTGTGATGTTTGGTGTAGGGGGGGAAACCTTCTGTTTTAGTAGTTTTCCATGTGGAAAAAGTACTCTGCATAGAAGGTTTGGTTACATAATGAACATGTGGTTGGTTTTAATTTGTGTTGACCCACTGGCTGTGCTGAGAGACGCGGACAAAAAAAAAGCACACAAAGACTGGTTCGTCTTGGAGACGTGCTGAAGACAAAGATGAGCGCTGAAAAATAGACATCCACCTGTGAGACTGGATGAGGAGTCATGAGGTAAAATAATCCCAAAACAAGGGAAGGCCTCATACTTGGAAATTGCCTTTGCATGATACTTCAGAATGTATTTGTCTATCCTTTCCAAGATTTGCCTTTTATTTTTTCCTTCCCTTTCTTCCTGACCGACGGGTCGATGCTATGACAAAAGCACGACAGCGGTCAATGGCGGACATGAAAGAGGACTGAGCCCTTTGCTTCAACAGGTTAAGGAGTGAGAGGAAACGCAGAGTGCTCTCGGTATGCAGGAGGGACTGTAGTTAGTCCTCAGGGCAAAATAGCCATGCCACAACATGAGATGAAATTAGAAAAGGAAAGAAAAAAAAGAAAGTTTGTCTTTGCAGGGCAGTGAGTATGCGTGTGTGTGTGTGTGTGTGTGTGTGTGAACTCTGTTGAAGCCGGGTGCTGAGATTATGAGTGCTGACATTTGAGTTACGCACTCGATGCTTCAGGGTAAAGAGGAATGAAGTAGACTCAAAGATGTTTGGTGGTGTCCATTCAAAAACACAAATGCATGTTATCACCCATTGTATGTTTGTATTCAGGGGTTTACTTCTTTGCATCAAGACATTTAGTATTTGCCTGAAAACAGAAGTAATCAAAGACATGAATTCTTTTGAGTATGTTACACTGTGACTCCCCAGTATATTGCCACACTGGTGAATCCATCACTCTGTTGCTGGATCCACATCGCTGGTTATCTTTCGTTACTGCTGCTCAATCGTCCTATACAGGCCTGTGTGCCAGCTGCGAGTATTTTTTCTTCTCCATATATGCAATGGTTCACAATTCAGCATTTGAAATTAGTTAATGCGTTTGTATGGATGCACATGTTGTCTGCAGCGAGTAAAATAAAACATCGAACGGTGATTATGATGTTGTGCGATCTGTAATATACAATGGATATACTGTAAACTAGGCCAACACAAAGGACTGTTCACAGTAGGACTTTCTTTGCAGCGGCGCCCTCTGTTGGTAATTCATCAAGACACAGTTTAAATCAACCGGGAGATTATAGCAAATACGCCAGACTGGAGGCTTCAGCTCATTTTGCCACACATTTATTCCAAGCCTATTGTCAAAAAAATCGAAATGAGTCGTTAATGAACTAATCACTTGATATTGTTTGTCATTTGTTTGCTGGCCCTGCAGATTTGAGTCACACTTTTCCCAACATGCTCAACTAAAGAATGACAATCAGCAACTTTCTGAATGTTTATTATGAAACACTAAAGGGATATAAATAGTAGTGGTTACAATTGGCCGTAGGTACCTTGCATGATGACAGCAAAAAAAGGCAAACGTCCGATGTCGAAGAAATGTCTAAAAACCTAAGCTCTAAAGTTCCCATTCGAAAATGACATCCAATTAGGGGCGTATGTACACGATTTTACACAGTAATTAAGAAAAAAAAATCCAGTTTTCTGTACAAGACAACTTGTTAGGGTCATGGTTATGTCTTCACAACTATTAATGAAGAGACTACTGTTCCAGGAGGTTCCGCCCTGTATTTCTTTAAAATAGGCATCAGTTTGATAGAAACATCACAAGATGTAGAACATGTTAACACATCAACTAAGAAATGAATTAAATACATCAGGCTACAGGGTAAAGTATCATACATGTAACCAATTTCGTCAAAAAAAAGATAAGTTGTGAGATAGAAAAAAAAAACAAAAAAAAAAACGATTTGGGCTCAGTGTTTTTTTTGTTGTTGCTTCTATTGTTGCCTTAAGTCACTCCTGTTTTCATGAAGCCCTGCCCTCTGTTTACTTTGACGTGTCCGTCAGATAAACCGTCAAGCCTCTTTGTTTTCGTTGCTGCTGCTGAGGTGAAGTGTGTTCTCTCTAGGGCAAGGCCAGATCTGCATTCCACACATGGCAAACAACAACTTCAGGGTCACAAAAACAAAACGGCTGCGACACAGGGACTCGTCGTGGTGTTTTTCCCCGTCTAAAGATGCTCACAGGAACATTGCGTTTTGTCGCTATATACAGTAAACATTAGTACGCCTGTGTCTTTTGCTTGGGGGCCGAGGAGGGTAAAAAAAAAATAATTCGTTACTAACACTTGTCTTATTTTTGAAATGCACCTTTCCACTCACTATGCAGTTGTATGGAACTATTCAGAGTTAAGGTCCCACTTGGGGGCGGTGGGGGTCCAGCTACCTCAGGTTATCCAGTTCTAATATGGCTCGGGTTAAATGTCCTCTTTTTCACATCCGCAGTACTAGTGCGGCAACCAACAGAGGAGGAGGAGACGCGGCTCCTAGGTGCCACTGTCTGTCATGCTGGAGGAGTCTGGAGAGGCGGGTGTTGGGGCTGATGGCTGATCTGCGCTCGGTGCTGGAGAGCCGTCTTTAGGCCAGTGGAGCTGACTCAGACTCTGTTGCAGCTCGTCCAGCTCGGCTGGCAGCGGGATCCCCAGCTCCCGGTTGAGGGACAGAGCTCCGAACCAGTCCTCCAGCTTCTGGAAAGGTGGACTGAAAGAGGGGGGTGGGGAGCAAAGACAGCACAGAGGGAGATGAGGCTAAAACCAGACTGACGGGATTAGGAAAAAATTGAGAAAATGGAATCTGGCAGCCAAGGCATGGACTTGTGCGGGCAGGCCGAGGTGGCATATGAAAGCAGTCTTTTCCCACTGCTTTGACAAAGTCTGAATTAAGAAACAATAAACACCTAAACATGCTTGCTGTATGGCCGCGGTATTTCTCGTTCACTTTGCTAATTATCAGTGAAGCAGTGACACTACCAGTCAGCAGCTCTGCAACACAAAAACTTTAAATCATTGACATTTAGTGTAAGCTATTAACCCCTGTAATAACAGCAGCTGCTCACCGGGTGTCTGGTGTGAGGTCACAGCAGGCCACAGCCAGTGGAAAGAAAGCCGGTGGACAGTCTTCGGGGAGGAACTTCTCCACAAACTTGCCAACATTCAGGCCAAAGTCCAGTGTCCTGGGGAGGCACTCGGGGTCTGCGTAGACTTTTCCAATGATCTGGATCACAAGACAGAGGAGGACGAAAGGGTCAATCAATAAATAGATTCTAACACTCCTAAGAAATATCAGGCTGGATGGGAGTCACATTTTAAGCACACTCAGCTATAGTGGAGTTTTCTTAAGCACATAGTCAAACACAAATCTGTGGGTAGTTGAAACTTGTTTGGCACTCCTAGGCCTCATCCAGATCTGGTATTAACATCTATTTTGTTCACAATTGAACAGTTCCAAGTGTGAACGCACCCTAGACACATTACGATTATCACATTCAGGGATGGTTTGGGATCTATTTGACTGCATTCTTTAATGAGCCCTTGGAAGCTCTGGTTTCAGGATGAAATGAAAGTCTTTTTTTAGATATCTCAGTCTATCCAATACATTGATGTACTGTATATGGTGCCACCCTCCACAATATCAACACCAAACGATTTTGTGGTATTTTTTCTAATTACCGGTAGTCAAATCTTATTTCATTGTGAAGCTGCGCACAAAGTATTAATTCACTCAGCCCCTCCTGTCTCTGCTCTCTGACACACACGTACACACTCAGCCATAAAACACTCTGACAAAGGACACATCTGTTCGGTCCAACTTAAGAAAACAACCTCATTTGGTCTTTGCTAACAGAAATGATGTATGTGTATTTGCGTATTGTGCAGCGCCATCAGATCACAAATGGTCACAGGCGACGTGCCACATTTTAACACCAGCTGTGAACCAACACACACACACACACACACACACACACACACACACACACACACTTGTGATCAGATCTCCAGACGCATGTTTACACCAGATCTTAACGCCCTACTTTTTTTTTTTTTTTTAACAATTCTGTGTTGCCCGATCTGTTAATACTGCTGTGATCAGAAGTGGTTTCATAATGTATTTTTGGCATTTTCCTAGGCACTCCTTTATCCAGACTTTTAAAATTGCCTGCCAAACAAGCATAGCAATAACAAACTATGGAACCAAATAATCAAAGCAAATGATGTGGATAAAACCAGCGTCTTCTCACCTCACAAAGTACAATTCCAAAGGAGAAAATGTCCACTTTTTCATCATAGCGTTTACCTGAAATAACAGGGAGTAAAAGATAAAGTAAATGCACTTATAGACATCCAGGATTCATTATAATCTGTATAACAAGATAGTAAAATGTGTTTTTTTTAAAGCAGCGTCTCACCATTTAGCATCTCTGGAGCCATCCAGTAAGGGTTTCCCACCACAGTGTACCGCTTTTTTCGGTCAATTCGCCTGAAAACTCGCTTTTTAGTTGGAGTTTTCTCAGGTGTCGGCTTTACTTTGTCCTCTACTATGAGTCGGGAGAGTCCAAAGTCAGCAACAACCACGGTGTTGTCCTGTTTAAAGATGACAGTTTTTATGGTTATACCTGAGCTCCATCTGAGGTCAAGAGCCACATTAGTAAAAACAAAAAAAACAAGTTTATAAATATAACGAGCAACTAACAGAGTAATAAAAAAAACATAAGATAAAGGAATCATTAATATAGCAAATGGCCGTTTGTTATTGCCTGCTCATATAAAGAATTATTGTATATAATAATATTGTATATTGAGACAGCCGTCAACATTTCTTGTTAATATGCAAATGTTGTCATGTGTAGTGGAAAGTAAGAGGTCACCTACCAGTTTAACCAGGCAATTGTGGGAGTTAAGGTCTCGGTGTATGATGCTCATTGAGTGAAGGTAGGTCTAAAAAAAAGAAAAAAAAAAAAAGTCACAAAATTGCAAGAAAATTATTTTTTTATGCAATAAATATATCTGGTAGTTCTGGAATTCTGAAGAGCCATGGTTCACACTTTGCTCATGAATACTATGAGAAGTCCAGTCAAATCTGTTTTCGGGGTTTTTAATTCTCAGATTCAGTATGTTTGAACCCTTTAGGAGCCTTAGTAAGTAAAAGTTCAAGTAACAAATGATGTAAACTAGATGAGATAAAAAAAATATTAAAATAAATAATGAATAATTTTAATAACAATCCTTGTAACCATTTTTTCCAATTCTAGGATTCATGTCAGAACCACTTTGGTGACCCCAATGATTCCAAGGGCTTCCTGAGATATATAGCACATACTACACAAGACAATCGAAAAATAGCAGCCCAAAAACAAATCACTAGTATATTCCTGAGAGGCCAACTCACCATGCCAGAGGCGATGCTCTTCGCAAAGCTCACTCTCTGCTCCCATGAAAATGGATCCTGTCGGGTCAGAGTAAAAAAAAACAAAAAACAACCATTAAGAAAAATAAAAATAGAAGGTTCCTCAGAGGCCACTGATTAAAACAAGGGTAAACACAAAATGAATATGCTTTCAGACGGCGAAACATTTAAATAGTCACACTTTTGCACCCTCCCACAAAATCTAAATATGATAAAAAAAAACACAACTAAGAACGCCGTTGAGCCGAACTGCTCCTCAAACTAGTCAACAGTAGGACGAGAGGAGCGCAGCTCCTACAACTTAAACTGGGAAGCCTTTCAACAACTTTTCCCGTTCCTCGTCTTGGCCAGTGGAAGTGCCAGCCAGCCCACTATAAAGCCAAGATCCCTCCATCAGCGCAGAGTGTACTCCGGGTCAGTCACCTCCCACATGGCTCTTTCTGTGACCACTGAGGGGATTACGTGCTCCGGTGGGGAAGAGGAGAGGACCAGAGTTAAGTGAATAAACTACTTTAACTCACCGTGTCCCTGATGAAATCCTTCAGTGTGCCCCCCTCGATAAACTCCGTGATCAAATTGAGCCTCTTGTCCTTGTATAGCACGCCGATGAACCTCAAAACGTGGGGATGGTCGAGGCTTCGCATAACTTTGACCTGAGAGAGGATTAGTCAGAAACAGAAAGAAGGATGTTCACCAATAAAACTCGGGATTATATTTCCCCCCAAGGGTGGGTCATCTACCTCAAAATAACAACGTACAAAGAGGTCATTATTGTGGCATGTGGTGTGCTTTCAGTTACGAGCATAACAAATCGCAGCTCCGTGCCGAGCCAGAGGATTCTGTTTAGTCTGTGAGGACGCGCTGGCCTCCTGCTACAGATTACCAACCTCCTTTAGGAACGTTTTTTGGTTCTCCTCATCGCAGCGGATCAACTCTTTCATCACCATCACCTCTCCCGTGGCCTTATGGGTCACCTGTCAGTGGGACAAAAGCGTACATTGACTCCGAGTCCGCGCCAAATGAGAAAGCGAAATAAAAGTCCTGAAATGTACGTTTCATGGTAGAGAGGGGGATTTGTGGCTGACCTTGATGGCCTGTCCAAAGAAACCTTTTCCCAAGATCTCGCCGTGGATGAGGTCACACGGGCGGAAGATGCGGTGAGAGCAGCTACTGGAGGATCTCAAGGATTCAGAGCGCCCGATGTCTCGTACAATAAAGGGCATCTCTTTGGGAGAATTGGGTCCAGGTGACTTGCATATGCTGTTACTCCGCCTGGAGTCGAAAGAATGTTATAGGTTTAAAAAAAAAAAAATGACATGAACGAATCTCCCCTTCATTGCCGATGAATAATATGCACATTCTCGATACCTTAGTTAGGACTAGCATACCTCAAAGACCTCCTTTTCAGTGTGCCATCGTCAACCACATCCGTTCTCTCCAGAACTGCGTTGGACGGCGAGGAGAGACGCATGCGGGAGGTGGCCGGACCTCCCAAGCGCTCCCCGGGTGAACCCAGTTTGAGCCGATCCAACCGCTGCCGGACCGGGTCATACTCGATAAGCAGCTCCAGCGTGTGACTGGTGCGGTGGATAAGGGCGTCCACCTTTGTAGAAAAGGCAAATTTGGAGGTTGAAGGAGTTCCCGTGATTTTAAAATGCTTACTTCTCTCAAGACCGTACGACAGCCTTCCCGGAAAACTCGGAGGAGTTCTTGCGATGAATGAAAACCAAAGGAAGCAAACCTCAGATGCGATGTGAAAACACATTCGATGGAAAGCGCGAGAGGAGGGGAACAAGCTAAAACAAAACAAAACTCTAGTCAGTGAGTGACGACCGTGTAAGAATGCACGTAATTATGGGAGGGTGAGGTTGCGGGAGAATGAGCCTTTAAGTGCAGTCATTCCACATACTGTCCTCTCCCAGCTGAAGTATGTATGAAGAACGGAAGAATGCGAGGAATGCCAAAATCACATTGTATATAAAATGTTTTAAAAAGAGCAATTTGCAAACATAGCTTTGCAAATTGCACTCAAGGAATTGATTTGCATTCAGTGTGGACACTCAACCGATAAAATACTTGATTGAAGATCACATGTCCCTTTAGTGTTGAGTATCAGAGATGCGCTGAGGGAGAAACCCACCTCCTCCTCCAATAATGTCCCCACCGGAAGGCCATTGATCTCCAGGATCCTGTCTCCAACGTGGATGGCATTTCGGACCTCTGGACTAATAAGCATCCCTCTGACCCTGGAACAACACCGTACCAACACTTATCTGTGAGTATTAGCACTGTAGGGGGACACAAGGGACGAAAACCCTCGGACTCCAAGGAGCCTCCATCACGTGCCACTCACTCCTTGACTTGAACGCTCGCCGTGCCGCTGGCATCTCTCAGCACGGAGACGGAGAAGCCCCTCTTGCCGTTGGCCGCGGAGGGCATCGAGATCAGGGTCACCGTGTGGGGCAGGGAGTCGAGCACCGACTCGTGGGAACGCTTTTCCAACATGGGCGTGAGGACCACCTGCTTATAGCACTTTCCACTGCCAACAACAAGAGGAGGGAGTCAGTCTGTACAGGTGGAGGCACGTGCTGATTGTTGGGTTACAGTTCAAAGAGCCAAGAGGTGGCAGAATGATGACCCACTAATAACGGCTGCGTACAGTACATTCAGGCTGAACATGAACTTCCAGACATTGTTGCCGCTATTCTCCCAATCCATCTTGGAAAAATGAACTCGCATGTACATGGAAGAATACACGCCTACGTACACGGGTGAAATCGGTGACTGGCCTGGGGCTTTGCACGCGGGTGACTTACCAGTAGAGTTTGGATCGCTCCACCAAGGCGTAGGTGTCCCGGTCCTCAATCACCACCATGCACCTGAGACATACGAAGCACTCGGGGTGATACTTGTGTTCTCCGGCCACCTGGAAACAAAAACAAACTCCGCTGATCTTCCGCGTAAAGTGGGTAGAGCGCGCCGAGCACGAGGCTGACGCGGGTGACTTACCAGTAGAGTTTGGATCGCTCCACCAAGGCGTAGGTGTCCCGGTCCTCAATCACCACCATGCACCTGAGACATACGAAGCACTCGGGGTGATACTTGTGTTCTCCGGCCACCTGGAAACAAAAACAAACTCCGCTGATCTTCAGCGTAAAGTGGGTAGAGCGCGCCGAGCACGAGGCTGCCGTCCTGCTCTGGTGCTCGCGCTCGTCTGAGCGGCGCGTTGCTTTCCGTCCCTCCTCCTCCTCCTGTGGTGAGCGGTGACACAGCCGCAACACCTGCTTCACTCCCAGCCTGTCTGGAATCTGCCATGACATCACCTCCCACTCCTCGTCTCGCCGTCAACAATCTATCTCGCGCTTTCTGTCTCGATTAACACGCAGCACTACCCTGTTTTTCTTTCGGCAATTTGTCACACTCCCATATCCTCTGGCTTTTTACTTGCAGGTCTCTCATGCAAGATGAGATCATGTGTCCGGCCTTCGGCGAGCAGATGATCCAATTGTTTATATACCTGAGCATGAAAAAAGTCACTTCCAATGAAACTGAAGTCAAATAGTAGAAAATCTACATGTGCTGGCATATGCTTTATCGTTTAACGATATAACATGCAGTTTTTAACTTCGCAATGGAACTGCCACTTTAACAAAACCATAAAACAAACAGCTTGTTTTTTTTCGAAAGTTGTTGTGCGGATTTTGCCTAACTGTGTGTTCTAGAAGCGCCTAAATTCAAGGTTTCTCAATTGCTTTGACTGTCCACAACATAGTAATTGTTTAGGTGTGACTATAAAGCAAGCTCAAAACGTTCTTGGAATTCCTGCTACTTACTATTATTGTTCAGTTATCTACATTTTATGTTTGACTTATTTCCCACAGCTATGAGTCAGGGCTGGGAAAGGATTTCCCACTGCTGCGGAGAGATTAAAGTGATGTCAGCCAAATTGTTGTGACACCTCGGGAGTCTGCAACTCTTTCAGGCCAAGAACAAAACCACAGCCAAAACCTGCTTGTGGCTTTAAAAGCAAGACAGGGTTGTAAGAACAAAATTATGAAAAATAAGGAGGGGCAGAAAATGTTTAAGTTGACTGCAAAAGTTGATAAACTCTAAAAAGGATCATTACCAACAGTTGCTGTGCCAGCTCATGTATTTACATCCTCGCACTTTCTATTTTGAGTAGTGCTCCAATCAAAAAGGTTGAGTGTAAAATGATGGACACTTGTCACTCTTCATGTTTTTTTGAAATATTCGGAATAAAAAATGCACTACATGCGAGCGCACTGACTGAAGTGTCTAGGTTGAGACACAGCCCGGGTCTTGAAAGGAACAACAATCTTCAGTGAACCAATACATTTACAAAACCCGAACAAAAACAACACTGTTCTGGACTTAAATGCCCGACAAGCAGCGGCAGTTCTGCACGACCCTCCTCTGCTGACGGACCACAATGATTCTCTTTCTGGCTGAGAGGCGGCAATGCCAATGCAACCCTGCCAAAAACACTTGGCTCGACAGGCAGATGAAGCAGGATGCCAATACTAAATAGAGGGGTCCGTTATGTGCGTTGCGTGGGGGGGGGGACAAAAAGAAATAAACTTCAGTCTGGCTCCATGCTAGACAAGTGACCCCGGTTGGGACCAACAAGGGCTGCTGCCACCTGACTTTCATGTTTCAATTTATAGATACCTAATCGTAGATGACAGACAACATTTCTCTGGTGCAAAAGTAATTTCAAGCCTGTCTGAACTATGTGAATATATTTTCAATTTGAACATTTTTCTAATTATGCATTGCGGTCATTATTAAACTGCAACACATTTTAAATGTGCACATTTAATCTCTCTCCTGCTGGAGTGACAGTGGTTCTCTTCGGCTCTAATTTATGGTCCGTCAGTCTGATGCATTATTGCATATGATAATGAAACATAGAAAAATGGCATGCGATCCATCTGTTACATACCAATACCTAGCTCTTGTCTGGCA
Source organism: Colistium nudipinnis (assembly GCA_016785305.1). NCBI lineage: Eukaryota > Metazoa > Chordata > Actinopteri > Pleuronectiformes > Rhombosoleidae > Colistium > Colistium nudipinnis. The sequence continues at coordinate 487,185 of JAFBJU010000120.1, read as the reverse complement.
ATACTCACGGCAGCGTTCACATCAGCAAGGATGTGTACGTTTTAGCCTAATGAATGAATTAAGCTTTAAAAGTGTAATATCCTCTTTCAATCGACGCATGTTAACAATACAAACAACATCGAAAAAGAAACGTCAGTGCAGATCATAAGAGCGGTAGACTGTGGATACTACCTGCAGATCTACCCCACTACAGATGAGTCAACATGACGGGATCCAAAAAAGCCACCTCACGTTCGTCCGAGCGTCTTCTCGCTCGAGTGTCCGTGTACTCGCGCAAGTGAGCTGCGGAGAGCTCCGGTGCGGGAGTGGAAACAGCGAAGGGCCTCAAAGGGGGGAAACTAACTCACAAGTGGGGACGAGGGTTAAATGCGCAACGTTAAGCAACGGCCTATGCAAAGTCTCGCTCATCTGCTGTTGCCAGAAGAACAGGCCCCCTGCCTTTTTGTGCATGTTGGTATTAAACTGGAGCCGTGGCGAGAATGGCGTACACACAGGGAGCACTGACACGCTCTGTGGGCATTCTGGTATTATTTAAGTGTAGGGGGGAAATTGTTGGCAGTTGTTATACCATTCATGACACGGCAGACTCCGAAAGCTTGGCAATCTCACGTGCCAGCAATGTTCTGATAGTCTAAATTGTGTGATGGGATTTATATATTAGAATGGAGTGATTCACAAACTGAAAAAAATTAAGCGCCACATCTTTAAGAATGTCACCACACATCTTAAATAGAGTGAAATAGTGCAGAAAACAGATTTTCTTTTGGCTTGTGGGTGATGCCAGAGCAAGAGCCCAGCCCTGGCTTAGCGTGCTCTGTGTTTTTATAAGGATTACTGCACCAAGTTAATATTACACTTCAAACGCTGTGATCATTGAGGCAGCATAGGCAAAGAAGAAATCAAAGATGGATAAGAACTTGGTTGATAAAGTCAAAAACACCTTGTGTTAAGACCAACTGCATGCAAAATGTATGAGTCTTTGTTTTGCATGTCACACAGCCAGTTTGTCACTTTGAATTTCTGTGAAAAATATGAGTCACGAGTCAAGATATTGTACAGCTAATGAACTTCTGAGAACTGATCAGACGTGACATGGACTCAAGTGTCTCAAACCATATCCAGTCTAAGACTGACTAAGTTATCTGCACAGACTTCAGATACCATTAGTTTGATATTATTTCATAGTTACCTATCCAACAGTGCAGTGTCAAAGACTGAAAGACAGACACCTGCTTTAAAAAAAACAATCTCAATGATGAGTGTTGAGCAGCGAGAGCATTGGACGTACCATGGCAGGTCCAGTCATGAGCAGAGAGCAACCGTGACAGAGCTCTCCAAACTTCTCCCAGTAGTCTGTGCGACAGTACAGCTTGCCATCCTTCCTGTAGTACCAGTTAGTCAGGTGGTCACGGCAGACGGAACACCTGTGAGGACAAAGAAATGGAGTCCCGGTCACTCAAGTTTTCACAGATCCACTCGAAACCTGGTGTAGTTCTTCAAGTGACCGTATAATGCACGTGGTTGACGCCTGAAAGGCCCACTGACAGAAGCACGGATTCTACAGCTTCCATATAATAACTCTGTGGGAGGCATTGGCAACGAGAAAGAGGGTCACTGAACAAGCAATTGCCGTGGAAACGATCACACAGTATATGTCGATGGCGCTCCAAACAACAGTCATTTCCCAACATGGCTTACTCAAGCATCAATAGCAGTACAACAAGAAATGCTGCAAGAAACACAAATGCCAATTTGAATAAATAAAAGACTTTCAGCTGCTTAAAGGCATCAAAAGAGATCATTTTCTCTTAAAAAAAGAAAAAGAAAAAAAGAAAACAAAGAAAACTTCTTAAATTATCACATAGGAAAAGCCATAACTGAGAAATGTTTTGTTCTTTCCTCGCTAAAAATGAAATAAAAAAAACATCAGTCGTTTGCTTTTAGGATTTTCTAGTGGTCCAAAAATGTATTTAACGGTTTGATGAATTATTGGACTTGTATTCCATGCTACAAGACACAATTAGAAAAAGCAAAGAGCCACAAACAATGCAAATTAGCAGATGCCAGAGGGATATTTGCAGTTTTGGTAAGAGATACATCATGTTCAGGTGAATTTGTGAATAATAAAATAGATATTATAGAAAGCTTTCAATCATACTGCTGAAATCAAGACCCAACCCCAAGGTTGGATGTGATGGGAAAATTGGCTGGAGGCATGTTCCCGGTGACAAATGCTTGTCTGTGCATTTAACATGGTGTTGGGAGGAATGAGATTTGTCGGATTTTGCATGTGCACAGTGTTAGAGTGTAGGAAAACCAGGTGGCACAAAGAGTCTTTCTACTTTGGAGGAAGGAGAATCTGCCAGGCCTTTGCAGATGGTGGACTGCACACCACCAATAAGGTAAACTTATGCTTAGTCAGTTTCTAGCAAAAGGATCCAGTAGATTGAGGAAAAAAAAATGGGGATAACTTTGTCAAAGCAGCCTCCTGTCGCTACTTTCACTCCTCGCCGGGCATTTGCCTATGTTTATCTGTGCAAATAACGAGGCTCGCCACCTTTGTGGTCAAAGGTGCAAACCATATTGCATAAATACCCCCCAAGTTACTCCTCTGTCAACTTTCTAATACAAGGTAAAGCTGATTGACTCTGGCCGTCACCCGAGAAGATTCTTGGCATAGCAAGGCAACATTTATGGGTGCAGATTCAGGACAAAATGTTCAGAGCGAGGAATGCTGAAGTTACCAGCCGACTGGGAAGCACCTGCAGGCTATGTGTGTTCCTCTGCATTAAACAAGCTGCACTGGTTGTACACAATGACTGCCAGAAAACAATCGGGGATAAAACTGTGTTGAAGATTAAGTTACTGAAGTGTCTGCAGTCCAGACTTAGTTTAAGGCTGTCGCTGCCATTCGGACTTTCAATTCTGTATTTTACCTTATCCCTTTTGTTTTCACCTTGGTTTCTGGGTAATTTCAGATTCACGTGATGAAGTGCATACACATGATTGACCTGTGTTGCTTCTGTTTTGACTTTGTTTTGTCATTAAGTTTTATTCATTCTGAATGATTTAATTCATAACAATAAATAAGTTAAATTGAAGAATGATAGTAACTATTACTGTACGAAGTTTTGACCCCAACATTTTCTAATTCCTGGTCTTATCCGACATGACTGCGAGAGCTCTGCTGATACTGAATGCTCAAATGTATCACTGCGATTATATTAACAATGTCACACTATTACATCAACGGTATGCACGAAGGAAAAAAAGTCAAAACATATACATGTATTAATAGATCAAATTTGATTTTAATGTATTTTTGAATATTTTGGTGCCGTGCTAGCGCTGGCCTTCAGCTGAGCCTAATTCATCACATTGCTTTCTGCACTGCAGGTATAGTTGATCTAGGATTATTGACTTTGGCAAAGGTTACAGATATTTCAAAATGTGTTGGCATTACTTCAGAAAGACTCGACTTATAGAAAGAAGACCACATGTTTGTGTCCTATGTTGATAGAAAAATGGAGTGTGAGGGAAGCACTGGCACTGGATCAACATTCTTTAACATCAAGTGACATCTATGATAATACTCTTTTGACAAATATGTGAAAAAACACAGGTCCTAATGACTCCTGCTTGATTACTAACACTATGACATGATGCGGGGAAGCGGAGCTGAAAGTTTGCTGAGGTAATAGATGGCATGACTAATTGTAGCTGACTGTGCTGCTGGGGGGGATTAAATGCTTGCGTGTGAAAGATTTCAGACAGTCTCGATGCAGAACTGCTCAAAATTCCACTTCCGAGATAAAGAACATGGAATTATCATTGGCAAGTATTTCAGCCAAAGCATAACTAAACATTGAAACACACAGTTGGCTCTATTTTCACAATCCAAGTACGTGGTAATCTAAATATATAGAGAAAGATATTTGAGGTGTATCCAAATCCACTTTGCTAGTTTAATGGGTTAGGGTATATAACGTAATAAATAAATCAGACCTGCTATTCCCTGTATATTAGCACATGCCCCGAGTGTGAGTGGAACAGAAATTACGCATGAAATTAAGTAAAAAAAAAAAAGACCTCCATTACTCAAGCAACAGCATGCACCGGTACTGGTCCTTATTAGAATTTGTATTGTTTGGCAAAACTAGTTAATCCATGGGGCCCTTATACACAAAAGGAACTTACACACAAGGAATTGAAAGAATTGTGAAGAGTGCAGTATTTCATCCGATACTTCTGACTTTTAGTATCTGTCCAGGTGTGGCATGTAAGAACAAAAACATCCCGCTTGAACGCCTTGTTCAGACCAAAAAGCATGCAAGCAAGACCAAACCAACCGATAAACTATAATTATCATCCATTATGTCAAGATAAGGTGATGTAGGGGTTCTTATAAAAACACCTGACTTCCTTCTGGATTTGCTGGTGAATGGGGGGCGGCCACATGAAACTCAGGTGGTTCTTCAGTGAACAATGCAATGGTCCTGCCTGCACAAACACTACAAACAAAACATTACTCATTTCCTTAAATCCACATTCCTGCCGGAGTGTATCCCTTTGTTGGCGTAAGAAGAAGCAATAGATTTTGAGAGGGACCTTTAGTGACCTTGACGACATGCACAGGGTGCGCTTCACTTTTAGTGAGACCTTATCTCAGAGTTTTTGACTGTCGAGTACCCAGTGTTCTCCATAACAACCTCTGTTATGAAGAAGTGTGAAGTGCCAATTATTTCTTCATTCATGGTACAGGGTCAGTCTGAAATGAATGCAATTCATTTTGAATGACATGGTTTAAGTTTTCCTTTCCTTCTCAATCAATACTTGTATATAAAGGCTGATTTTTTTTGTCTAGACCCAGGAGCTGAGCTGGAATACATTTTCTCCAATAAAGACTGACCCAACGATTCCATTCTGATGAATGATTGATTTACTGATTTCAAAAAATTGTAAGAGATCAGTGACAATGTCCTTAATTATGCCCAGAGCCCAAGCTAGCATAACCACATTGCTTATTTGAAGCTCAAAACCAGTCTGCTATCAATGACAGTATGACAAACGAACATATCAAATGTACACATTTGACAAGCCAAAAACGAACTAAGGTTATGCATGAAAAACAATCGAATTAATGTATCAGTAATGAAAACGGTAAATTGTCTGTGGCTCAACAAATTAGTGAACAGATGTGTTTCTGTGTTTCTTACAGTTACCGTCTATAATCCACAGGTTGTATGAGATTCCACCAAGAAGTAGAGTAAGCAGTAAAAGAAAAATACCGTACGTCTCAAAAAATTTATTGATAGTTTCGTCTTTTAGGCTGCTGTACCAAAGCCAAGCTAGACTGGTAAACAAAATAAGACATTGGGCTTGAAACAAATTTCTCCTCAGATACACTGCATTTGAAGCTCCACAATGTTCTCATTTGTATGGAATGTAATGATGACTGAAGAAAATTAAATGAAGATAGAGCAACATTAGTAATTATCCGCCCATCAAGTGTGGTAGGCACAAACATGACAAACCATTCTCTCTTTTTTTTTTGGTATAACGACGATAACTGAAGCTTTATACACTTCAAGTGAAGTATACGATGGGAACCATCCAGCTTTGTTTATGGAAGGAAAAAAAAAGGTTCTGCAGTCTGTGACTGAAACACTGGGCGGGCTTACACCTCTGAATCGCTGTCTAGGAATGCAGAGTCCAACATGCTGTTACCTATAGGGCTCAATAACACTGCCGGGTTTACTGGAACAAGAGTGACCTCAACTTGTAAGAATGCAACACAAGGTGGAGGTACACAGAGCGCAGAGTGGCAGCATTTGAACAAAAGACAATGGGAACACCAGTGTGGGTACAGCAATAACAAGAACATTTTTTTTGTAAGCTCTTTAAGTAAGATAATTATCTGGCAGAAATGTGTGTGGTGATTAAACCATTGCATTTCTGAGTAATATATCAAAGCTTGTAATACAAAAAGTTTGAATCCACAAGTTAAACATGCAGTGCATGTTGCTGATCAACAATACTGCAGTCGGACATCTTGGACTCTCACAAACCATCCAATATCTGATAGTTCTGAAGAGTGTACCTGAAGATGTTGCAAAAAAATCTATGTGATGGACTACACAAGTACAAAGGTACTTGATGTGATGATATAAGGAGCTGTGTGTGTGTTCATGAAGAGTCAACAGGGTTCAGACTGCAGTTTTAAAACTTGAAGCATTTCAGAATATGAAATAAGGGGCTTTGCTCAAATCAGATAAATTGACCATTTTGAGCACACGTTTATTGCTCACCTGCTTTATAGTATAATGATGATAAGGCTTGGTGACTATAAGACCAAGATCAAGTTGTCAGTTTGAAACCTCACGTGTCAGTTATGACCATCAAGTGCCATGCGTTTTAAAACAAAAATTCTAATCATCTTAACTAGCATTGCATCAAGTGAATGCAAAGCAAGGGGAAACCCCCGAGTGTCGCATCATGTTGGCATTGAACCACAGGTTCACCCCTTCACTGAGAGCCTTCTCCCTGTGGGGCAGTGGCCTCTGGAAACCAGAGAGCTGATACCATCTCAAGTGAGGCAATCATTAAGCTCCATGCAGAGGGTCAGAGTTCTCCAGTCAATCAATATTGGCCATGTGCCGGCCTGTCAGCTGTGACAGTACAGGACATCCTAGTCTCCTTTGTGCATGTATGTGCAGGTAGCCTCTGAAACAATGATGAATTGTTTACAAAAGAAGAAAAACGACCTATGTGTAGGCAACAAGGCAGAAGCTTCTGGGAATATCCACTAGGTCCTTCATAGCTAAAGCTAGTCATCCATTGAAACCAGCCATCATGTTGAAAAAACAAAGTGGAAAAAACATGCATCCGTGTCAAACCAAACGGTCTGTCCTCTACCTTGAATGACAACCCAGCCTTCATTTATCAGATGATGACTAACAAAACCAGGATTTTATTGAACTGGTTTAACTTCATTAACTCGACACTTACTGAAAGCAGGCGTTGTGCCAGATGTCCTGCAGGACCTTCATGTGAAACGAGTCTTGAATTTGTCCTCCACAGCCCACACAGTGACATGTGTCTGTACCTGCAAAAAAGATGGTAATAATATTAATATTGACGTTAAAAAATATCATAAAAAAGTCGTTGGTTTTGACCTGGGCTATCACTGAAACCTTGAAGAGTCACGGCTGAAATAGGTGCGTGAGCGAACAGCAGGTAAGCTAGTTCGACGGTTCACTGCTGTCCAGCAGAAATATTTATACTCTAGTCTGGACTAAAACATTTTTTTTTCAGTGAACGGAAACAACGTAACCTTTCCTCCGGATTAAGTTACGACCTGAAGCACTCCTTACCTTCTGGCTCCTCCATCTGCTTGCTGAGCGTGTCGTCGATTCACAGATACTTTCACCAACTCCTCATGCTGCAGCGGGAGAGCAGCGATGTTTCCTTTCCGTCCTCTCTGTTGTCCTGCGCGGACTCTCACACCGCCAGCTCCGCACACGACGGGAGGCAGAAGTCTCGGAGAAACTCACGACTCCTCACTTCTCTGGAACGGAGGTGCGCTCTCTCTCTCTCTCGCCTCTCTGGCACGCAGGCTGGGTTGACGTCATGCGCGCAGCACATTCCTGTAGCGGGAGCGGAAGTGCTCCGCTTCAAGCACCTGGAAACAGGAGAAAAACCGAGGAGCGCCCCCAAAGTCACTGGGAATAACTGGAGCGCCATCTACCGGCAGCATGATCGCACTACACCGACAAAGGAGGTAGAAACGCATTCGGTAAGACTCCTTATTCAACAAGGCGCTTGTTTCTGTTTTTATAATATGTTACACAATAATAGATGACTCATTCAAACAAGTATTGTTCTTCAACGTTCAGGTCATTTTGCACTTAATGGTACTGTTATCTCCATACATTTGGTGAACACAAATAAAACACCTCAAAATGATATATATATTTCTCTAAATTCATGTATAATCCCTGCATAACATTAAACTTGATGTTCCATCTCTCCTCTCTCTCTGTCCTTATCCTGCAGGTACCTATAATCCCAAGACTGAGGGATCCTGATCCCTGACCCACTCACTTAACAGAGGTGGAGGTTTAAGACACCATCGCTCAGCCACTTACAATGCTGTCCTTCACTCTCTCCCTAGGAAGGTAAACAAGAACAACAACTCAAAAGATATCTCAGGTGAAACCAACGACCCTCATTTACACCTAGACTCGGGCAAAACCCATAACCTGAATCTGGGCCAGATGGCCAACAAGTTTGACACAATGGTCCCCTAATTAGGTACTCATCCTCTGATTAGCTATTCATCTCACAGAGGATAAATACCTGAACTTTTCCAGCAGCTAGTTAGAACTGAAGAAGCCTCTCGGATGAGAGGTGAAACTTCTTCAAGAAATCTTCAACCAGTCTAGTTGCCTACTTTGAATCGCACTTGATATTACCATGACCTAGACGACTGAGAACCTTCACAGACATGATATGTGTTAATATTTTACAATTAATTGCTGTCCTGCATTTTCTCTCTTTCTCCTCTCGAATAATTTCTGTTCTTGTGTAGACTTGTTCTGCACATGCCCCAACTATTGCACTTATGTCCATCCTGGGAGAGGGATCCCTCACTTGTGGCTCTCCACGAGGCTGTTAAAATGGATTATTTGCCAGTTTTCCCTCACCCTTTTGAGGGTTAAGGGCAGAGGATGTCGCGAGCTGTACAGATTGTAAAGCCCTATGAGGCAAATTGTTATTTGTGAATATGGGCTATAAAAATAAACATTGATTGATTGAAACCCGTTTACACGATCTCCATGGAGGAGGCTTGTTCTAGGGCGGTGGTGGTACGGTTGGTAATTGTCCCCCTTCTTGCATGCTCCTATCCTTTATTATTTCAACGACACGTTATTCTCACATACTGAATAACAAGACTGGCTTTACTTTGGGAGAAGGCGTATCTTAAAGCAGAACCAATGAGTCAGTCTAGCCGTCACCGCTGGTCGGATGAGTCAAACGGTTCCGTGATTTTTGTCGAACAGTTGTTTGTAACAACGTTGCTCTGCTCTTATCATCGGACGGCATGGAGAAGATACCGGCAAATGAGAGCGACCGCGCTCTGAAACCCACCGCGAGGAGCGAGGGTGCGGAGGCACAGAGACCCACGTGGAGTGGGCGCCTGGAGTTCATCCTGGCAGCGGTGGGCTACGCGGTGGGTCTGGGGAATGTCTGGAGGTTTCCCTACCTGTGCTACAGCAGCGGTGGAGGTGAGTTTTCGCCTACCGAGGCGCTGTGTCGAACGGAGATTTAACCCGGTCTCACGTGAATGTGTGGGAGATTCCCCCCTTTAAAAGAAACAAACAAACAAAACAAAACAAAAAAAGGAATTAGGAGTGCTCAATACCTTTAACGTTACTTTCCAGTCATCGTGCGCCGACACTGTTGCTTTTCCGGTTATGTTCAATCTGCAACCAGTTTGAATCGCTCTTGAGATTACCATGACCTGGATGAATGAGAACCTTCGCAGACACGTTCCTGTTATGTTTTACACCAGCAAGGGGTACGTGAGATGCTGGAAATATCAGGCATGCATAATTCCTTCAATAATAATAATAATAAATAAGCATTTTTTATTGTTGTTGTGATAGAACACATTTCACATTCAATCGTATAATATAGAAATGTAGTATTGAAGTGTTAAAACGTTAAATGGTTGTTGTGCAAATCAGACACTGATTGACTGACTGTATTGTACCTCTTTTTATAACTGCTTTTTTCTTTGCGCTAGTCAGGGGGTACTTGGCTGAAAAAAAAATTCAAAGGGGGTCCATTATTGGAAAAAAAGTGAGAACCACCGTTCTACATTATCTTATGTTATCATATTCCTCTGCAATTGATAAGGCTTAAACAAGAAAATGAGGTTGCTTCGTGCTCTAATAGTTGCCAGCATGTTCTTACATTTTCTTGATATATAATTGTATTCATAATTAATAATCAGTTATTCTTCTTTAAGCAGTAAGCATTTTTTCAGATTTTTTTGTTTTGTTTTTCATTGATTACGTTCAGTGTGTCTGTTTGTAAAGGCCTGTACGTAGTCCTGCACATGTGTTACGTATGTGACAGGCCTGCGCATGCTCTTATTCAGGATCCTTAGTGGATGGAAAATGTCTGACATGTTTGCAAGTTTCAAAAGCAACAAGGCATCAGAAAAACAGCCAGCCAGCCAGCTGATGATTTTCAGATGGGAAGAATTCACTTATCTCCCTGTTGTAGTGGAGCAGTAACCCCTCGAACTTTGCGACCATCTTGTTTCGTAAAATACCTAACAGTTGGTGACTTAAGGGCGGGGCTTTTTTTAAAATGCTCTACTTGTGTAACCAAGGGTTCACATAACTGGTACACAGGTACGCATGCGCAGCGAACAGCTGGATTGCTTACATCACTTTTTTCCCCTTTCTGTACCCGACATCACCCCGTAGCAAACGTTGTCTGGAATCCAAGTAGCTTACTTCACAAGTTGTGTGCAACCCTGGTTCTGATTTCATAGTTCCTGTATAACAACTTACAACCCAGGTGCAACAATCATATTTTATTTTTCGGGGAAAAATACTTGAGAGATACCTTACATCTGTTCTTTCCCGTTCTTCTGATTCAGGTGCCTTCATGATCCCTTACTTCACCATGGTGATCCTGTGTGGCATTCCTCTGCTCTTCATGGAATTTGCAATTGGGCAGTACACACGTTTAGGGCCAGTACATGCTTTTGCCAAAATGTGCCCTTTGTTAAAAGGTGAGTGACTCTCCAGGCCCAAGGCTCTCATGTCATCGGGATGAACATTGTTAAAACAGACTATTTTGTAGTCAGATGGCGTGTGTTCTCCAGAGTTGTCTCTCACTTTGTGTCTTTTTTACATGCTGCATGTCACTTTGCAGGTGTTGGCCTGGCCACAGTTGTTATCTCCTTTGTGTATTCCACGTACTACAATGTGCTAATGAGCTGGGCCCTTTACTATTTCTTCAACTCGTTTGGAGCAACACTTCCGTGGATGTCCTGCGACAATGCTTGGAATGTTGTCAAAAACTGTTCCAGCGGTTTCCCTGGCAATGCCACCGACCTGCAGTCTGCCAGTCAACAGTTCTTCGAGTGAGATAAGATATGGCATCAATGTATTTACAGTATTTATTGCACTCAAGCTGTTTTTTCTCAGATGTAGAAGCTGCCCTCACAGAACATCTTCAAAGCGTAGAAGACTTACCATTGAGTGATAAAGCTCTTAAAATAACACTACTAAAATGTTTAGTTTTTTTTTCCACATTAGAGATGTATTTTGTCACTATTGTAAACAATCATTGATTCAGCACAAATCAGGGTTAGGCAATATCTTTCATTTGAAATTAGTTTAAAATGTATCAAATAATGTTGTTCTTATTTTATTAGGCCACGTAGGAACAAAAAAAACACCAACTTGCAGAATCACTTGCTAATTTTAGCTCTTGTTTTTCCATTTTATTACAGCCACAGGCTTCTGGAGAAAACAAGTGGCATTGAAGAAGCCAATGGCATTCGCTGGGAACTCTTTGGCTATCTCCTTATGGCCTGGGTCATCGTGTATTTATGCATCTTTAAAGGAGTCAAATCCACTGGCAAGGTCAGAATAATGACACTCAGTGAGACAAGACAAGCAACAGATACAGAGCATAATCAACAAACCAATTTAGAATTTTGACATTTCCTAACATATCATTTATCTACATACTGTTTTCCTACAATGTCATGCAATGTACTGTAAAAAATGATTTAAAATTCTAGCTCAAATCTTAAGTGGTGTCACTGCAGATGGATTGCTGGCAACAAAACCATCAAGCATTCATCTACTTCTGCCTTCTACTCTTTGTTTTTGTATCACAGGTTGTGTATTTCACCGCCATATTTCCCTACTTCGTCCTGTTTGCCCTGCTCATCAATAACATACAGCTTCCTGGAGCGAGAAATGGTATCCTCTTCTTTGTGACCCCTGTCTGGAGCAAACTGTTTGAAGTGAAGGTGAGATTATTTATCATGTCATACATTAATGACTGACAAATGGTTGCTCAAACTTCATAAAAGCCATAAACTGTAAAAGAAGAAGGAGGAATGAAGTCTAGAAACTATTTTCTATTCTTTTTAGTTATTGCACTGCAAATTTGACTTCAGATTTCAGGAACATAAAGTTTCCTTACAATAACTGAAATGCAATGCTCCGAATAAATGTTGATGCTTTTCTTTATCGGCATTATAGGTTTGGGTCAATGCAGCCTCTCAGGTGTTTAACTCCAATGGAATAGCATTTGGTTCGATGATTTCTATGGCCAGTTACAACAAGTTCAACAACAACATTCTCAGGTAAAGTCTCAACATTGTGCTTCTCCAAAACCTGTAGAAAAAGTGAAATGCTGTGGATGAGAGATTGATAGGAAATTAAGTGACACTAATATATACCAGTGCTAGCCTAAGGTTAAGTGATCAATGCAGAAAACATTTCATTTTAGCCAATTATTCAATCACTTCTGAGTGCTAAATATGAGAATAATCAAATAGAATACTTTGTTATTTAGGACTTTCCTGGGCCCCTCGAAACTGGCTTGAAATTGTTTAATTGTTCTTCTTTCCCAGGGATGCTTTGATTGTGTCACTTACCAACTCATTCACTAGTGTCCTGTCTGGCTTTGTGATTTTCTCAGCCATTGGCTACATGGCTCATATGCATAACCTCCCAGTGGAAAACATAGCAACAGATGGTAAGCATTAAACCTGGAATGCCTGGTGCACCATATAATTTACCTTTGTTTAATTTGAGCTATTTAAACAAGCGGGCAAAACCACAAACTCGTAAGTGCAGAGATCTTGCAGACATTTTGAGTTTTTATCCTTCAAGGAGGATTTAGTTTCTCCTTCTTTTTCGCTAAAAACTAATCACAGATGTCACTATATGCACATCTGCACTGAATAAGTGTATGGTTACTTGAGAAAAAATCTACAAATCCAAATTCCTCCACCAGATTTTACATTAAAAAAATATTTTTGAGTACTGCTTAGCATTTAAACCCAGTTTTATAATGTGCATAATTTGTTGCTCTAGAGATGCATGATAATGTTATTGGGATTATTACAGTTTGTTGTCAACATACCTGCATAACATACTGCGTTATGAGAAATGCAGTGTATAATGAGCTTAAACCCCTTGTAGATGCTATGGGCCATATCTTACACATGCCACAAAGCATTGCCAAGCACGAAACAACAGTCTTTGCCAGTGTCAGACTAACACAAATTGAATCTTCTTGTATGGTAACCTTGTTATTTAAATGTTACCCAGTGGTATACCCCTGGGGTTGGTGGTCGTAAAATGATGTGGTGTGAGCAGAAAAAATGTGAGCAACTTGCTATTTTGAGGCTGTGGAAAGTGAACATGTTTTTGACTATTATAATCCGGATCAGATGATTCCAGTCATGCAGCATTTCACTGTCATTTGAAGGGCCTATAGTTAATATATGCTGATGTAGATTGATGAACACATGTAAACTGCATGTTATACACACCGTTCTGCTCTGCAATTAGAGACATTCTCTGACTACCTGGCCGATCAGCTATTATAACAGCAATCTGCCAGTGTGCACATTTATTGGATTTAAAGAGGAATGGGAGATACTACTGTAATCATTCATTCATGTTAAAAAGTCACCCATGAGTAGTTAAGAGATCAGGTACATTTTGACCTATGTTCCTGGTGCAGGGGCCTTTTTGGATTTGAGCAAGTCCTGAGGCTGGCAGGATGTTCATTTATGTTGGAAGGCAGATTTGTTTGTAGTGTATAATGTACATTGGTTACGACCTCGTTACGATTTCACATTTTCAGGTCCTGGTTTGGTGTTTGTGGTGTACCCCGAGGTCCTTTCCACCATGTCCCTTACCTGGTTGTGGGCCCCTCTATTCTTCTTTATGCTACTGTGTCTGGGCCTGGACAGTCAGGTAAACATCCCGCGTGTGTAATTAAGCCGGAGGACACTTGTGAAGATGAAGTAATCAAGCAAATCAAGCAAATCAATCAAAGAGGATATGTTTATTTGTATTTTTAAGCAACTCAGCCATGTATCGGAAGTCAGAGAGATTGTGTTGCTAAACTAGTGTTCCTTTACTCAATTATAGGCAGAACTATTGCAGAAGATGTCTTTCCTACCTATGTAAGGTCAGGCTCACTAGTTCTTTGTTATGTTAACCTAATACTGTCCCTGTTTTGCCCATTAATTATTACTTTGTACATAATACATGTGGTACAAACGACATTCACATTACTGTGATTAAGACTTATTTATATACAATTTTAGATTTCACGTTTGGCATGGACTGCACCTTTTACCCAACAACTTTAAACTGCATTCTTGTGTTGTTGGATGGAAAAAATATATACGTTGGGTGCAGGAACAGAACAAATTAAGTCTACAATCATCAAACACGGACAATAAATCAAGACTTGTTGCAGATGTTTTAAAGAGAAGCCTGAATCTAAGCTAATGACATATTGGACACTGAAAACAAAAAGTACATTTTCAACCTCTCCAAGACAATGGGGTGCGGGATATAAACGCTGGGTATTTTTTTGTGTGTGCTGTAGTTTGCAACAGTGGAGGTGGCTGTGGCTTTCATTCAGGATGAGTTTGGCTCCAGGCATCTGCGTTTTGTAAAAAGACAAGAGCTGATAACGCTAATTGTGTGCCTCACCTGCTTGGTCTTGGGAATTCCGCACATTACCAAGGTAAAGTAAGAAACCGCAAAACCCTTTAACTTGTCAAAAAATCCTATTTGAGGGTGTATTGAAGACTCCACCTGGCAGCAGTTACTGCAACAGGATGGTCGTTTTGTCATTCAAGTGCGTCTGTCTGTCTCTTCTCTCTGCACAGGGAGGGGTCTATGTGTTTCAGCTGTTGGACCACTACACCGCTGTAGTTTCCCTCATATTCTTGGCTTTATTTGAGGTCATAGTTGTCTGCTGGATCTTTGGTAAGATCCGCTCCGAGTGAAAACGTTTCGACCTTGATGTGCTTTTTACATGTTCGGATTTTATATATATATTTTTTTTTGACATTTAAGCTCTACATTTCAATTTTACAGTCGCATTTAAGCCCTCGGGTCTCGCTGTGGCAGATTAATTATTAAACTGAATTCTAAAACTACTGATTTCTGTAAATCTATAATATGTGGTTTGTGGTTATTCTAAATGTTAAACCAGCCGTTTTCATTCTCCATCAGGTGTTCCTCGTGTCTCCTTAATGATCAAAAAGATGCTAGGAAAAACACCAAGCATCTACTTCCGAGTCTGTTGGCAGGTGCTCAGTCCTATGTTGGTGCTGGTAAGAATATTTCGTCGGAAATAGAATCTCAGCTATTATTGAATGTCATCCTCACCTCGGAATTATCAGTATAATCACATTCATGAAGAAGTTTCTGTACATGGCTATATGTTTTCTCTTTTTTCATCTACATAGTGCATACTGATCTTCAGCATTGTCCAGTACACTCCTGTTCACTATGGGCTGTACACTTATCCAGTATGGGCTCAGTGTTTAGGGTGGGGCATTTCACTGATCTCTGTGGTGTGGATTCCACTTGGTGCTTTTCAAGAGATCTACAATAGGAAAGGTTCACTTCTTCAGGTAAATGTGATGCAGTGTAATATTGTGGTTCTACCTCTCTTTTACTGCTTGATCAGACTGAATGTGCAAGAAATACCTTTTTTCTCTAACGCTATACCCTACCCTATGTCTCGATCCTCAGAGACTGAAAACAGCAATTACTCCTACTATAGATCTGGATACTGACGACCCCTTGCCAGAAAAACAAAATCTAGACCAGCTTGCATCGGAAGCCTTTTTAACTTCAGTGGCATAAAGCCAGACATGAAGCCAAAGGTTACATCTTTGCATCCGTTCGCATCAAACCCTGGGATGCAGTTCAGTTTTAAAGGACAAATCCTGTTTAGTAGTTTGAACAATTTTATTTACTTTGAGTGACAAAGCTTTTAAAGTTTTAGTCATAACATTTTAATTTTGTTCGACCAAATGGGATGGATGGGGTCTTTACTCTATCTTAAACTTCCTTTAGTGCTTTTACTCTCACGCCACTTCTTTGCAGTGGCCTTTAACAACAAGAAAAAGTAAAGAGTGTTAAAATGTGTATTCTTTCTAAATGTTCACTAGTAAACAACCTGTTCTGATCTGGGGCTTTAAAAAAACATTAAACAAGAGAAGAGATCGTTATTACCGCCCTGAAGTGCCTTTCAGAAAACGTTTGGATATATATTTGATCAGACAATGAAAACTTCTTTAAAGGCTTTTGCAAACTGCATTTGTTGTTTTAAGATGCATCATTTTACTTTGTCATTAAGTGTATTAAAACGGGTGGGACATTTAATATAAACTAAATACAATTTGGCAGGGAATACCGACACCATTATGCTTTACAACATTTTAAGTCTCTGTTACGAAAAAAAACAAAGAGGATGTGTAAAAGAATGTATAAAGTATACAACACAACCACATATATTTGTATACCATTAGTTTTTTGTTTGATCCTGCAATTTCTTTACAAACTTTAATAACGATTTTACTATTTTTTATCATATTTTTATTGTGCTGTAATGTGGGATGTCTTTTTAATAGAAATACCTTAATGTTAGTGTTGGAGGCAAATAGTGCGATTAGGATCACTGCTTCAGTGAGTCACTGGGTGGCAGCAGAGCAGCAGGGAATGCAAATAGGGAACTCGAGAATGCCAGGCAGAACCTCAATCAAGATGCGCAATTGTTGCAGGTTTAAAAAAAATAATATATATATATATATATAATAATAATAAAAATAAATAAACAAATAAACAAATTAATAAATTAAAATAATAATAATAATAATAATAATAATAATAATAATAATATAATAGATACTTAACTCTCAACGGTTTGTTCACATAATATTAAAGCAAGCTTTAAAAAAATAATAAAAACAGCACTTTTGTCAACAGTGTGACAAAAACCAACTTTGTAATGCATACAGAACGCTTTAGAGTGCAATAATAAAGTGTGATTTGTTATATATATATATGTTTCGGATCATGCTGGATGTTGTCTTGCTAAAAAAAATGCTTGGCGGCAGCAAGATTGGGCCGTATATTTTTAGAATGTATGACACCACTAGGAATCAGACCATATCCTCTAGTGTCAGTGGTTCTTATGAGAACACAGCAGCACTGAAGAAGGGCAGAAATGGCCCTAGCAGGGCTTTACGTTAAATCAATACTCCCTTTCCTGCTTTCCTCATGACAGAATGTATCATTGGCACTAAATTAGCGCCGGGTGCTCTGTTTAATCAATAGTCATGAACAGTAAAGCTCAAGGGACAATAAATTAATGGTATACATGGCAGAGGGGAAGTGTTTGGGAGCCTGAATGGGCAATAAGGGGGAGGGGGTAGATGAGGCAGACTGTCTAACTCTTGTTGTGGGGTGAGTGGCTTTAGAACTGGTCTGACATTTCTTGAGCAGAAGTTAATTGTTCAGTGAGGCGGGAAATCTACTGCTGCGTCTGACCATCTCTTCTCCATGCTCTGTAATAACTGTGCCTGAAACAGCACGGAGAAAAGCTGGCACACTGCCTGGGCAGAAACTTGAAATGTCACCCGGCTGTGACTACTTGTGGTTTCTTTTACACCTCTTTTATGCTGTTCCACTTTCTTGTACTGCGTGGAGGGAAGAGGAGCCCATCTTTGAGTCTGCATTCATATGTGTGTGTTTGTGTGCGAAGATGAATAAGTGAAGAAAGCAGAGAGATCAAGGTTGATTACGGTCTGCTCGTGGTCTCGGGTGTGGTGTTTTAAGTGATAGGAAGTATCTCATCCACAGAGAGCAGTCTTACCTCATCATTAACCACTCCACTTCATCATGATGACAGGTTCTTCATCCAATCCACTGCAGTTGCTATATTATTTATCTAAGCTCACCCGGGATACATATATCCAGGGAGATATACCTCGAAAAATGCTTTTTTGAACTATGCTTGAAGAAATTGTCCCGACTTCTTTGTGATTCTTCGTGATATCACTTATCATATGATATATTATGGGGAATAATGCTCCGAAAACAAAACGAAAACAACATGTGTGTGATAGGGGCATCATCAGCATTTCAAAGAAAGTAGGTATAGTAGCTGTAAATAAGTTGGCAAATGAGCTGGTGACATGGAGATAAAACCCACTCATGTAGATCATTGAGGAACGCTGGAGGTAATCTTTGTCCACTTGCAACAGTTGCACGTTTTTAGAAAAGACACTAAACTGTAATATATTAACTTGCGTGAATGCACATTCATTTTCCATTTTTGTTGGGATCATCAGAGCTTTTAAACTACTGTATTTCAATCAGAAACATTTTTGAACAGTGAACAGGACTGGTCTGGTCTGTTGATAGGTTTCAGTAACAAAATGTAATGGTTAGTGTAAGAAACTAGCATATATATATATATATATATATATATATATATATATATATATATATATATATATATGTGTGTATATAATATGTGTATTGATACCATAACATTGTATATTATTATATCTTTATTTATCTTATTATTGTTGACCTGAAGGGTCTACATTGAAATGTTTGAGAGAGGGACCTTTGTTTTGTTAGGAATTGCCATCACGTCCCCGGCATTGATAGCTGAGACAGTCTCATCTCTCAGGAAGATAATAAGCAACCCTGACATTCACATATTCACCTATCCTCTCCTTCCCATACACAGGGTGATCAGAGGGAGGGGTGATTCATAAAGTATATAAGGTCAATCATTTTTTTTCCAGGACTGTCAAGAAGACGCAGGGACTGAATTTGGTTTACTCTAAAAATGTGTTTAAGAAGGACATTGTTTAACGTTGAGATTGGTTGGTAATTATAAGCTCGTTTAAAAAAAAATTACAGATGGTGAGTGACAGCATGTGCTGTGGTTTTTGCTTTTCTTACAATTCAGGGGGAGTTCATGAGAGCATAGGCTAAGGCAGGGGCAGCCAACAGGGTGCCAGCAGGGAGCACGTGATCCTAAACCAATTTAATGGAGCGACTGTAAGGGCGAGAGAATCAGCTGGGGACACTAACCATGGCTGAACCTGTGTTAAGACATTGGCGTGGCGGAGACAAAGGAGCACGTTAGCCGGCGAGGACTTCCGGCAGGTGATGACAGGAAGCCGGGCTAGCTTTTAGAGACGCCAGGGCCAGCGGAGTCCGAGATTAACGGGGATTAGGAAATAGGTAATAAGGTAAACCCTTGCCTGTTTGGCTTAGGTAACAAGCACCCCCTTCCCCCCCCCCAAAAAAAAAAGCAATTTTCACATTGGCTTAGGTAACAAGCACCCCCCCCCCCCCAAAAAAAAATGCAATTTTCACATTAGTAGTTTTTCAACTTGTCTTGTTTTATGTAATTGTAATGTCTTGAATTATTCTGCATGTATATGTTTTTCACCGTATGTATGTTAGTTAGTTCTAAAATCTTTCAATCTTATATACGCTCGTATACACATTTTGTGCGAGCGAAGTTGTAGTTATTAAATTTTTTGAACAAGTGGAATTTGCATGACACATCAGCTATGTGTCGCCTCCCCTTCCGTTACATTGCTCTCTTATGTGGTTTATTTGATAAGCATCTGGCTGTGCAGTCTTCAGGCAGAGCATCTCCTACATAAAAAGGAAGGGCAGTCGGGTTCATTGGTTTGTATCTGCATTACAGAACAAGCTCCGTCTTGATTTGCACTTTTTTTAAAACTGTGTATGCCAAATACATTCAGGAAGTAGACACATGACAATCTCTTTTTAATGCATGCAGAATTTGTCCAGTATGTGTGAATCGGCACAATCCTATAAAATGCTAATTTGTATAGCTTATATTCATTCAAGAGATTTTTTGGCTTGGATGCGACTGTGCTCCTGCTGCACTGTTGCCTTTGTTTAATGATTTTTTTTAGTTTTGCTTTCTATCTAACTGTTAGAGATGTGCATAAATAACCAGTTGGCACCTAAATAGAGATCACCTCCTGTTGTATTGAGGCCACAGCTCACAGCATTGGTTGGCCTCTCTCCCAAATAAGCAATGAATTTGTATATACCACTGGAGAGACAGTTTTCGGCGATTAAACCACATTACCCTGCCTCCTGACAGTTCCCATTCCCTTCAATGGAATTTGGGAAAGTGGGTAAATCTGGACACTGGTATAAATGTCTTCTACCATACAAATCAAATGAGATCATAGAGAAATTTAAATGTGTGTGTTCTGCTTTCGTAAAGCCGGAAGGGCATTATATTTGGCCACGAGGTTGATGTCTTACTTACATGACTACAGTTTTTCATAAAGATGCTAATGCTAAATCACTAAGCTTAGTATAAGTGGACATCTTGTAACTTAGATTATCTTTTGATTGATTTAATAGAGATCATCCTCTGGACTAGTGATAGGCAAGGATATAATCTCCCTCCAATAGCAGCACTCAGTTTGCTTTGCCTGAACTGTATGCTGCTCGTAATCTCCTTTTGGAATCAATTGCTGATCCCCAACAGTGCAGGGCTTAGGTTATCATTCAGATGGCTGGTTAGAATGGGCTTTAACAAGTCCAGCAGGCCGTGTTCAAGGTTTTTACACAACTTGGAAGTCAGGTTAAGAGAAAGGTAAACACAGCTAGGGTCCAAGCAAGAGACCACTGAGGTCTCTCAAAAGACTGAACAATGCGCCATATTATTGTTGACTTAATATATGTAGCTGCTGGGACCTGGATGATGACGGTGGTAAAGGGGTTGTGTGATTCACATTTCTCATACAGTATGTGATTTTGCACAGCACTTAGCCATTGTGCAAATTCTTATATGTACTCCAGTCATAGCTTTTGTTTGTTGTAGCCATGTTGTTTCTTGTTTAACAGAATCATGGGGCCGGTTGTGTTCATAGTGATTCTGATCTCTTAAGTTTTCAAAGTGTGGGGAAGGGGTGAAACTAAACCTGTGTTAGTTGATGAAGTCGTCTTGCTTGAAAAAACGTGGTCAAAGGTTGACTAGGTTCATATCACACAGATTGTTACTTTATTTTGCATTTCATTTCCATCTCAAGAAGCTAATATGTTCAAATAAAGATTGTAGTGAGCTGCTATATCAATATTTTATATATAAAATCTTTATTGCATTAGTACTACTGTATTTGGAACTATGTCAGCATGGACGTGCAAGGGGGGAAAAAAAGATGAGAACTTAACTTCCCTTTCCTTTTTGAGGTCATCTATACTTATTTATGATGGCAGCAAAAGACAGAAGTGAAGGAGGATGTCCATGAAGTGGGTCAACTCTTCTGGGTATATTCAGAGGGGATGATGCCGACAAAAGTGGGCTGCCATTTGACGAAGGCCATATTTTTTTCATTTAGTGGTTATAAACAACAGACACATGGAAACTTCGATTTCAGTGTTCAGAACAAATTATTGAGTCAATAAGACAAACGGGAAGTTACCAATTAGACAACAGAGATGGTTGCGTTTTGTGTGTATCCCCATGAGATTGGTCAATAGCTGTTTGAGGGTGGAGACCAATTAGGCTTGTTTCTTTTGCTGACTTGCAAAGGTGAACTGTGATGCCAGCATATGTGGGTGAGTGTGATTTTTCAGTGAGCTGGAAATACCAGCTGGAACACACCCTGCAATTTTGCAAAATAGAAGAAAAAAAGACACAAAGTAGGATAACGCACTGTAGGTCTGGCAAAGGCAGATGTGTTAAAGTCAACTGATTGGCTTGGATCAGGAGGCATCATTGAAATCAGTTTTCACAAAGCATGACGTTATTAGAATATTTTAACTTTTCACTTGCTATCTTGAAAGGATATTGATTTCATTCAGTGACACCAAAAGTATTCAGACAACTTCCTAAAAGCGTGGGAATCTAAACAACTTAAACCCAGTGGCTCTGAAGCTGCATTATTATTTGTCTGCCTGTGAGTTTTCCTTTCCTAAAGAGATCAACAACAGCACATACCCTGCTCCCTCTCTTACAAATACACCCTCACTCTTTGTATTTATTGACACTCAACATCTACCCTGCAGTTAGTAATAATACAAGACATGAGTCGGACAGACATAAGACACGAGGTGGAGCTTTCAGACTTTTGGCCAGATATGAGGAACTTCAAGAAAGCCACTCGGGGCATATTGTTGTGATGTATAAATGTCTGCCTTGGTTTTCTGTTTTGTTTCATTGTATACTGGCTATTCTTAACACCTGTATACCTTTCCATTAATAGAATAAACTAACTTGAAATTAGAGCCTTAGATAAGCATCTATAATTGATATGGATGCTTATATTCAGGCTGCATTAATCAAAGCCAAAATGTGTTTCTCTCAGGAGTGTGACTGGGCTTAAGCTCAAACAGTATGTCACACTGATAGCACAGACATGGAAACAAGGCTACGGACCAAAACATCCCCAACTGTCAGATGTTTCTAATGAGATGCGACAGGCAACGGAGTCAAAAGGATCAAATGGAACTCAGCGAAGGAATCATTAATTTTGCATGGTGACTGAAACATGTACGTCTCTGGTAATACTGCCCTGAGCTGCAGCAACAACTCTGCGGCACTTCCTGAATAACAATTTCAACATTTGGAGGATTTTACAGTCGCAGTCTTACAGGCGGAACATTAGTATGTGTGTGCTCGCATGCCTGTGTGCATGCGTGAGTGTGTAAAATCTACTGCCAGTGTTATGTCCAGGGATTTATATGAATGCTTTGGGTAATATCATCATTCATTCATATTTCTAATTAGTTCAATGTTCCAGTTAAATAACAGAGGATCTATTTTCTGGCGCTGTTCACAGTGGCCGCTGAAATATAGATGTCAGCAGCCATAACCGCTTTCAATAAATGAGGATCTCTACTTCAGTAAATCTTTCACCTCCTCCTACTTCTCAGCCACAACCTGCTTTTATTTCACACCCTCGTCTATAGCGTTAACTCTGTTATGGACATTTCATCACCCTTCGTCACAGTACAGGATTGCTGTGTGTCTGTCATCCTGTCGCTTTGTTCTGTCTGAGAGAAAGCTAATCAGGTTTCACAGAGCTGCATGTTGAATGAGGCCTGGCATTGAAAACTGCCATTTTTCTAAGAAAGGACAGTGCACATTTTTCACAACAGGGCATGGTGACAATCACATGGTTAGGATTAACAGGATTCTAATAAAATGTCACTGATATTTCAAATACAATTTCCATATCGGTGACAGGAGCTTCATACAGACTGTCACCACCAGCACAGCGAATATGTAGAGGCAGAGATGCAGAGTATTTAGAGCATTTACTGACTCAACTGTTTTTGTCGGTGCGGCCTACCATAAAGCTGTAAACAGGAAGCCAGATAATGTGTGCGAAACCTATGTGCCCTTTTTCAGCTGATTTGCTCACACTTTTTTTTTTTCTTAGCAGCACTTACTCATCATATGGTCGATGAGCAGAATTGCTTAGCATTGATTGTGGTGCTTTAGGTTCACCGGGAAGACATTTTTGGGGTTCAAGCATGTGTGTGGAAAAACAATCTAACAGACTAAAAGGCATGTAACAGTCAACTATAAGAAGTGTTTTAAATGTAAAGCTGTAAAAAGTGTTGATGTATTTGCAGCTGTTTCCAAAAAGCAGCCTGTGGAGTGGGTAGCAACCATTCAGTGGTTTAAAGGTCAAAGAGACTGCATAGCAACTACAGGAATGGATTGTGAAGTTTCTCATTGGTTAGAAATGATTACCATTGTACGATTGCAGAATAACCTAAATCCAAAAAAGCCCTGCTTTAATGTGTCAGACTGGGGATGTGTCACTGAGCCCATAGACGATCCCAGATTGGTCCCATGAGAGGGTGGATAGCAGGCAGATAATACATCACCATGGAGATCTATAAACACGGCACTTGATTATCAACTTATTCAATGATCAGTTGAGATGAGCAAAAAAAGGAATCAATTAATGTTTGTTGTTTGTGGCAACAGTCCACTCTGCCTGTATTGATACAGGCCTGCGTTGAACTAAACATACATTACTTATGTACAGGTTTGTATTGTTTGTCTAATTTTGCATTTACACAGTTAAAATGTGTCTCTTCCATTTCATACTTATATATCATACTTATATCTCAGTCTCTGGTATGTTCATGTGAGATCCAAACTCCAGCCACAAAAGCGGCAGATAATGCACTTTGTTCCTCATGTGCTCGAGGCAAAACAGGCATCCACTCTGCCAGTTATAGATCTGATGATGGGCGATAAAGGCTTTGCATGTAAAAACAGCCACAAATACTAGCAATACTGTTTTTGAAAGCTGAAGATGTTTTTTTTTATTGATTTTATCGATGATTTTGCTTACGTGTGAGTTTCCCTTAGGAACCTTAAAAGTGAACCACTGTTAATGGCAGTGGAGCATATGATTTCTGACTTCATCAAGTCTCTGTTGCTTGCATGTCATGGGATGTTGACAGTCTGTCAAAAAGAAACAGATTTCTTCCTCGCAATTGCATTTAAGAGATTGCACGCCTCTTC
This sequence comes from Colistium nudipinnis, assembly GCA_016785305.1. Lineage (NCBI taxonomy): Eukaryota > Metazoa > Chordata > Actinopteri > Pleuronectiformes > Rhombosoleidae > Colistium > Colistium nudipinnis. The sequence goes on along the minus strand of JAFBJU010000120.1, from coordinate 462,534 downwards.
TTATAATCTTGTCACATTGAAACGAGGTGTCAAATATGTAACGTCCCTATTTCCCATTAAAAAAAAATCTCCCTTTTTTTATATATATATATATATATATATCTTTCATGAGGCTCTGTTTATGGCACAAAAAATATATTTTTGCGGGCTAATGCGCAAAGTTATCTTTGAGAGATTGCTTTCTCTTGCTTAAGATACAGTATTTTGTGTTTTTTTTGTGTGCCCTTCTGGATTCAGTGCATTCTATAGTGCAAAATAATATTCCAGGAAATGAGGCCAAAAAATCCAATTGCACTAATTCACATGCGTGGACTGTGTGCTGCCTCTTTTCACATTTTTTCCACATTCTGACGTGGAGCAGGTCAACCAAAAATAAATCCCAAATTAACTGATCACAATCTCAAATGGGGGCTTACTATTTTAACCTCGGTTCCCACCACCAATGGGTCCCCACGAGAGAGCAAAGATTTTACACAATGACACCTATTGTAGTGTATTTAGTTCTGTCTTCTGCATGAGAGGGGAAGACTATGATCCCTATCGCACACAGGCCAAAACACAGTGCACATTATGCTCTGCTAGCCTGTGATGCATCTATATGATGGTTTGGCACTGTGCTGGCTGGCCTGGAGTTTTATCTCGTGCACCACATGATTTTCTCCCAACGTCTGACCTCTAACAATGAATGTGTGTGTGTGTGTGTGTGTGTGTATAACCTTGAAAAAGACATACACACCGGAGAGATGTTTTCCAACTGCCATTTGGGGGAGAAAAAAAACACAAAATCCATTTACCTTCACAAAAAATGGGCCTAGGAGTTTTGGGATCAAGTTTTTTGGCTGCGGTACCAACCTGTCTGCCTGATTCAGCATGAGTAATGCCACCGCAGCACACTGGTGATTTTAAGAGTGCCCCTCCAAGTTGGAGTCCGTCGCTGAGTCACCATCCGGAGCAGAGTAATTTCAGTTGACAGGGCTACAGGCAATGGCACAGACAGCAACCAACCCATGAATTGATGCTGCTGAAATATGCAGAGTCATCTCTGCGGTGTCAGCACATCATCCCTTAAAGACAGACCAAAGTTAAGCTTGTAACCGACCAACTGAATGGCTTATTTGGAGCTAAATAGGGTTTGCCTTACCTCCCAGGTGAGACAAACCTTCAATATTCAAGACGTCCTCCTGTACTTCAGAAACACACCAGCCAGGTGGATTATACACTCCCAACTCCCTGTATATCATCTGCCATGGTCCTTGGGGCCCCTCTGCTTGCATGCGAGTGTCTATTTGTGTGCATGCCTTTTTAAAGGTCGGTGTAACACAGTTGGTATTGGCCATTGATTTAATGGGTTTAAGCTGTGACATTCAGGGACAGAACGATAAAACTGATTGAAGAGCCCAGTTTACACACAAAGAGATTTGCGTTTACGGGATGGATGATCACCCAGATCCGACGCTAGACACCCTGCTTGCACAGCAGCTGAACATCTGGAGTTGGACTTTAGAGGGCTGAAGCAAATGCACAAGTCAGGATTAAAATCAGAATGCAAAGCAGGCCAGAAAAAAACAATGATCACAGATACTATAAATTATGAGATTTTGCAATAATAATAAGCCATATGTTTCCATTAGACTGAGTCTCAGGTGATACAATACTGAAGTGAAGAACAGGTGGTGCCCCTGTCAGCCCCGCGTGGTTCTATTTTATTATTCCGTCTTTTTGACTCTTCCTTGGCTCATCCGGCTGAAAGGCTCATCTTACTCTTTTCCCCCGTGCTACTTTGACCTGTAATCTCTGTGCAGTGTTGTGAGACAGATGTTCTGATTCTCGGGTGACCTTACTCTCCGCTCAGCAGCATGATTCTGTAACCCAGGTGCAGACTGGACGGCCCCACCATTTCGCTGGGCTTTCATTCGAGCCCTCCTGCTTCTATTTAACCAGAGCTGTAAATTAGGCTCAGGCAACAGGGCAGAGCGCCTCCCTTGTGTTTCCCTCCCCAGTTTATTTCTTTCCAGGCTTTATATGGAGAGATTTTTTTTTGTGTCGATAAGTTCGACAGGCTATGGGAAACTATTAACTTAAATATACAAAATCGTTTGCCACTACTATTTTGTGCTTGGGTAGTGGAGCCTATACATTGTAATGTATTTGGTTGCTAATTAACTGTAAAGGCTGCAGGTTGCCTACCTGATAGTATTTATTTGCGCCGAACTTAAGAAGTGCCTATCTAGTGTGATTAAACGGGGCCCAGTTGCACTTTCAAATAAGCTTGCGGGAAGTGCTGCAATTGACTTATCCCCCTGTAATTGCATATAATCGCCACTGTACCGTTTTTTTTTTTTTTTTTTACCAACACCTGCTATTGAGTAAGCACTTCAGTCGGCCAGCACCACTGATGGAAGCCCCGTTTCGTGTTTGGTTCAAAGGTGCAGTGTTCGACACGTGTGGCGATTGATGGCTCGAAAGGGGAATGGCATCGGCAGCTGCCTCTGACTGACTGGCTCACATGGAAGCAGGGTGTCCGCGGGGTGAGGGTGCCGCGTGGCCCCCCCAGGGCGCCCCCCCCCCACCTCCTCCCCCCCTTCCCCCTCTGCTGCTCTGTCTCTGTAGGTACAGCAGGCAGTGCTGTTGGTCCGCGCGCGAGGCGCCGCAGCGTCACTCGCCTGAGCCTCGGACGTGCACGCGCGCACACACACACACGGGTCTTCTCGCAGCGCTTGAATCATCACATCCACACTGATGACTGGAGCCGGTGGAACTGAGAGAGAGAGAGAGAGAGAGGAGGGGGGACTGACTGTGCGGTGTGAACTGGTGAGCCCGGTGGACCATTAACGTCACCCCCCGCCCCCCTCCCTCCCTCCCTCTCTGAGAGTCAGAGGAGCGAGCGGAGGTTCGTCTCTGTGGCAGAGGAGCCTGCAGTGTTATTTATTGAGCGCCTAATGGGATTTGGTGAGGCGGCGCTGTTCGGTGTGCGGAGGAGAGCTCCGTTAAAACGGCTCGTTCGCGACGGTCTGGGCGGAGATCCGAGCCCGGGAGGTGAACATCAGACCACCCCGCTCCAGCATCGCTCCTGTCTGAGGTGAGGCGAGGGATCGGTGCACACAGCACACACTGGCTCCGGGTTGATAGAAACAGGCAGATACTGGACCGCAGCAGCAGCAGCAGCAGCGTGTGGTGGGTCCCTTATAGAGAGGTTGCTTGTCACCTACAGTATTTGTGTTGGCGTTGCCGAAGTCGCAGGGTATCGCTGCACTGGCGTTGTCAGCCTTCCAGAATTCAATGTAACGGTTGAAGTTCCCATGTTAAAGGATTGCTGGCTCTTACAAAACGAATAGAAATGGCAGCGCTGGCTAAAGGTAAGACCGCTGTATCGGCTGTAAGCTCCGTCTCCTCAAAGGCCATATGTTTCCATTAGACTGAGTCTCAGGTGATACAATACAGAAGTGAAGAACAGGTGGTGGCCCTGTCAGCCCCGCGTGGTTCTATTTGATTATTCCGTCTTCCTTGGCTCTTCCGGCTGAACGGCTCATCTTACTCTTTTCCCCCGTGCTACTTTGACCTGTAATCTCTGTGCAGTGTTGTGAGACAGATGTTCTGATTCTCGGGTGACCTTACTCTCCGCTCAGCAGCATGATTCTGTAACCCAGGTGCAGACTGGACGGCCCCACCATTTCGCCCCATAGTGTGAACTCGCTGGGCTTTCATTCGAGCCCTCCTGCTTCTATTTAACCAGAGCTGAAAATTAGGCTCAGGCAACAGGGCAGAGCGCCTCCCTTGTGTTTCCCTCCCCAGTTTATTTCTTTCCAGGCTTTATATGGAGAGAGCCTCAACTCGTCGGTTCCCCTATTTATTTGTTTTAACATTGTAGAACAAAAGCTAAGCAACTTTGTTTGACAGGGTGTTTCTCTTTTGCTTGTGGCAGTTATTTTTGTGCCTGATTAAGTGTTTGAATCATTTCTGAGGATACACACAAATCCAGATTCTACTTTTCAAATGCGCTTTACTCGTTTTTTAAAATGTTATCAAATATCTGCAGATTTACATATTTATTTATTTTTTTACAAAGTAACGTAAAATATTTGTAATTAAATTATGTAAATTCAACAGCCCCCCCCATTGTTTCTGATGACCCTGTAGATCCCTTTATTGAACTGTACATTGTGTGTGTGTGTGCGTGCGTGTGTGGTAGACAAACATAATGGTTGTTAAAATTGATCACAGTGCTGTTAAAATCATTTGATGAATGGCAGTAATTACGCATGCTGCTTCTATTTCTGCCCTTGCTATGACAGTAAATAAAAGGCAGTCGACCTCTTGTCATGGCATGTGGCACTTAGTCAAAGTCCCTGAATATAGACCAAGCTAAATTGATCGACACTATGAACGTCACTGTAAGATAAAAAACAATCAACCATTTTTTTCAAACCTCGGATATAAGGTGTCTCTATGGCATTATTGTGTTGCTGGGTCAGCTGTGCGGGGAATCTGTGGACACCAGTTTAAACTAAAATGGAACCAAAAGCAAAGTAGCAAAAGTAAACCAATTCTAAAAACTCACAGCTCTTAACGCCATAACCCCTTCTGGCCTTTTAAATCGAGATTGTTTCTCGAGAAATTTACTAAATATTTTCAAAAATTGTCCTGTCTCACAGCGGTAAGGAAAGCAATAAAAGATTCCTTAATCCTTTGGCCGGATCACCCACAGGTTGGAGTGTAACCTCCTTGGCCCTGATTAATAATTCAATAACATAGAGCTTATCGCTGTTGCTAACAGTGGCTGTGTTGTCCCATCAGCCAAGGACTCCCCGAGGCAGAGGTTGGATAAATATACCAACCACTCGAATGCATATCTGTGCACTCGAGAATGAGAGGACGCTGTAGTATTTTAAGATGAGCACCAGCCTCAATGACGTAGAGATGTGATGTAGAGATTGGTTTGTTTTTGTAAATTTGAATGTTGAAATCCAATTTTACCCCCCCACATGACTGTGACTGCATAGGGGGAGTTGAAAGGGGCTGACACATGAGGCCCATTGTGTAGGGGTGGTGGGATGGCCGGCAGAAGAGTGGGAAGGCTTTGAGTTCCTCCAGAGCTTATCTCATCATCCTCTTGGCGACCTCTCAGGGACGTGCTGTGGATCATATCCAATGGCCACTGGCTTTGAAGATCGCCTGAGGAACTGACTGAGGAATTACAGTTTGCATGCTCGCTCCAGCCATCGCAGGGAAATAAGTGGTGCAGTGCAGACTAAGTGCTGCAGTGCTAGCCGTGTGTAGGTTGGATGGTGCACTGGCTCTTGATATATCACCATCAGTAAAAGATGTCAAGAACCTGATTATAGCTCTTGCAAAAATAGCTTGGCATCAAATGCGCGGCTTTCTATGCCAAAAACATGCTCAGAGTTTCAGACCGTTTATAGCATCTGTCGTTCAAAAGCAGAACTGCAGTTTCAAACCCAGTGGCATCAAGTTCTGTTTGTATTTGTGTGGATTGACGGTGAAAAGTGTGTTCCTTAATTCATTATATTTTTCCAATGGCTCGCGCTCCTTTTCCTCAAAAGAAAAGATGAGTTCAGAATCTTTAAAACTCGGTTACGGTTATAAGGATCTGAGGAGTTGGGTCATCCTTGCTTCATACACATCCCAGCCAGATTTTCAGCTTATAGGAGGATTATTCCCAACATTGGACCTCTTCTTTAAGACGCACCCAGATAATCACCACTTGGACAGGTGGTAAGATAATATAGCGAAGCAGACATCAGACAAAGCCGATTAAACTCCAAAACTTAACTTCAAAAAACAAATCTGATGGAGTTTAACTTTGGATTAGCATTTATTTTAAGCACTTACAAGAAACACTGCCAACACAATATATCGTATAAAAGTCCATCTATGGTATAATGTGTACCACAACTAATAATAATTCAACGACATACCTACCAATGCACAATAAAAAAAAATAAAAAAATGGGTTTCAAGCTAAAGCCATCAATGTAATCTAATCCAACCAAGCATAATGTTTCATTTTTGCATCTATCCTCATCTCCGGAAAGAAAATGCAGGCTGTATCTTAAAGTTGTTTACTTTTATAATAGGGATACTAAAACTATGGCCACAAAGTCATTACTTTTATTCATTGCTCATTATTGTATCTGTTCTGTGCATGTACAGTACATATTTGTGCTGCACCATAATTGCACTAGGTGCAGCTAAACATCTGTTCCTATCTCATGACTAAATCCTATATAAAATGCAGGTTAAATTTGAAATATTTATCAGCTTATGAAATAAGCCTGTACTAAACCCGAATGCAAGGTAAGAGTTGTCTATCGCATAATCTGTAACGTGTATCATTATATATATATATAATCATTTGTAAAATGTATCAGTTGTAGAAAGACTCCCTCTCCTTTGTCCCCGAGGATGGATGATCACAACACCGTCCATTCAGCTGGAGGTCGGTCAGCTCCCCTCAGTCTGACCCGAACACCTCTGTGCTGTCAAACTGACTAAAAGCTGCTGTGACTGTCATGAATTTCCAACACCATCTGCTCGAACACACATACACCGTCGAGCCCATGTGTGTATGAGAAAAAATGAACAGAGTGTGCGCTGGGAGAAGATGAAGATAAGGGGAAAACACTTTCTATAAAAGCCACCTTCTCTGTGGTCCTATGGCCAACCTTGAGACCTTGCCAGTTGTCAAGATTAGCACATCACCAGTGTAATTGCTCACCTCAGGTAACAGAGCTCCTTGACCTTTTTCTTGCTTGGCCCTTGTTTCACAAAAAGGCCTTTGTTGGTGTTAAACTGCTGAACTTCTCTATGTGCTGTGCCAAGAGAGCTCCAACCCGGCTGAAGCTGTGCCTTTAAATAGAGAAATGCAGGTTACCAACTCCACCTTTAGCAAACCAGAGGAAAAAAAAATGGTCTGAGTGCTGCCTGTGTGTTCGCATGTGGAGATTTTATCCTTGGTTACATCGTTTTGACCTTTAACTAAGGCTTCATTTATACTCCTGGATGAGATCCCACATATTTATTCTCTACGTCGACCAAAATGTAATGTTGGGAGCAAGATGACAAATAACACTTTGTTGGTACTGATCGTAAGGATGTTGGTTGTGCTGTGAAGCATTATTAACTGACAACAAACATAAAAAAGATTAAAAAAAAAAAGCAACTCCATTGGGAACGATAGAGTAGATATTTCAGCCATATTAGCGAGGAGGCCCTGTGGTGATGAACATCCGTTCAAACGGGGTTAGTCAATCTGTGAAAACACTGTGCGGAATCAGACGGAAGGCTTTTTTTCCGTGAGGCGGTTGTGAGGAGATTTTGATCAACTGTGTTGTGTGAGCAGCAGCAGCAGCAGCAGCAGGAGCTCTGGTGTGATTAAAAATCAGGAGGAGCGGTGCCCACTCTGGGTCTGACTGCCTGTGCAGTCATAGATGGCAGCAGTGGCCTCAGATCTCTCGTCACTGTGTTAGGCCCTAATTGGGATGTCACACGTACAAGACACAGTTGCCGGGTTTCTGTGAAATGCGCCTCTCTGTTAAATCAAGTTGTGCATCTCTCCATTTCTCCCCAAACCAACCCACCTACTGTTCAAGCGGCTTATATACTTGCTACTAGGCTTATTCCCCTTGATGTTTTTTTTTTTTTCCCCTGTAAATTCTTCTACTTGGATTCCATCTGAAATATGTGCGACCGTCACAGAGAATCGTCCATTTTTTACACAACTAAACACGGCTGTAGTATTCTTACACCCAACCATGCATTATTCCATTCGAGCGCGATGAAGAATATTCCTTCATCGTCCACTTCTCTGAATCTCGGGGGGGGGAAGAAGAAAGGAAAAATAAAAAAAGCTGAACACGTTCATGAGCTCTTCCACTGAGCTAATATTCTCCACCTGTCGGTGAAGTCGCCCAGGATGGCCGGGATGTTGGGAACTATAACATGCATTCAATTAAGCATACCTGGACAACCGCAGCGTGTCACCTTGCCTCTCTCTGTGACCGTGCACATGTCTTTCCCAGGTTGCTTAGGGACAGGATGACTCAGCGCGAGCTCCCACTCGGCGCTTCACTGACTCCCACTTCAACTCTCTCCTCAGTCAACCACAGCAACGTATGCGCCGTCTGGCCACAATCTTAGATTGAGGCCAAAACACAGGCTGCATCATTAACAGTGAAGCGATTTCTCACCCTTTTTTTTTTTTTGTGTCTGTCCTACCCACTGCAGGGCTTTCAGACTGGCATCCATTGTAGATGGGAGGACCTCGTGCAATTATTCAGTATTTCGGCACGTAGAATGGGACGGACATCATTCAATTCAATTCTCTCTCTCTCCACTTATTTACATTGGTACCATTCACATTTATCAACCGTTAACATTACAATATCACTGAATGCAGCTTCATTCATTTCTGCTGGCTTGCTATCTGGACATTTAGTGTTTACTGAACAATGACATATTAGAGAATAGCATCATGTGCAAAACAGCATCTATAAATGTATCTAATCCTGTATATACGTACTCCCGTCGGCCACTAAAGAGAAGCCATTCATTGGTTTTAACGTTGTGGCTAATCAGTGTTGAATACTTTTCCACATGCCTCCCATTTGGAACTCACTGTTCGGATGGAACGACTGCATGCTGAGGAGCGTAACCCTTTTTCGTTGAGCGCATTCTGTGTTAAGTAAGTTTTCCATTCAGAGGCACTGCTATCTGCTACTGTCATCTGCTCATGCAGGAAGCTCCAGTTTCGTCTTCTGACGGCTTTAGTCATCTGCCTCTGAGATTTCTGCCCCCCCGCCCCCATAAACACTGCCCTAGTTACCCAGGAAAAGAGAACATTGTCTCTGGCGCTGCTTTCACCCGAAGGGAGAGCTCCTTTAAGTTTGGGAGGCAGAAACTCAAACCCCAGGCACATCACATCAAAACTGGCATGATTCCAGTGGAGGGAAGTGAGTAAATATGGCTTGGATTAGGTGAACTAGCCATTTATATAATTGCAACTACACCGATACAGGAGCAAGGTGCAAGCATGTCCCTGTCAACATCTTTCTCTGTTGTGTTGGTGAATTCTGCCTGTATCTCTCTCTCTCTCTCTCTCTCACACGCACACACACACACACACACAGATCCACACACACAGCCCTCCCCCTTGTTCTTTGTTGGCTTCTCAGATGATATTCTCTGTTGCGTCAGCGCAGGAGTGAAACCCCGCTATATGTGCCGGTCATATTTTATTCATCTTAGGAGAGGCTGTAGCACCGATGCTCGCTCCTTCCTGTCAGAAAGCCTGAATCCCCCAGACACTTTGCCTATTTCTACCTCTACGCTCGAAATTGCACACACAGGCACATGCCGCCATGTGTGTGCAAATGTTCACGTAACCCGTCCGTTATTGCCATATAGTGACCCTTTCTCAATTTCCTTTGGAGTTTCAGGTATATATACACAAAGTATTGTTATATATTTACGAAGCAGAGGTTGGCCGTATGTACTACTCTGCTACATATTAAGTTATGGGTAGAGCAATATTTCATCATCGTCATGGTACTGTCAACAACAACAACAACTTATCTCCAAATACAGAGAACATTTGAGTGAACGTGGGATGCTCGAGCAGCGTGGTGCGTAACGATGCTAATATTTAATCGGAGGGGATATGTTGACAGCCCGCCTCTGGTGTTGCCCGACCTTTACAGGCAGATTTATGTGATGCGGATGTGCGCCATGGTTCACTGCACATTTTACAAGGCATGCTCACAGAGCACCCAGCTACATGCGCACTTCATGTTCCTCAAATGAATTCATCCACACCACTGCACCCAGCTCGCCGCCGTGCGTGATTGTGCACATTGAACAGCTCATCAAAAACACCTAAATAGCTTGTGTACAACAACACTCCGAGGAACAAATGAGCCGCCTGTTCTCATGCGAGCCACAATAGAAGGTCAGAAAGTGACGGGTGATGTTGTTCACAGCTATTTGGATGCTCCTTTGTGATAAAGATCCCTCTGTTGTGCCTGTTGTCTTCCTTCAGTTCAGTCGGGGTTCATTTTCCAGACACTTGACATTCGAACAACTCCACAACTCGGGGCGTGAATGCTGAAGAATATGATTATTGGTAAGCGGTGACAGCGATACACAGTGGAAGTAGTTATATTTCGAATTCATATACTGATATAATAAGGACTTCGGTCATTTTAAACTCTGCTACGTTTGCTGTGGGTTTCTTCTCGTTTTACTTGAACATTAAGTCATTAAGTCAAATCATGTGAAGGTGGATTTTTCTGTTTTTAATTTTACATTCAGTCCAAAAATGTTTAGTATACATTGCATTTGTCAGAAGATATTTAAATAAAAATATCATTTTATCACATGGATTCCCTGTGAGAGTGGCTATACTCGATACTATGAAAATTTACTGTACTTTATAGTCATTCTCTGCTGCATGTCAGAGGGAAATATTATATTGAATTTCAGCTTCATATCCTATTAATTACTAATTATTGCAGTAGTACTAGTTACTATTTATATGGTACGCATCTAAAAACAACCAACAACCACCTCTTGTTTTGTTTTTTTTGATTACAACATCACATTCACTGAAAATATCAACTGAATAATGGATGTTTGTCTCCATAATATCCAAAGGACTGTGGTGTTTAACTAAATATATTTTGTTAACTGTCTCATGCTGAGACAACAGCTGGCAGTTTCAGGATCTTGCATTGTCTGAAGTGATCCCAGCATGTGGTGCTGTGCACAGAATCGCCCTTTTCACCAGACAACATGTTTAGTGGCCTCTCTAATCTAATCCTCTCTTTACCCAGCTTTGTGCGGATTTCACAAGCTCACAAGCTCACAAGATTATACATTTCAAAATATTGAATGTTAAATTGATCGTCAGTTTGCAGGAAACCACCGATGATTTGTCTGGCTGCAGATGGGTTTCGGCTGTGTAGGATTCTCTTCTGCGACCACAGTGTTGTTGTCTAAATGGGGAAAGACTTACGCAAGAGGAACTGCGATTTGACCTTGCTTATCACTTCAAACGCAACCGTGGCTTCAGCGCCTCTGACACTTTTCAATTTTCAAATTTCAATTTTTTGCTGCCTTTTTTGGCAAATATCTACATAACGCAAATGCCATTTGTTCCTCCCCCTCTTCTGAAGGAAGGTCAGAAAGATTGGTTAACTGTAGAAAATGAGGGCAATTCGGCGTGCGGGCGTTGAGACACTTGAGCAGAGTGGCTACACACAGACCCAAGATGCAAAATGCGTTTTCTTCTCTAGTGTATCTTGGTTTCCCCTCTCATTTGTCCGTTTCCTATTGTCTGTATCGGCTCCAATATACTTCTTTTAGGCAATTACTACACCTTATCAGGCGTCAGATTCAAATATTAATACCACTCCCATGTATGTGCATTAAATCAGCGTTCATTATTTTGTTCAGTTGTAAACAGATATTCTCTCTCTCCCTCTCTCTCTCTCTCTCTCTCTCTCTCTCTCTCTCTCTCTCTCTCTCTCTCTATGTGTGCACATATATGTGTGCATATGTTACACATTTACTCATTGTGCTTGTGTTAGTGCTACACTTCGTTTGCTCATTTTCCAGCGTTGAAAGAAACAGCAACTTTTTCCTCACTTAATAAAAGACAGTATTTCTTAACTGCCTGTTGTTATGATGCGTCTGCCTGTGCTCTGCAGTTCATGTTAATGATGTGCTGTTGAAAATTGCCTCAGGTTCCACACTGAGGCATTTCCCATTTCCCCCCCATCCATCCTCCTCGTCAACTAAACATTTTCTGAATCCTTCTACAATCCCCTCTTAAGTCTATTCAAGCGGAGAGGACTGACGTTCGCGGCTGAACTGAGCCGGGAGAATTCACTTTTAATTAAAACACAGAATTCCGCTCTGTGAAGGTGGGAGAGGAAAAGGAGAAAGCGCTCCTTTCCTCTTTTGAGAAGAAAACAACCCTGAACCGCAGATATTCTGTAGGGTCCTGAATGAGGAGCTTTGTTAAAGTGGGATAGTGGAAGACATCATTTGATCTCCCATTGACAGCACCTATAATCACAATAATTGCCTCTTTTGTGAAGCCTATAGAGGACCAATTGCAGTGATTGTTTTTCAAATGTCCACAGTGGATCTGAAACTCGCCACAACAGGATATTTGTCTGTTTTGAGCTTTGCAACAGTGGTATCGGATATTTTTTAAGCTCTACTCCCAAGAATGTCTTTTTTTCTCATTTCATTTTCTTGTTGAAGCCTTACGATTAACAAAGAAACTCCATTTTCTGGTTTGGTTCTTTTTGCTTGTGACTAACTCAACTCCTCTGATTTGTGTCTACAGTCTCAACGGAGGCATTATTCGTTCGTCCCAACGTTCTTTTTGACTGTGTCAGTTGCTTATCATGTGTATTGACGGCGATGTCCATGATCATCAACTCATTCCATTACAATGCTGCAGCTTAACACGACTGTGCACCAATAAAAGGCGAGGATTACATCATTTTTAGGCCCAATTTACCTCTTCCCTTTAGAGTAAAAGGTCTCCATTGAGCTTAATGGACCACAGAGTATTATCAGGATTACAATGAGCTTTTCTCTGCCATTCTGGACTTAATGTCTAAGCTTCATAGGTTGTGTTTAATACACTCCATGTGATTGGTCGGGTCAGCCTCGCCAATGTCAGATGGGTCGGTATTTGTAATTACCTCCTGTCTGTGGGAGGGTGTAAGCAACACTAAAGCACACAACAACTAAACACTGCAGTAGTCATTTCATGACTACTGCAAAACCCCTGACTCCTAGAAATAAAGTTCATACATATGAAGACAGCAACCAAAAATCGTTTATAGTGTAGTGTGTATATATCCCCTTTTGTTTTTCAAGGGCAGAGTGAAATGTTTTAGACTAACCTTGTCAGTATTCATATTTGGACTAAATGCAATAATGTCACGTCCACTGTGACCTTAGTTATCTTCTAAATATTCTATATTTTATTATCCAACATATACTGCAACCCATCTATCTGTGAGACACTCATTATCAACCCGTAATACTGGCCATACTGATGAATGAGTTCTAGTTTTGTCCTGATGTGGTATCCAGGATCTACCAATCTTGGTCGTGAGTGCGGTAGAACATTTTTGATCCCTTGATAAGCTGATGGGTGTATGCTGCAAAACAACGTGTTGAATGTGTGGTAACCTTTTCTACAATATATAAATGTATATAAAAATAAGAAATCTAAATGAGTACCTTGTGTGCTCGTCAAGGTCTTGCGAGGAAACACTCCAAAACAGACCTTTTTGCTAGTGTAAAATATGTCTATCTTTATTTTTACAGCTGCCAATAAGACTATTTTCTCCAAACTTGACAGGATTTCAAGCTACGCAGTTGAAACAGGGTGGTGGGAAAATTAAAGGGACTTCATGAAATGAAACAAAAATGCAATCTAAATTGAAAATTGTGTTATTAACCTCATAGTGTGCCATTAATGAGAGGTTAATAAAGCGAGGGTGAGGACATCCCTGACTAGCTTTACCACCAACTGGCAGCACAGATTTGTTTACTTTTATCACATGTTGTGTTCCACTGCCTGACTGATAGCAGACAGAGGCTCCGGTAACGGATAACCTACTGATAAATATAGCACACCGTTAATGATGGTGCGTATAATGGAAAACTGTTTTTAGAAACTTAATCACAGGGTCTGTTGAGTTACAAGTGTCAGCACTGAGGCAGATATGGTTGTTGTTCGTGGTGATGCTTCATAGTCGGGTCATTTACACAGTTTCGTCTACATACTGTCCCGGGGAGTATACATGTTTATTCATACAATAAGGCAGAATTCAAGGCAAAAAGCTTTGCAGGAGGGAAAAACAAACGGGCTCCTATAGCTTCATATAATCGGTCGCCATTCAGAGATGTTTGAAAATGCCTGTGCTGATGAGGTTCCTTCTGAGTGGCCATCCGTAATTCAGCATATCGGGCAGTAAGCCAATCGCTCGAGCGGGCTCGTGCTCGGATCAAACGAGTTTTAATTAATATGGCCGACATGAAAATAGGAAGCCAGAACTGTGGCGCATGCCACGGTAACTACCGCCAAGCATTAAGCAAAGACAGGTGCTTTGGCAGCGTAATTCTGTTGTTCCTGGAAGCAGTCATGTTCACACTGGAGTTTTCAGGGGTCATGCACTCCTAAGTGTTGGCGTCTGCACCGAGAGGGCCTCTCGAATCTGCTCTGCAACGTTTGGCATCTCACCGGTTTATTTGAGCTTTCTCAGTTTTGTTTGAACCGCAGTTTTTTTTTTCTCTTTTCCCCAGGCTCCAAATGTCTTCAAAAACATTCTTCTCACCGTTACATCAGCTCTGCTGTTTGCAGTGATTCGGTGTCACAACGCATTTTACTCTGCCATGTTTACTTAGCAAACACATTTCATCCGCCGACTTTGCAATCGGGATGACGTTTGACAAGTTGACTTGAGCGCGAGCGCGGCCGGTGTTGTTACCGCGGGAGGATGGGGATCTTTAGTTTGATTTGACAAACGCGGCTGTTGTGCAGAGGCAGGCCAATCGCACCAGGAGAGCGGAAAGAGGGAGAGGTGGGGTGGGGGGGGGGGGGGTCAGGGCTGCTGTGGCAAACGCTGTTAACCCCTTTGCTGCTCAACGACCAAGGACTTCGGTAAAATGCCTTCGCAGGATGGGAAGGATAGCTGTCTGTGTGTGCACGCTACACCAACCCGGAGTTGGAGAAACGGAAAAATGAGAGGACTCGTGGTTTCCTCTCGGCACAAATTCGCACGGCAGCACCAGATAACCCCTTCTTCCTGCCACTGTTTCTGGAGCATCATTGTGCTTTTCTTCCCTCTATAAGCCCACTCTTACTGTTGCTTTTAGTGCGGATCAAACACAACCTGACTGACGTTCCACTTGGCAGTCGTTTTTCCCCTGCCTTTTTTGCTATCGCTCACCGCTGCGAGGACACAGAAAGCAAACCAATGGGAGATTTGCGCTGAAGATTCAGAGGTCTCGCAGTTAAAATACCTCTGTGTTCTGAGGAGAAATAAATGCTTTTGGCAATCCAAAGATAGGGGGATCACATCTGCCGAATGAAGTTATCAAAAACGAATGCATAATCTGCCTCTATAAAATATCCAGTTCCCGAATAGCCACCCTCTAGATTTCCAATCTTGTTGACATTTTGATATGTAGAAATACAGAACCAGAACATTTATCTCCTGTTTTTTTTGTTGTTGTTGTTGTTGTTTTCAATCTTACATGAAGTACAGAACAAATCCAGTGGTGCATGATAATACCATTAAAAAGGGACCAGTAGCGGCGGTTTCACTCTCTGAAACAACATGTTGGTAGATGTTGACCACAGCTTTATCCATCGGTGCTCAGTGAGTCTCAGGATGGCTATGAATATGTATGGTGTACCATGTGGAGTCCTGATGCAGCACAAGCGCAGCCGGCTGTCAACCTGCTCACCGAAGATTAGCATTGATGTTTCCCCCACTAACTCCACTCTGATTAAATATTTGCTGGCTTATTTAATATAAATGTGAATTTATGGTCAGCCAGTGTGTTCCTGTCTACTCCGCCTAAGTAATTACCCTGGCGTCTTTGTTGCATTTCCTCCTCTTCCGCTGTCTGTCTCTTTACTCGATTACAGCACTGATACCAGTAACCTGTTTTCAGTGTATGGAATCCAAATGACTGATGAAAGCCAAGCTTTTCTTCTCGCACGAACAGGAGGTGGACATTTTTAGTGACATATTTTAAATAGACTGGAAAATATATTCTTGTTCTCGGGACGTAATTAGTGGACATGGAGTGGAAATTGTAATTCAATACTTTTTTGTGACTACATAGCTGCAAGCGCTGTATTAACTGGTGTCTCTCTATCTCATTCAGGAAGGATGCGTGCAGTTGAACATACAATCGATCAATTTTCCCGTTGCTGCCGTTCTAACCTTGAAATTTGCTTTGAGTCAAGTTCAATTTCAATTTTGCGTAACTAGGGGATTTGAATTATTTACACCGGTAATTAACCTGTGTGGCCTCACTGCATTTGTTCGAGGCAGAATGAGTAGGTATCGTATGTACCGTCTCCATCTGCTCATCCTCATAAACCTGTTTACTGTGCTCTCCCTTTTGTTTTGGAGTTACTATTTTTCATTCGCCTTCAAATTCAAATCATTTCTCAATCAAAAAGGTAGCAGAATATCGACCCAGGGAGCCACTTCAAAATGTTGCTTCTGCTGCTGTTAATATGCGAAAACAATAATAAGAAATGCTTCTTCTGGCTGAGTCTCTGAGTCTCTGAGTATGTTCAACTGCGTGAAAAGAAATGAAATGAATTGACATTCGAGACAAAAAAGTTTGAAGGAGTGAAACAGTTTACATAATATTTGAATTTATTTACTTTACTTGCGAAAGTTTGATGAATTAATCAATACGACTCTTGAGTCCATCTATTATCTATATCTAGACAGAAAGTAATTACTCATTATTTTGACATTTCTATCTGTTTAGGGATTAAACAAAAATTGGAACTTTAGAGAGACATTTCCCACCGTTTCCTGTCTACGAAGACAGGAAATAACTGGTTGTTCTCCCTAGTGGATCATTCATAAGGTTTAGGCATGTAACGGTTTTGTGTAGGGTTTATTTCGAGGGAAAAATGTATTTCATATATATATTATTTTATTTGACATTGTTTTCAACTTCGATTTTATTTGTAGCAACACCCTACACCCTCACAACATATAGTGTTTATTATTTGACCTGAGAAAGGACACTACATTTTTGAAATGGAAAACAAGCACAGACTAATTGGAGTGCAGGCAATGACCTTGGTAATGAAAACCCTCCCTGCACATATTGAGGAGTCACTGGACAGGATACAGGGGCAACGTTTTCAATCAGACAGGACGAGGATTGTTTTTGTGCCCGGATGCTGTGGGTCAACGCATGTCAGCGGAACGTGATCCGTTTTTCCTCGAGGGTCCCTGACTCTTCCCAAACAACTGGAGAGGCAAAGTAGAGGGGGGTCCGCGATGCTGTTGAGGTCTCAGGTGACAAGAATCCTGCACATTTGTCCGATGGCAAAAAGAAAGCCACCACGGCGAGGGTCCCCCTTGAATGTTCAGGAAGGTTCCCTGACCCTGAGAAGTGTTGCGTTACCTTCCAATTGTGGCCTGCTGGGCTTGTCCCAGAACAGAGACTCCTTTGAGAGAGAGAGAGAGAGACTGCTAACAATTCGGGATTCAGCCACTTAAAAAAATAATAATAATAAAAAAAAAAGCAATAATCAGGACGAAGCCCTTAAATGAATTTTGATTTGAAAAACACATTCAATCACGGTAGATTTAAAATGTAGATTTGATGGATGAGTAGAAGTATTTTAACCTCACTTGAGCATGTTTTGGCATTTTGAATAAGGTGTTTAATTTCCTCCAATTGCCACACATTACTTACAGAAGACAATGGTGAAAAGGCAGCAGGATAGAACTAAGTTTCTTGAATACCTCACTTAGTTTAGCCTAATTTATTAGAGACAATATACAGTCCATCTCTTTGCATGCTGACTGTTTAAACACAAATAAACTTAGAATTGTAATTTTCTGTGTCCCTTTAAAGCTTAGCAGAAGGCTTGAGATGTTATTCTTCCCAAATATGCTGAGACTTAATCCTTTTGTAACCTGCTCACGTTTCTCTTTTGCCATGTGTGATAAAGCTTAGTCAGATGTGCAGTTATTCTTCTTTAATGTGTGTGTGTGTGTGTGTCTTTACTGCAGATGCTGAGTCACGCCCTCTCTTACTCCATGAATCGTCTCGGCGAATAGTCGACCCCTCAAAGGTGAAAGGATCCTCAGCTCAGTGGGTAAATAAAGCCTCCCTCCCTCCGCTCAGAGTGGGAGAAAGTAGCACCACGTGGATGGTGTGGCGTCCCTGTCGGCTGATAACCGCAGCGAAAGCGGCGCGGAGCGATCGCCTTTCACCCTGACTCTCTCACCTTTCGCGCTGTGGCCCTGGAGCCGGCCCTGCGGGTGGACTGTCGGTGGGAACGCAGCGAGTCTCTAATGCGGACGCCGTCAGTAGGGCTGCACAGGAGTGCACGGTTGTGAAGTCATCATTCATGAGACAGGAGAGACATGCACGAGAGAAAAGTCACGCCATTGTGGGGATGACCTTCCTACAGGATTAAGGATTCTTCATTTGCGTTTTTTGCTGCTGTGGATTCCTCTGCTTTATGAGTTTTCGTCACTGGGAGAGTGCCTCTGAGTGGCAGGGGCAGCCAGCATGGCCAAGGCTCTGCTGAAGATACAGCGCTATTTCCGCAGGAAACCGGTCAGATTCTTCTCCCTCATCCTCCTCTACCTGACCGCCGGGAGCCTCGTCTTCCTGCACTCTGGCTTCATCGGGGACAGCAGCCCCGGGGTCAGAGGGAGCCGGGACGCCGTCGCTGCTGCAGAGATGGCCAGCCGGACTTCACCGTCGGAGACGCGGGGGCTCGGCATCATGAGCAGAGTTTTCAAGGAGACCCACAGGTCTGGCCGGAGGTATGGCCCTCCCTGGATGAAAAAGACGGGACAGGAGGACAAGGAGAAAGTGGTCAGGGGTGGCGACTACACCAACAATTGGAACCGTGCACTTAAAGGACGCAATGCCAAAGACATGGAGGATGGAAGAGGTGGGTTTAACCAGGAATACGCTGTTGGAGTGGTGTTGTTTTTTTTTGAAAATTCCCAAATGTGTCTTCTCAACGTTGTCACATGCTCTCACCCATTTCCAGTGGTGTTAGATTTGCCCCAGGCTTCTCGTCCACAAAGACATAACATATTGGTACAAGAAATCTAGTAATATTAAATAAAAGTGCACATTTGTGCCGGTCAGCAATAGCCAGAACGTTTTCCTGGTAGGAAAGAATGTGTGTGAGAATAATTAAAATGGAGCCAACAGCTGTAAAATGAGTTATGATATTGCAAAATGAATGTCTGCTCACTGCAAAAGTGAGTTCCTGTGTAATTTATGAGCATGACATTAATTATAGACCACCATATAGATGCCAACAATTTTCTCACGGTTAATAATGAGAATATTCAACAAATCTTCAAATCAAGAATTTGAAACCTTTAATGCAAAAAATCATCATGTCGCACTAGAGCATACTCGCCTCATCTTCGTGACTTAATGGCTTATCGTTTGATCTGTCTATGAAACAAACTTTAACTGCACAGTTCCACCAGTAAAAGTTGACATATAAACTCCTCACTGACCTCCCATCAAATCACAAGATGTTTTGAAAACACCCGTGGGAGGACGAGGATGTGTCCCGAGCCGATGTCTCTGACCTTGGATTGTGTCAATAATCTACCGTAATTGTGTCCATTATAAATGAAACAGGATTTCTATTCTACCTCTTTGGTGCGTTGCGATATTTTCCCTGGCTGCCGGGGTAGAAATATGAAGTAGAAAGGGAAATGGTGGACGAATACCTCACAAATGTGATGAAGTGCGGTGCTTGACTAAATCTTTGTGAATGGTCATAAATAATTGTGGTAGGCACTCTAGCTCCATTGTAATGATGTGGTTTCCCTCCAGAGAGCACTACAAGCAGGTGGAGAACCAGACTGCACATAAATATGAAATGTGCTCTAAATGTGAGTGTGAGTGACTGCTCCCCTCTCTGTGTTAGTGTTTTGAGAAAATGAGGCGGCTACCTGACTTTATCCCACTCCCTTCGGAAACAGACTCTCACCTCTTCAAGCTCGAGGAGACGACTCAAACCTAGAGAGAAGATTAATAAGTGATCTATTACATAACCTCTCTATCACAGTAGTGCCCTGCTGTGCAGTACAGTGTCAAAAAAAAACAAAAAAAAAAACGTTTTTATAACCGCACAGTTTTGGGGCGTCAATTTTTGTCCAAGAAAACGTGTTCGCAATCTCCGTTCAGGCTTTGGGTTATCTGATCAAATGAAGGCCTCTCAGTCTGGCTCCGTCCTCCTCCTCGCCTGCCATTCTTGCATATCCTGAAATATGTAACCTCACAGGACTGCGGCGTAATTACCAGCTTCATTATTTCTCATGCATACGCTGTACTCTGCCGTCCTCCCAGCAGCAGAACTAGTTTGGAGACCCCCCCCCCCTTCCCCTCGCAATATTGTCGTGCGTTAGAATTATAAACCCAGGATTAGCTATTCTTAATATATGGACTCATCACTTGCATCTGCTGTTTCACCCTTTGCCGTCGAGTCGGGCCCAGCGGATATATGCATATAACATTTCCCTTCCACTCAAAGTAGATTATTCAGCATTTCAACAATAGTTGGGTGGAAGATTACAGCCGCGGCACACCGCATGCGGCCGAAAAGCAGGCTTTTAGACAACGATAATTAAAGTAATGCAGCGGACGAGGATACATTTAGCCGGTGAACAGAGGCTCAGAGGGGTAATGGCACCGCACAGATGGCGAGAGGCTTGTTGTTAAAGGTACAGTGGAGCCCGGTCAGCCAGGTTCAACAGTGGAGCCGTGTTTTTAACGAGAGGCAAGGAGCTGTTGAAGGGGTTGCTGTATGCCCCTGCAGAGGTTCCCCGAAACCCAGCCCCCACGCACTTCTGAAAAATGCAGAGGGATGACTGTTACTACCTCACAGGCCACTAGAAGGGGTTGTGTGTCTTTATAAATAAATGAAGGCTCTGCCCCAGTTTGGATTCCTCGTGGACTCTGTTACTACGCCGTATCGCCCCGTGAAGGAGATACTGTTGCAGATGGGGTTTACTTTTTCTACCCTTTACACTTTAATGATAAGAGAGCTGTTCATAAAATATTATTCTGACCGTTGCAGACATGCATTGTTATGCCAGAAACCATTTTATGCTCCAAGTGTTTCATATCGTTTCGGTCTGCGTAAATGACTAAAGTATGTTTCTCTTTTTCAGCAAAGTACGTTGGCTGCTATGTTGATGACACGCAGAAAAGAGCGCTGAGAGGAGTGTCCTTTTTTGACTACAAAAAGATGACAGTGTTCCGTTGCCAGGACAACTGTGCAGAAAGGTATGGTTGCAACGAACAACAAAATGCACTCCTCCATTAGATATCCCTCTTTTTTTTGTTATCTTGATTACTCACTGACAGGCTGAGATTTAAAACAAGACTAAAGAAGAGCTGATACGGAAATTAAAAAGGCAGCTTGCCTTTCCTCCTTTGCAGTGTATTATAAAGCCATTATGGAGCAAATCACTAGTTTTTGACCATATTGTGTTAAATACTAGAATCTCTCCAAATCTAAACGGGAAAAATAATAACAGTAAAAATATCATTGAAACAGTATTTGACGAAAGTTAACTGAAATTAGCCCGACAAACAAAATTTTAATCTGAACATTAATTTACTTTACAAGATATACAAAAAAAATGTGAAAGTCCTTTCTAAATAGTATAGTCTCAGTGTTTGGGAGATTTCTGATTTAAATTAAGTCCGATTTACAGTCCTTTGTGGAGGTAGCACTCCCTGACACTGCAAAGCTAGATTATGAGATTACATTAGTCACATGATAACAGGACCCACCTTGAGGCCCACATCATATCACTTTCTATTGCACGGTAGTTCTGCATATTCATCATTAATGCTTATAATTCACATTAGAATGAACCCTTTCACACGGTAAGCCTGGAGCCTGGACCGGATCCTGCAAACCCAGTTTTTAATGATCCGAAATCTCAAATACTCCTGTGGATGAATGAGACCAAATACCTGCAGCCGGGGTTCTCAAAATCTCATGGACACCTTTCCCAGAATAACAGAGCTTGTTGTATGAGAATTGCGATACCCGCGGTTTTTGGAAGAGATGCTCAATAGTCAAATCGCTCATAGATATTGTTGTGTACGGGATTGAAGCATGTAAAGCAGTTATGTATGCCCCAGTTTGAAAAACACGACCTCCTCCATTTGCCTCCTGTTTCCTCACATACCGCCGCCCCCTCCCTGTGACCTCACCGTCTTGCTCTCACCCCTGAGGAATATCAGGGACGGCTGAATTGTCACACATCACTTGTTCACAGGGAGCAGGGGGAACAGGAGCTGATGCTTCCCTTCGACTCGTCTCTCCTGCAGCCTGCCTGCCGGAGAGGTGGGTTAATGAAAACAGACAAATAAATGAGGGGCAACAGCACACAGCAGCACACAGAGCTCTGGGTTGGACAGACAGCCAGTGGGAATTGAACAAACGACTCATTTAAAATGGGCTATTCTCTCCCAGCACGAGTGACTTCTGACTCACTCCTGTATGATTACGGCTTACCCTGCGGCCGAGAAAGACGCATTGTATCGATCTGTGAGGGATAAAGACGCGCAATGAGGACTCCAAGAAAAAAATCGAAAAATGATTTCCTCTTTTAAGGACAATGCTTACTCTTCTTCTTCTTTCAGAGGTTACATGTATGCAGGCCTCGAGTTCGGAGCCGAGTGCTACTGTGGTCACAAAATCCAGGCGGCCAACGTTACAGAGAGCCAATGCAATATGGAGTGTAAAGGAGAGAAGAGCAACCTGTGCGGAGGAGCCAACAGACTGTCCATCTACAGGCTGGAGCTGAGCCAGGAGTCCGCTCGCCGCTGTGAGACATAGATTGAAGTTTGATTCACAATTGCAACAAGCCTAGATATAATGAGGGGGGAAAATATTGTTTTGTTTTTTTGGTTAGTGCCACAGCCGCAGTTAAAAAAAACAACAAATAAGTTTTGAATGAAGTGAATAAAGGGAGGGGCTTATTATGTGATGAGGTAGTTTGTTCAGGAAGTGTTAAACGATATAACAATAGTTTTCTTGGTACAGTCTGTTGCACAATTTAAGAAACCCCTTACACAAGGTGACAACATTTCACACCTCTGTCTTCCTTTTTCTCCTCTGCCTTTCACTTCTTAGAAATTATCTGTTCGTACGAAAGTATCAACAGAGATCGCACACATCTTTAGGGGAATATTTGGGCTACTGTTGAATCTGGATGGTCCTTCATTCCTCATTCACTGCAGTGCTGTTTGTTTATTGTTATTTTCATTTCTGCTTTTGCTTTGTTGGCCATCAAACAGACTGCCGAGTCAGCTCTTCGTGTGTGTGTGTGTGTGTGTTCACTTTTGACCCCAATCTCTCTTGTCATGTGAGCCATGCTCTGAACATCTAAGAGGAAATGCAAGCGATGAGCTGAGGTGTGTTTTTGCCAACATTACACTAGTGTTTTAAAGACCAGTATTACAATCATTTAATTCCTATGGCCTGACAATTGCTGTGCAGCCCGTATTAGGATTGTTAAATCCCATTTATTTCACTCAGTTGTGTGTTTGCATCAGTGATCCACCGCTTGCCTCTTAAGACCTTGTTTGTGAACGCAAAATAAACCCGTTAAGTTTGGTTTGAAAAAGTGTGAAACATGTGAAAGAGGATGCACTGAAGATTTTCTGCAGGCGCATACGGAAATATGAGCAGGACCTTGCATCTCTAATGCTAAGTTACAATGAGTGTGAGCTTGTTTTAAAGCCCCATATTATCGGTTAATGTTTTCTGACACCAGTCTTTTTGAGTTGCTTGTCTTGGCCATATTAAGTCGGATAGGAAGGAATGCCACACACACATACACCCAGACAGGCACAGACAGTTCCCTTTGCATGTGTTATTCAGCTGCATTTGAGCAAGCAAGCGGTCTTCATTATGGCATCTGTCACAGTAAAAAGCCCAGAGTGTCGGGTTTCATTCCTCTGTTATTAACAACAGTCTGTTGACAGCGAGACCGCTTCGTTTTACAGCTGATACGATGACAACTTTAAGTAAATGCGACTGAGATTCGGAGATTTTCTTCAGCAGACATTTAAAATAGAAGTTCAGCACATTTAATGACGTGCTGCACTGTGGGAACCCCAATAATGAAGTCCTCTCTCTCTTGCCATTCAGTTTGGTTGTTTTTTAGGAAAAACTTCTCTGATGCTGTCATTTATTGTCTATCCCTCAGACCAATGAGAGCACACGAGGTTAAAGGTCCCCATCACTCTGCAGGGAAGTTAGCGCTCTCTTTAGTTCAGTTAGGGCCCCTGTAGACTGGAAGATAGTCCCAGTTTGATCTCTCCATCAGGGGTCAGTGGCTAGATGACGGACGCCGATTCAGTAGCTCTAAAACTGGACTGAGTTGTACTTTGGCGGATAACAGTTTGTTTTGTTTTATCTGCTTCAGATGGCAGCGCTATTTTCAAGGGTTGTTTCCACCGGCCGGACAATGTCACCCTGGCCCTTCCTTACAGCACAGTCATCCAAAACATGTCCGTGGAAAAATGTGTGGACGTGTGCACAGAGAGGGTAGGGGAAATTTGAATGTGTGTTCATGCATCGCACATTGGCACATGTTGCTGTGTCTGCAGTGTCTAATGGCAGCCGTATTTCAGGAGAAATCGCTCGCCGTCCTGGCTGGAGATCGATGTCATTGCGGCTTCCCCACTTCTCTTTTCTCCCTTCACGAGCCGGAGGAAGAGGACATGTGTCTGCACCACTGTCATGGGGAAGAGTTTGAGAGCTGTGGGAACGACAAGTACTTTGTGGTGTACCAGACACAGGTTCAAGGTAACGTTTGGCACCCTCCCTGTGTCGTGTTTGGAAGTATTCCTCATAATGGCAGGTTTAAGGCTGTATAGTAATAACAAATGTGTATCCCGGGAACTTTTTTCAACGAGCCAAACATCACTAAGACATTCTCATCACTATGTGGGTATTATTGTTCAATTTCTCAGTCAATCTAAACCCACTTACACGCACCACACTTTAACATGTCCACCTTCCTGTGTTTGACCTTTTTTCTTTCTCTAATGATGTTAAATTTTAAACTCCAACTGTTTCATTTCTTCTTCTTAAGCCCTCGTTATTGCAAAACATGTTATTAAAGTGGAAGTGAGTTACCATGACCTGGATGTTTGAGAACCTTCACAGACATGTGACTTCCTTGTGGTATCTTTGTGAAGCCTATTTGTGTTAAGCAACTATGTAATGTTTTGGAAAATCCTATTACAGATTAGGACCATTTTTTTTGTATGCATAATTGTGTATTTCTATACAAACAACAAATCAATAATATAGCCTGTTGGTCTTTGTGTTTTGTCAGACAACCGCTGCATGGATCGACACTTCCTCCCTTCTCGTGCCAAACAGCTGATGGCCCTCGCCAGTTTCCCCGGAGCCGGGAACACTTGGGCTCGCCACCTCATAGAGCTCGCCACCGGCTTCTACACCGGCAGCTATTACTTTGATGGCTCTCTTTATAATAAAGGTAGGTTTAAGCATTTATATAACATTTATTGTAATCATGTAGTTCATGACAACACGTTCGTGGACCAAATGTCACATAATCACAGTGGGAAATAATTGTTTTACAGGATTTAAAGGGGAGCGGGACCACTGGAGAAGTGGCAGGACGATCTGCATTAAGACACATGAGAGTGGCAGGAAGGAGATCGAAGCCTTTGACTCCAGCATTGTCATGATTCGGAACCCCTATAAAGCCCTCATGGCAGAATTTAACAGAAAATATGGCGGCCACATCGGGTTTGCCTCCCAGGCCCACTGGAGAGGCAAAGGTAAGCAGGAGTGGAGCTATTTTATATACAGAACGTACTGTAATGGTAACATAAACAGAATGTTACATATTGAAACTGAAAATGCCTATATCAAACTAAACTTAAGGCACAAATTAGATTTTGACATGAAAAATAAAAGATTTGGGCTTTTTAACATAAAAGATATACAGTATGTAACAGCAAGATTTCTTGACAAATGTAAAAATCTGAGCATGCGGTAAAATCCATCCAATAGAATATTAAAATAAATTATAACTGACAGTTTAATTAGTCTCGTTTGTCAGCACTGACAACAAGCGACCATGCTCTACACTTTAGATTTGCAATACAGATGGGTTCTTGCACAACACAACCAATACAACGCAAAAGCAACAAAAAACCTCAGCTCTTGTCTACAGTGGGAGAAGGAGGTAATGTTTAGACTTTGTTATTTTCCTTTTTCTTGATCATGAAAGCAGAAGGCGAAATAGTGGTGCAAAAATGGTAACGAAATTGAGGAAACAAGCCCAATAAAGTGGTTATGACTTCATACCTCAATTTGTCTGAGCTCATAGTTCACCATTTGAAGATGATACAAAATCATTTCTAGGACAGCAAGAACGATTTCTGTGTTTCTTTTCAAAAATGAGAAAAGAACGAATGAACCGGCCAACCACTCTGAGTTGTGAGAAGCTAATACCAGCTCATCACTCGGACAGAAAGGAAATGTACGCAGGCAAGAACTGTGTGTATAGAAAATGTAAACATTCTCTTTGGAGCTTTTTCCAAGTTGTCATAATGATGATGATGATAATAATAATAATAATAATAATAATAATAATAATAATAATAATAATAATAATAATAATAATAATAATAATAATAATAATAATAATAATAATAAACTCAAAGACACATTAGCCTTCGCTGAGGTAGCTTTGTGTTCTTACATCCATCCACCCACACGTTCGCGCGTGTCTCTGTAGCAATGGCGACTGGTTTTGTCTTGTCCTCCTAATGTCTCTCTGACTTTCTGTGCGCGCTCATCGAATTTCCAGAGGCTGGAGAGTTGCCGACCCAGCAGTTGTCTCTCTTTGGAAACATCAGCACATTCAGCCGGCCCTTTCCATTGCATGTTTATTCCTTGTGTTGTTGGGGAACTAACGCCGCAATGACGTCAGCGAAGGGAAAAGCTTTTTGACAGCTGCCACTTTGAATACAGAGACAGCGGCTCCAGTGTGAGAGTCAGTGTGACATTGTCTGCGGGATCCCACATGTACAATTTGATGCACTCACCTCTGAGGAGGGAGAATATGGGGCTCAGATGATGTTACATAGCCTGATGCCTTTCAGCGAAGCCCCATGAAGTCAACTCATGGCGCAAGCGTAACTTATTTTGAAGGGCATGTCATAACTGTAAGCCCAGTATGCAAAAGTGTTAAAGGGTTCTTACATTAGCCCCTTTGTTTGGGTCTCTGGAGTCAAAGAACAGCCTGTTGAAATAACTGTTTATTTTGGTCTCTTCTTATCCGAAGCTTTAGTTTCTCTTTAAACGCTTGACGTAAAGGAAATCAGACCAGGTGTGGTCAAACTGGCAGTAAATCGGTGTGTCTTTTTTTTTTTTTTTTTTATAACAGCTAGTTGTGTTTGTAGGTGCAGGACAGAGTATTCAGTCAGCTCTGCTCCTGGAGCTGCTACACTTTTTTTTTACTGTGAACTGAGCCAGCTTTAAATCTAAACTGCCATCTCTCCTAATAGTAGAGATGTATTTTATTGGAGCACGCCAGTAGATTATAAATGAGTAAATGGCTGCAAGCAGAATATTTTCCTGCAGAGCCAGAGGAAAGATTGATTCACAACCAGGAATATCTATTTACAGGTGTTAAAAGACTGGCACATATACAGTATGTGTTCATTAAAGGATTTGTTGTCCTCTCATTTGTACAGAGTGGCCCGAGTTTGTGAAGAACTATGCTCCCTGGTGGGCGTCCCATACGTTGGACTGGTTGAATTATGGGAAGAAGGTCCACGTAGTCCACTTTGAGACCCTGAAGAGAGACCTGTTCTCCCAGCTCAAGGCGATGGTTCAGTTTCTGAGTCTGAAGGTTTCTGAGGAACGCCTGCTCTGCGTCGAGGGCCAGAAAGATGGAAATTTCAAGCGATCTGGGCTGCGAAAACTTGAATACGACCCGTACACGAGCGAAATGCGAGCAAACATCAATGGACTGATCAGAACAGTAGATGCTGCCTTGAAGAAAAGGAGCATGTCCGGAGTTCCAGAGGAATATATGCCAAGATGATATTTGTGTTCCCTTCATTTCTTTTCACCTAACCGAACTGCACTGTTCTGTTTAGTAGGATCACATTACTAAAATTGTTGTTTTAATAATTTTTGTGTCAAGTCATTTAGGTTGAAGTTGTAGTGAGAAGAACTATCCCTTCTATATATATTTTTTTTTCTAGCGTGAAATTAATTAAGAGAAGTGACAGGGTAGGTTTGAATGTCTTGCTAAAAAAAGAACAAAAAGCACTTCTTATCCTGCTCTATGCACATGTGCTGGGTAGGCATGTGCCCATGCCTTAACACAAAAAAGGACTGGGCTGGAGGATTTTGGGGGCAGTAAGAAAAAAACTTTTGACTCAAAAATTAGAAAGCGGTTCTTCAAACTAATTTTGTATGACCTTATTTTGCGCAACAGAGAAATAACAAAATCATTTCGAAAATAAAACTTTCCGCTGCTATCACAGTTGCTGGATTATATAATTTTTTACATGATCTTCCCGAAAACTTATATACTGTTGTCCCTTTTGGAAAGGGAAATGCAATATGCAGGCTTTAACTACCTGATGACGATACTGTGTGTTTCCAATATTTGTAAATTATTCAACTACTGTATTTAAGAAAAATTGTGTTGTTTTTTTTTTTTATCTTAAAGTGGTATAGAACTCAATTCTCCGCTTCTCCTATTCAGAAAAAAAATCTTCTTGAAGGCACTGACTCAAAGAGAGAAGAATATGATAATAACATTTATTTTATCTCCGGTATACAGTGCACATGTTGAATAATTTGGTTGTGAATATCTTTTCTTGACACTGGACTTGATGCAGAAATCCAAAAAGCACTTTGCTGTGCAACACTTGCCCCAAAGATCACTGAAAAATTTGGCATTACAATCATGTGATAGACTGGAGGTCCTATTTAGTAGTAGTCACCATGAAAGATTTATTTTTAGTAAATCATAGTGAATGTGAAGACTTTTATTTTTTGCTTACAGGTGAAAGTGTGAAAAGGTCTGCTCAGATTTTACAGCTCGCACGTCTTTTAATGGTACTCTGCAATGCCATATGCATAAAAATCAACAAATAGTATACTGTTGCATATATAAAGCACTGGTGACTAAGAAACAGAAAACATGAACTAACTTCCATTTTCAATATAATATAAATCTATTTTTATAGTGTATGCTGACACATAAAAAATATTTGTATTGCACCTAAATAAATGGGAGTTGTTTCTATTTTTAACACATGCTTTGAACTTTATTGGCTTTCATTGACAAGCAGGCACTTTCTGAACAAGGTGTCACATTTGAATGTATTTTATATTGAATGAATGTAATGTGATGAGCCCCAATAAATGATGACATGAAATGAGATTCAGCGAGCCGTTATTGTTTGGCTGGACAAACCACAGCTGACCACAGATGGCTGAGTATATGAGTTGAGGTAGCTTAACCATTGGCTAGTTCAATTGTAAGTTATCATTAGTCGCACAACCAAGATTTGGATGTCTCCCCTATTGGTCATTGCTCTTTGAAAGAAATTGTCACAGATTAAATCATCCATAGTGTATATCCATGAAAATAATATTAGAACGTGATGATGACACTAGCCCAAAAGCTAAAAAGTTAGAAATCTGTTTTTGACCACCTGATTGAAGATTAAAAGTCCAGTGTTCACGCTCTCTGGTTACCTATTCACAGCATACACACACACTATATCTCAATTTGCTTTGGTTACTTTATTTGAGGGAAGAACGTTGACTTATTCTATACATTTGAAATATTTCAAATAACATTAATCATCATTTTAAAAGGAAGCAGTCAGCACGGAAAGCCCCCCTACAAATAGTTGGTGAAAACCTGAAATCGGAAAACTATGAAAACACTTTATTGCACAAACATAATTGTACGTTACACTTCCTATATACGTAAGAAGAACACGTCCAAAAACAGATAGAGTACATTCATATCACACAATTAAGTCCTTCACAAAGGTGTGATGAGCAGTGGAGGACATCGGCGTCTCCTACTTTCCTGAATCACTGAGAACTTCCTGAGAACTAATCACACTGAACAACCACTCATTTTCAAAATGCATTAATGGTAAAACTCACCTGATATGACAAATGGTTTCATATTGTGGTATCCATAAACGAAACCCCACAACGCCCAGCTCAGGTTTTGTGTGCCTGGATAAAAAATACTGATACTGATACATACTTCAATGTCATAATTTCATGTATCACGAATCATGACTGAGAACCTTCACAGACAATTTCATGTATCAATTCGTGAGACTAATTCCTCCCACTCAGCAACACAACATTAGATGAGGACATTTTGGCTCAGGCTTGTTGATTCGTCCTCTACATAATGGGGTTGTGAGTTTAAGTTTAATTGTGAGGTGAGTGGGCATATTTAATATATTCTATGAATTAATTACATTTTCGAAAAAGAGTAATGTTGTCCAGTGAAGCCGATTAGGATTTCAGTCACCTCTAGATGTGCGTGGAAGCTCTGCCGTCCATAGAGCTGGACCTGGACAGGTATCTGCTGGTGGTCCGACCTTCCTCTCCCAACGCATTCTCCATCTTTGAAAGCACGGAGCTCTTGAACTTCCGCTTGAAGTCATTGCCCATGAAAACGTACAGCACGGGGTTGAGGAAGCTGTTTGCTGCTGCCATAAGGGTTCCCACTTTGAGTCCTGCGATTAGAATATGGGAGTCCAAGATTTGGTGGTTCAGCTCCAGGAGCACGAACACGTGGTAGGGCAGCCAGCAGACAAAGAATGCAGCGACTAATGCACTCATCACTTTAAAGGGTTTGGCCGACCTGGTCATCCTGTTGGTGCGGAGTTTGAGGATGATGATAGAGTAGCAAATAATGATGATGAAGAAAGGGACAACGAACCCTGCCACAAAGCGGCTTATTGCAACTGTCGTGTGGCCGTCTTTGGCAAATGTATAATTGTTGAAGCAAATGGTCCTACCCAGGTGAGTCTTAACATCCCGAAAGATCACGGAGGGAAGGCTCAGAGCGATGGCGAGAAACCAGGCAAGGACAACAACGACGGATGCCTTTTTGACGGTGCGCTGGTTCTGGGCCCAGACCGGAAACATGACAGAGATGCACCGGTCGAGGCTGATGACAACCAGGAGGAAGATGCTGCTGAACATGTTGAGGAACATGATGGAGGAGGTGAACTTGCACAAGAAGAGGCCAAGGGGCCATTCCTCCATCACCATGGGGGTTATGGTGAACGGCAGGAATGCGCAGAAGATGAAGTCCGAGATTGCGAGGCTCAAGTACCAGGTGGTGTTGACCGATTTCTTCATCTTGAAGCCAGATATCCAGATGACTAATGCGTTTCCACAAAAGCCCAGCAGAAAAATGATCACGCTGACCACCAGCAGAAACACGCACAAGGCTTCCTTAAAGCACAACAACTTGGGCTGAAAATCCTGCTCTTCGTGTGGAGTAGAATTGACTTCGTAACTGTAGTTAAAGTCTGAGAGATAATCATAATCATCTAAATAATCCATTATCCTGATGGAGCAAAGCTGTCTGGGGAGAGCTGTGGGGGGAGAAAAAAAACATGCAATGTGAAATGGTAACAAATTCAACATTTTTCAATATAGTTTATTTTGACTAAATGTTCTGACGCATGAATGAAATGCTGTATTCAGATAATGAAATACTACCTTTAGGACAGACCTTCCACTGCTGTTGGTTTGATGGTGACCAGAGCCGAGTGTGCACAGAGCTAAGAAGCGTTAGAGACACCACAGGACCGGCAATCAGCTGACTGTGTGGTTTCACAACACTTCCATCCCCTAAATACTTTCAGTACTGTGTTTTGAGGGTTTTTCTATTTGTCTTTGTGTTTGATTTTCTGGCAATCTATTCCTCCTATGTAGCGCCTTATTTGCGATGAAAACCCCTAGTCTTTGACCATAATCCCAGCAAACAAAAATGGATATGTTTTTCAATAAGTCTTTAACCATGGCGTTTTCCTTGTTACAAGTAAACTTTATGAAACATTTGTAATATCGTTTTTGAACACCTTCCCCCATTTTTGGATTCTCTTTTTCTCTACTAAACAGAAATTCATGGCCAGATGTATCTATTCTGAACAGTAAGAGGAGGAAACCATGTAAAAAAATAACAGCTGCTGTGAACACAGTGCAGAGAACTGCGCTGCCATCAGTGCTGACTATATCAGCGCTCTATGGTTTACGTGTTTCATGCATTGATTATCACTGAGGCGGATGCATCCCTTCACGATGTTCTGCATTTTCTCTGACCATGAGGAAACAACAGCGAGAACAGCTGCAGGAAGAAAAAACACAGATGTTGCACATTGTGTCGTGAAGACTTTATCGTGACGGAGGAGGACAGCACTGATCTCACTGGTTTCCTGATTCTTAACAGAAACGTGTACTGTTGACAGAAATGGTTCCGTCGGACGGGCGTGGGGACCAGCAGAGTAGGCTTGAGATAAGGCTTTTCAAGCGGTGGAGAGCTGAGCCACAGAGCAGAGAGAAGGAAATATGAGAACAATGAGAGAGCCAAGGGCTGGAGTCAGAAATGCAGAGGAGAGAGGAGACAATGGTTTGTCAGAGGTTTTCATTATGGTGAGGAGGTGCAGCTGCTGTGGCTCTGTTGTGACTCCAGCACAACTTCTCCCACTCAGACAGTCACAGGAGCAGGAAGAGATAGCGAAAAGGCCACTGGGGACAACAAACCCGGGAGGCTGTGGTCCAATCATTCGTTTTGCAAGGAAGAAAATATGTGAAATAGGTTGCAGCTATGATGACAATAATAATAATACTAATAATAGTACTACTAATACTACTACTACTACTACTACTACTACTACTACTACTAATAATAATAATAATAACAATAACAATAATAATAATAATAATAATAATAATAATAATAATAATAATAATAATAATAATAATAATAATAATAATAATAATAATAATTAGAATGCACAAAACACATACCTGATGAGAGTTGGGCTCAAATGTTTTCCGTTACTTCCTCTGATCACACCTGTCTTTCAAAGCTTCCCAGAAGAAACATGTTTAAATCCTTTAAAAAAAAGAAAAATGTGAAGCTCTCTATTAAACTAGGGAATATTTGTATTTTATTATTTAAAATGTATTATCATTCAATGTTATTTGTACATGCCTATTTCACCCCTTTAGATGCATTTTTAAATGTATCTCTCTCACCACGGAGCATAAAGACCTGTCAGTGTCCTGCAGATGGAATTTCCTAATGAAGGCCGAGGTCATAAATTATCAAACACACTAACAGATGGATTTTGAGGGAATGCACAGCAAAGCATTAGAGGGAACTCTCAGAGTCATACGCTATACCTCAGAGGATACCTCAAACTGTGATTGATGAAGAACTAGGCCTAAAGGGAATTTCACTTCTTACCATGCTAAAGGCTAAAAGCTATTTCAATACAGTCATTTTTTAAACATTGCCACAGCTGTTCTTTCTTGTCCCTTATGACTGTACTATATTTATTGTCTCTCTGCAAAGATGTTTTAACCTACACCTGGCCTTCTGTTAATTCTCTACATGTCTTTACATTTCCTGTGCTTGTTTTTCAGTAACCAGAACTTGCAGCACTTTATATGTGGGTGGTTTAACACCACATGTGGCTGCAGTCAGTATATTCAGTTTAAGCGAAAAACTACTGGTAACATTTTTATTATTATAATTTTTTTTATTATGGTTTTAGATGGCTTGAAGTTTATTTTCATAGCGGAACTAAAGTTCGTTGTTCCTGGGAGGCAAGGGGGTTTGTTTCGTTGCGGACCGGGCACCTCGCTGTACCTGTTTCTGGAAGGCTTGTGTAGATCTTCACTAACTGCAGATTTGAAAAGCCTGAACGCTTTTTCCTCCCCTCGAGTTACGCGGCCAATGAGGTATGCGTTTTTTTTTTTTTTTTTTTTTCGCATTTTGATGCTTTAGGTATGCGAGCGGAGGTGATGGCTCGTGGTCTCGTAGACTATATTTAGCATGTAGTTCCTTTGTGAGATGTTTGTGTTCATCATTACTCTCGTTGAGAACGGTCTGTAGACTTATTTTGTGATTTTGTTTTTTGTAGTTCTCGCGGCATGAACGTATATATGTAACATAGCTATAAGAACGCCTTGTGTCCTGAATGCAACTGGGGGGACTCCCCTCACAGCTTCCCTCCACTAAACCTGTAGTAGACCTGTAGTGAAGCTTTCCACACTGACATTAAATTCACATAGATCCTTAATCCATACTGCATTATAACATACGCCCTAAGAAAGCGTTTTGTTCAGTGGTCTGAAGCTGAGTGTGTCACAGTGACAGCAGGGTGGAAGTTGCATCCTTCCACATGCAACTTCATTTCAAGCACTCTCTGTATCCTGGTTGAGTGTCTTTGAGAAATGTGTGCTATGCTTTACACTGACCTCTCTATGGAGGTGAAAGCTGACAAGGAATTTTCCCTTCGTGGATAAATAAAGTACTTAATTTCATTATTTGCACAGTTCCTGCAGACGTTTAGGGGGAAGCACTGTACAGCAACAAGCATGACCTTGTCACTAGGACTCAATGTACTGTACCGTAGGGTTTTTTTTTTCTTCTGAAACCATATTTAATTCAAACACCATCTTTCCTTAAGTGCATTTGCAGTGTGTTTTTGATGGGCTATCAAATGGGCATGCTTCTGTAAAAGCTAAAGCTGATCTTAGGAATGGAACATTGCGTACTGCATGCATACTAGAGCTCTAACATCGCACAGGTTCTTAACAGCACACACTGTGCACTATACACTCCACTTTTTCATGCCTATAAGCTATACATATAATGTCACCTTTAACTGGTCCTAAGATTAGAAATATGTTTTAAACAGTTTTAACACTGTGTTTTGACAGAATGGGAACATGTTTACTCCATCAATTTAGTCCAGCCATTCACCACAACAGAATTACCCTATCTCTTTTGAAATGCAACTTAAAGATATGAGGGGACTGATAATCGTATCCCTCTTTCACGGATTATATTCACTTTTTCACTGTATTTTAGTTTCTAAAATGTATGATCGTGACCATTTCTACTTCTATG
This sequence comes from Colistium nudipinnis, assembly GCA_016785305.1. Lineage (NCBI taxonomy): Eukaryota > Metazoa > Chordata > Actinopteri > Pleuronectiformes > Rhombosoleidae > Colistium > Colistium nudipinnis. The sequence goes on along the minus strand of JAFBJU010000120.1, from coordinate 427,504 downwards.
ACCTCAAACAGGTTGACTTTAAAACATCCGTTTCCATGACAACCCCATGGTCCCAGTTCCATGTTCTTCTCTATCATGCATCTAATTTTATGAATTAAAGTATTTGTCCTGAAGCTTGGCCGTGACAGTCACAGCATATAAAAAGATAATAGCATATATTCAATGGTCTGTCACTCCACAGTAGTTAAATGAAGGATCCTCTGCTGTAGTATATCAGGTTCCACTGCTGCCTGCCTGTGTGCCATTTGAATTGTATTGTAAAGTAACTTGAGCGTTATTGCAACATTAGTGTCGTCTATTTGAAACCCTTTATATAGATTAGAGTGTAGCAGAGATGCACTATTCAACAGTATAAATCTGCTTACCTAAAATCTACCTCCACAGCATAGATTAAAATGGAACGAGTTTTTACATTTCAGTCTCAAAAATAGATGGTAATCAGGGGGGTAAAACGATTTGTGGAACAAATGTAATAACCTCAGGAAGTAATGTTGAATCTTGATACGTCTCAATCCTGCCTTTATTATTAGTACTGCAGTAAAATGCTTATCTGGTTATTTGTGTGTTTTCCACTATTGGTGTGTTGTTGTGTGTCATCATCTTCAAAAGTTGTGAACAAACATTAGAAATGGATATTCTGTAGTGGCCAAATAAAGAAAATGGTATAGGGGACTTAATCAATAAAAAAATTCTATCACTAATGATGGGCAGCTGTTTAGACAGCTTTTTTTTGTAGTCTACCTTCCCTGCCGTTCTGTTGCACCAAGCAACACATAAAAAACAAATGTCAAGATTTATTTGTACAGACAGGTTACTGAGCTTATGTCTAACTGACCTTCCCAGTGTCATTAACCACAGCCACAAATTAACTCTGCGAGTCAATCACCCCATCCTGGTTTAGTACTGACTGCAGAATTATTGATTTGCTCTGAATGTGTCATGAGTCTGAAAAGGGCCAGAGGTTTGATGCTGAGTGGAAATATGTCAGCCTCTACGGCTCTGGCAACTCCTATTAGCTTTTGGTTGTGATGGGGAAAACGCCATTAGCAATAGAATTATTTTTAGCAAAGCTCGGACAGTGACACTGGGGATGATGCTGCCCTGCTTGATCAGTGCGTCACAAGGTCAAGACCTATGGGCCAAACTGATATAGTTCAACTAGTAGCCTACTGGCCCAGCTGCCATGAAGGCATTCTTGTTCTGTCCATATTAATCTGAATGTCTTTGGTGGAAAACGCCCTGAACTGCCCTTCAAATGGAAGAAGTGTGACTTTCAAGGTCTAAGGCAGATGATTTGAAATCCCTTCGATCTTTCATACATTTGCCCAGTATTTAAAACTTGACTAAAAGGCACAGAGAGGCAGCTATTATGTTTTATTTATCCTCCTGATCTGTTAAGATCTTCGAGTTATTTTATCTATTTATTTCATACTATTAAATGGTATGTACAGTTTAATTACCTTTTCCATTTGATGACACTTGAAGCACTTGGTATTGCATGTGCCACTTGAATTGTGGAACAGAAATAATGATTGTATTTTCTTCCTCTGTATTATTATCTGTTCCAGTAATGGGGAGGTACTGTAAATTGCCTCCTTCTGAAAATCGAGATGAGATCTAAAGAGGCCCCAGTCCTTAATGTTTCTATTGTTGTAGATTTGATTAAATAGAGTGGACACAAACACATGCCTCCACATATGTGAGCGTGCAAACACTACACTCAGCAGGATTACAGCAGGCTACAGATGGACCGACATGGCTGTATGTTTAACCTATATACTGTATTAACAGGCTGTTATCCATGCAGTCCACAGTAGTTGAGAAATCCAGCATTACTCAGACAAGGAGAGTGGGACCTGCACTACATTATCCTTCCTCGCATAATTTCAGGAAGGCAGAGCATCATCAAGACTTATTTCAATCCATATAAACCCACATTGCCTGTTAACATTAGATGCACCTCATTATCTTTTCAAACGTGCGGTTTGAGGGAAATACTAGAAGAAGCTGACAGTGCTCATCTTTTTTAAATCTACTTTTCCAAGTAAAAGTGATGTGACTCACAGATAGCTAAAGAAAAAACATAGTGGCGGGTAATTAACAAAGGACCCAAAGGCAGACCGCGTAGTTATAAACAGTCTTTAATTAAGGCAATGGAATGTATAATCTTCATCTAAGCATTTGTTGAAAATAATATGTTGAAAAGTAGTAAGAAGTTAGAGTAAGAAAATCAAGCAAACAAGATGGAGCAGAAACTATGCAGCTGTGACAATCCAATGTCTGTGCTTTTAATGTGATCATATGTTCTGCTTCGACAGGATTCAAATGGCAATGAAAAAGTCGGCTAACAACTCTAATCCTCAAAGTGATCCCAACTCACGTGCATGGGATTTCTGCTTGTAATCGGCGTCACAACATTTGGTCTCAATATATAGATGGTAATAAAAAAGCCATCTGTGAACATACAGTGATCAGAATTAAAATACAACATGTACATGCTGGTATTTACCATCAAATCAGTGAGAAGTCTTAATAAAAACAGAAACTTTATTCAATTGGCCGCTGGGTTTAGGCCTCTATTCTCTGAAGCTCGCAGGATCAAAAGCAAATCGTGAAGCTCTGGCAATCCACGTCCTATGTGCAGATCTCGCGAATGTAAAGCTGGAAGGAAAGAATGGAAAGGAAGCCGCTGGCTATTTGTTTTTATTTAATATGTTGCAGTCAGGTTCCAGATGGGATCCTCAAATTAATTACATGTCTCCAGAGCACAAATACCGACGGATCATCACTCATGTCATGTTTTCATCTGGTTTTCATTTAGCGAAAAACAAACTACAGCTGAGGAGGACGCGCATCAGATTATTTGTTTTTGTGATGAAAATGAAAATATCTCATCTATCGAGGCATTCGATCAAAAGTTATGGTCGTGGCAATCTGTCCAGTAAGGTGAAACATTTGAACATTTGAAGAGGAACAGGGAGGATTGACAAACCTGGCTAAAAAGTGTTTCTAAGAAATCACGGGTGCCATGCATTCAGCTGAATTAATTCTTAAGATAATTCCCTCAATCTGTTCAGTATCACTATCAAAGTTGATTGTTAACGCCTGAATTACACATTTATATGAGGCACATTATTCTTCATCGATTGTTAACACAGTCGGGAGGCATTTGATTAAAATAATGCTATAAATGCTGTACTTACAACAATGTTTGGGCATTTCTCAAGATGGACTGCTGCCAGGCCCATTTAAAAAGCAATTCAAACAGGAGCTGTGAGAGCAATTCTATTTAGATTCTGTGATTAGTTTCCCCTGCCTGAAAATCATCACCCTATATTTGCTATAAACAAGTTACAAACCAGCTCATGGCAACGCACAAAACCTTGCAATTACATTTTATTGGGTTGTTTTGTTGTATCTTATCGCGTTCTAAGATGCTATATTTTTATTTCGCTCTCCTCGTTGGTTGCCAAAGAAACCAAACGAGGACATCAACCGCTCATCTTGTGGGCGAAGAAAAGAATGGGCTGCCCACACTTGCAGCATGTTTTATGATGGGCCTGTTGATGTATGACAGAGCTGGTGGCTTGCACACACAACTTTCTGAGACTAGCCAGAGTAGAAGTGAGGAAACAGCAGAATAGCCAGAGGGTGGTTCCTGGTCATGGCTGCCCCTCAGTGGAGAAATAATTGATTTCTGTCTTCCTACATGATCTTTGATTCACCCTTTGGCGCACAACCTTCAGGACCTGACAAAGCACAGAGCACAATGGCTATAATCTGAGACGATATGCTACAGATGAGAAATAAATGTGACAGCACTGGGCACATCAAGGATATCACAAATCCAAACATCCGTCCATCTATCATCTGAACGACTTATCCTTTAAGGGGCCAGAGCCAATCCCAGCTGACATTGGACAAGGGGCAGGGTTCACCCTGGACTGGTCGCCACTGTATCACCGAACCAACATTCAGAGATGCACATTCACACGTGCAGTGCGGGTAATTTCCCTCAGCAAATGGACCTAACCTGCATTGGACGGTGGGAGGAAGTCTGAGTGGCAAGAGAAAAGCCTCACAGTCATGCATGCAAACAGCACACAGATGAAGATGTATCTACTGCGCAATCATTCACTTAAGTCAATCATCCATTGTTACTATGGCCTACGTGTTGCTCCATGTCAAATTAAAGATACAAATCCAAATCCTTAGTGTCAGCAACTGTTGGCAACCTTACTGTAAAAGCATGTGTTTGATATTCACTATTTTCGTAGCCAACAGCGATCCACTAGTGATGTCACGTGTGATTGTGACAGCCCAAGACGAGATATCAGCATGAACTATACCTCGCAGCCTTTTCTGCGTCGCAATAATAACCAGGGGCCAAGGACAGACAGAGAATAATGTGGGCCAGAAAGATCAGTTGTCAGAGTAGCCTCGTGCAATAATACATTTTTGCCTGGATTGTTTTGTATTTGATGAAGTGCTTTACTGTCGGTGTATCAAATTACTTTGGCTGTAGCGGTAACATTGTGAGTATTTTACTACTGTATTCAGTGTGTTTATTGTCACTTTGGTTTGTTTAGTGCTTCTCTGCGTGGCTGCGGGGGCAGAGCTCCTGGGGAAGCTGCCACTGGTGTGCTGCATCTTGTCATCGAGAGTGGGAGACGGCAGCCTGAGCAGGGTCTGTGAGAGGAAGCAGACTGACAACTTCAGATGACTGTAAAGCGGAGTTACTGTACCTGCTCGCCGGCTGTTTCAATCTGATTTGAATGGAGGAACTGAGATGCTGGACACGCTGAGGGCAAACAAAGCCAGCCGCTATTTATCCGCTCTTGTCACCAGAAAAAAAAAACAGGAGATCTTAACCTCTCAGATCGTGTGCGAACAGCACTTGTCAGTCAGCCGACACGTGCGTGTATCTTGCGTTTCGGAGCGAACCCTCCATTTAGCTATATATTTTGGATGCTGACAGTTGGGGACAGTTGTTGCTCCCAGTGCAGCTCTCTGTCATCCATTTTACGGCGCCCCTGATCCCTGCTCCAGCCATCCATACCCGGGGAGTGGAAAGAGAGCCACCATCCCTCTCTCTCCCTGACTGTCTAACGAGATCCTCTATCGCTGACACTCTGCTCTGTCACCCAGAACAAAGCCTCTTCTCAGACAGAAAGGCAGGCAGACTGACGGCTCCACAGAGGCGGGAGGGAGGAGAGTCAGTAGGGGAGGAGGCGTGTGCCAGAGGAATTTATTTCCTTCCCCGACGGGTCGCTTTTTATTTTCCAGGTGGGCAGATAGATTTTCTACCTCAAGGAGCACAGTTCCAGCAAGTAGTGAAAAGACAGGGTGTTATTTTAATGGACAGTGACAGTTAATCTCTGGAGTGCGATTCAAACTCACATGTCAGCTGGTGTGAGGACCACGCTGATGCATGTAACATCCTATTGCTTTATGACTCAAACTATTCAGTGATAATACAACAGGTTAATGACAACCCCTTGTTATTAATTTTCCATGGATCATAATTGAACAACAGTGGTATAGGAGCAAAAGCACAATGTAGGATACATTAAAGACAACAGACTATTGTTTCAGGAGTTTGACAATTCTGGTAATAATCATGAGGATATATGTGGGATTTACTTGGATCAACTGGAAAGACATTATAATGAGTTCTCATCATTAATTATAACTAAAATAATGCATAAGGTATATGTGTTTCGTCAGGTAAAGGGGTTTTAGCTTGCGAGCATATGCCAGGTGGGAACTGAATTAGTCCACCAGATGGCCATTCATTTAATATTATCATTTGTTCTTGATCAGTCACTCATTCGACTATATTTGTTAAACCATTTAGAACTTTTAGGACCATTGGCCGCACATTTTTGGTGAACACACATTTGATGAACATGGTTCTGCTTTGTAATTAACCATGACGAGTGAAAAGACATTAAGAGACAAAGATACTCCTAGCCAACAGTAAAAGTTACAATATCAGAGAGAACAAGTCTGGTGGGAAGAGAAAATGCAGGCAGTTCTAATTTATCTGGGTTAAATAATGGACGTTTTAAAAATATTCTGAGACTTGTCTTTATCGTCTGTATTTGTTCTGAATGTGTTTCCTCTTGAGCTGTGGAAAGACTAATAAAGACAATAGAGTCATCTTTCACCCGATCTGCAAGTTCTTTCCTGTTGAGGGGAAAAATGAAATCAAGATTCTCTAAAATTCTGAATGTAATAATTGATTAGAGCAAAAGATGTGTCCAATCCAAAGAGTAAAAATAGGTTTATTGGTTCAGCAGAAAATGATATAGCACTGTCTGGTTTTAGCCACACATTTCATAGACTGCAGAGCCTGTTTCGCACAGGCTCTCGTCGTCTTTCCCCCATCACAGTGAATCATTGAGTGTTGATTAAATATTCCCCCAGGCTTCTTTCTTTCTCTCATTCTTTCTTTTCATCCTTTTCTTTCCAACTACATCCTCCTCTTTGCAATCAGAACTTTATGAAAGAGTGCATGAATAACAGGAATGAAGAAATAATGTGTCTCAAGCCCACTCCAAAGGGGCTGCCCCATTATCTTCCAAGCTGGAATTGCTGTGAGAGTGTGGAGCACCACTGTGGGACTCTGGTGGTAATTGATGTTAGTGTGAATCTCCGTGTCTCACTGTGAGTACGCTCTGTAACAGTACCGGACAAATTCAAATTTCAGGCAGACCTACTGAACCTTCAATCATAATATGATTGGGTCTGGGCCTGTGTGTGAAAATGGGCTGCAAAACTGATAATGTCTAATGGTGCAGGCTTTGGCATAAAGCCAGGGAGCAGTCCTCATCACCACCCAACACCATTTTATGGAAAAGGCAGTTTCACTGGACATAGATGACATGTATTAAAGTATTAACCATTTGGAAAAACACTGGAAACCAAACACGTGTAAATACTAATCACAAGAGGGACACATATGAATAGAACTGAAAGAATGCTATTTGAAAACATTTGAAAAAGTGTCTGGACTGGCAGAGATGAATGTATCCAGTAAATGTTTCATTGCATTGAGAAATTGGAAAAGTATCAATTCAAATCGATCGTCATGATTTTGAGCCCAATGATGCTACTGTTTTCTTCAGAGGATATGCAGCGCTTTCACAAAGACTGTATGTAAAATCTATGACTGTGATATTTATCTAACAGAGCAATGCTACCCTCTGCTGTTTCCTCTGCGTTAACATTTTAGTAGAAGAGCAAGTGGGGGCACATCAGGATGTGCCAATGTCTGCATAATCGATAAGAGATTTCCAGGTGTTTCAAATGCCTTTTTAACATCCCACTGCCAGATAGTGTGAGATGAATGATCTGCTTGTTTTCTACAGCGAGTTAATCCTCATTTGTGGTCTTGATCGGTGGCCTTTTTCTTCCCTTCTGATGACAGAACAAAAATAGAAAATATGGCAAATTCAAAAAACATCAAAATGTTGGAATACGAAAAGAATCCCAACAAACACACGACATTGCCATGTGTAAGAAAACAGATAATTCAATTTAATTACATATAAACGCATTACGTGGATTTTTTTTAGCAGGGTACATTTCCTGTAATACTGATAATCTGCATCCAGTAACACAGGATGCAGTATTTCCTGTACTACTGATAAGGCAGTAACACCGGAAGCAGTGTTACATGCAGGCTGAGCTGGGGGCGACGCTCCCAACCAATCAAACACTGTTACGAACCATTTGTTGTATTGCTGCGTTTCAGCCAATCGGCGCCGTCCTTTAAACTACATTCTGACCAATGATATTGGAGAATGTTCAGAAGTTCGACATTAGGAAGTCGAGTTACGTGTGTGTATTTTGTAAATGCGCCGACGCTGAGACACGTCGCGAACGAACCGCGGCTACACGTCGCGAACGAAAAACGCGCAAGTTTCTGACTTAGTCGAACGTTTAATTAAGTCGGCTGACGGAGCGGAACTATCCTCGGCGGTGTGCGTCTTTCTTGTGCCCTCATTACTCACAGTCGCATCTTGGCTCTTCGATAGGGCTGTGTGGATAAATATACATGGGGCGCCGTTCCCGCGGGACATGGAGGATCTAACCCGCCGTCATCATGGCTGCTCTGACGGCGTGGCGTTACACCAGCGGCCGTGTCCTCGGAGGCTGGGGCCCGCTGCTGTGTGTCCTCCTGGGCTCTCTGGTGGCGCTCCTGATGCCAATGGTCGGCGTGGAGGAGCCTTGCTGCGCCGCCCTGAGGGGCATCGCCCAGCTGCGCTGCCAGCTGTGGGGAGTCACTCCTCCGCGTCCCGCGGTGCAGTCCACCAGCCTCACGGTCCCCTTCACCGCGCTCGATGTGCTCCCTCAGAGGTCCAAGCCAAGCAAAGGTACACACAACTGCGTTCGCACATCTGCTCACTACCATATGCTTCGGGTCATCATAGTGACCAATGAGACATTTAAGTCTCTGATCAAGGCTAAAAAAATCTTCTCACACTTACCAGGGAACATACCACGTAAGCAGACCATATCTCTAACGCCCATTATTGTTGTTCTTATTCCCTAAAATTGATCTTAGTGTTAATCCAGAAAATGTAGTGAAAGTCGAACTTTAACATGATATGGACATGTCAAAATATATAATAATTGCCTCTTATATTTGTATATTTGATATCTGCTCAATTGTCATTCTGGTTTTGAACAGGACTCTCATGTTTGGTGTCTGTGTCTCTTTCACACTCGGCCAGTTTTTGGGAAAGAGCAATGCCACAGATGGCTGATGCAAACTCCAATATAAAATGACCTGCTGAAAAATGTTTGAGCACCCTCTAGTGGGAACATTTGAGTTAAAAAAAGAAGAAGCTATTTTTAGCTCAAGACATTTAAGAGATACACAGGTAATGGTGAACACTGGTCTGTATACTATGTAAAGCTTTGTGGAGTTTTTTGTGTTGGACTTGACAGTGTCTATCTTGTTCTGTTTGCAGATATGCTGCTGGAGGCTAAAGCGGCTCTGCAGGTGGCTGTGGAGATGAGGAAAGTGGGGAAGAGGGAGAAGGCTCACAAGCTGCTGGTGCATGCGTTGAGCCTGAACCCTGAGTTTGTGGATGCTCTGACAGAGCTGGGCACCATTCTGGAGGAGGAGAAGGATGTTGTCCAGGCAGACCACCTCTACACCAAGGCCTTGGCCCTCTCTCCGTGTAATGAGCGGGCTCTAATCAGTAGAGATCGAACTCTACCATTGGTGGAGGAGATTGACCAGCGTTACTTTGGCATCATTGACAGCAAAGTGCGCAGACTTATGTCCATTCCGACTGGCAACTCTGCACTCCGCAGAGTGATGGAGGAGACTTACTATCACCACATATACCACACGGTGGCCATCGAAGGCAGCACGCTCACGCTGTCGGAAATCCGTCACATCATTGAAACGCGCTATGCCGTCCCTGGGAAAAGCCTGCAGGAACAGAACGAGGCCATTGGTGTAGATGCGGCCATGAAGTACATCAACACGACGCTGTTGTCCAGATTAGGAGCCATCACTGTCAGTGACATCCTGGAGATTCACCGGCGGGTACTCGGCTACGTGGACCCCGTGGAGGGAGGGAGGCTGCGCACCAGCCAGGTGTTTGTCTCCCACCACATCCCACCCCACCCTCAAGACCTGCAGAGACACATGCAGGAGCTGGTGCAGTGGCTCAACTCTGACGAGACTCTGCAGCTGCATCCCGTGGAGAGCGCGGCTCTTGCCCACTACAAACTGGTGTATGTGCACCCGTTCATTGACGGCAATGGGCGCACATCCCGTCTGCTCATGAACCTTGTGCTCATGCAAGCGCGATACCCACCAATCACAATCCGCAAAGAACAAAGGGCCGAATACTATGCAGCTCTAGACACAGCGAATGAGGGTGACGTTCGGCCTTTCATTCGCTTTATAGCCAAATGTACCGAGATAACACTGGACACACTGCTGATTTCTACAACAGAGCACGCGGTGGGGCTGCCAGGGGCCCGCCAAGACCAGGCCTGTCTTGACTGCAAACAGACCATCCCGATCCACAAATGAGCTGGAGATGGGAGGAAATATGGAGATGGGGTTTGGTTCCATAAGAGTCATTAACTGTGTTGATTTCCTTGGATTTAAAGTCTTTATGTGCCTCATGTTGGTTTCTTTACTAGCTGAATTCATTGAAAATGTGGCAGATGCAGATTTTGCTGTGATTTGGTTTGCTTTCATTCAAACCTGTTCAGATGACAGGCATTTGGATTCTTATTAGGATCCACTCTAAGGTTGGACTTTTGGTAATGGGAGGAGGAAACAGCTTTATTAGTTACTTTAGTGATTTCCACTGCTGAAGTGTACGGTATGTGAATATTTTGTTCAGCCTCTTAGATACTTATGTCTCATGACACTGTAAAGCACTTTCATATATTTGATTATTTATTTGATTTTAAAATTAAAGTATCAACTTTCATCATGTCTTCAGGTTGTCAATGATGGACACTGTTGTGAGTGCAATATCTGGATCAAAGATTAATTACATTACTTTATTAATCACAAGTTTAGACCGGCAGAACATGTCAATTAATTAAAAAAAACAAGAAGAAAATAAACACAATAATTGAATTAAAAAAAGTAATTTGGTCCACTTCTATACTAAATTCTACACACTGACTAGAAATGTGGCGACTATCCGGGAACGCATTAGAAAACCATAAGAAGGCATAAAAAACTAACACAAATAAATTTAAAAAGCAACACACACTTTTAGAGCATTTCTTTTGGGGTAAAGAATAAGTTGATGTTATGACGGTCATAAAATTCGACAAGTCTCTCGTCGGACCTGCACAGCAAGGCTCGCTACACCTCCGGGGCAGACCCGGATGGACTTCGCGGGCGCCACCTTCCAATTCCCCGGTGATCAACAAAACACACCGGCTGACAAAAATTAACCCAACACTCCCGTGGCAAAGCTCTCCCGACCAAAAGGTCTTACGGCGGAGTTGGAGCGACATTACCGCCGGTGGAATCCGAGGCTGCCCGAGGAGGAGCCGATGCTACGCGCATATGCCAGAAAGTAAATAGGAAACTCCTATGCATGATCGACATCGTTGACAGAGGAGCGCGTTGTCCTCACGTGCACCTCTGCCTCTGCCACTGAGAGACGCGTGGAGCTGCCATACTAGTCGGGTCTGGTTTCCGGTTTAAGTTAACCCTAATGTTTCTGAGATACAAATACAAGAATAATGTTCTGTAATGTTGTAGACTCAATTCATGTTTTGTATTTTTTGCCCTAGTCCTCAGGCATGTTGATGGGCATGTACATGATCACGTGCGCTTTGCAGCCACCAGCCATCGCCTGATCATCTACAGTGTGGTAAAAGGCGTTCTACTGGACCACACTTTCCAAGTGTGCCATACACAGGCAAGTTGAATCCTGTTAAGTAACTTCTGTAGCTGTACTCTGGTTATAGAAATAGTGACATTTTCAAATACATGATATCCTATGGCAGCAACCTAGGGGAACTTAAAAATGAATAAATAGACAAGCTGATTTCTTAAATAGCTTCCTTATCTAAAAAATCGGACGAACATCTCTCTGGAAGTAGGAGTTGGTGCTGGTCAGTGGATGCCAGAATATAGATTTGATGATATCTGGAGACAAAAACCCCACAGAGCTTTTGTGAGGTCAAGAAGGAGCTGGACGAAAAAGAGCAACATTTCTTTTGCATTACAAAAATTGAAAAAAATATGAATAGATTATTTTTTTAAAAGAATGGTAACCTTGTATCCTCATGATGACAGAGCTATTTTGATGTCTACCATATTCCTATGCACTTGGATGTTTCAAGTTTTTGACTTTTTTGCCATTTTAGGACGACATACTATAGTATGGTGTTTTTGGTCAAAATTTGGTTGACATGCTACCCTATGAAGTTTTTCCCGTCTACCCTATTTTTTTGGATTGCCGATGCTACTGTGCGAGTTTCGAGTGTTTTGAATTTTTTGACTTTTTGGCCGACATAAGGCTATAGTAAGGTGTTTTTTTTGTCAATTTGTTAAAGTTTTGAAGACATGCTATACTATGCCGTTTTCACTTTATTTTCGCATTAACCCTATTTTTAGGCCCTGCCGATTATGCTGTGCGAGTTTGGAGTGTTTTGAGATGTTTGACTTTTTGGCCGACATAAGGCTATAGTAAGGCAATTTTGGTCCATTTTTTGAAATTTTGACGACATGTTATACTATGACATTTTCACAATTTTTCACTTTATTTTTGCATCTACCATATTTTTAGGCCCTGCCAATTATGCTGTGCGAGTTTTGCGTGTTTTGAATTTTTTGACTTTTTGGCCGACATAAGGCTATAGTAAGGCGTTTTTGGTAAATATTTTAAAGTTTTGAAGACATGCTATACTATGCCGTTTTCACTTTATTTTCGCATCTACAAGTGCTGTGCGAGTTGTGAGTGTTTTGAATTTTTGGCCGACATAAGGCTTTAGTAAGGCGATTTTGGTAAATTTTTTGAATTTTTGACGACATGTTATACTATGACATTTTCATAATTTTTCACTTTAGTTTTGCATCTACCCTATTTTTAGGCCCTGCCAATTATGCTGTGCGAGTTTTGAGTGTTTTGAATTTTGGGCCGACATAAGGCTATAGTAAGGTGTTTTTGGTAAATTTTTTAAAGTTTTGAAGACATGCTATACTATGCCGTTTTCACTTTATTTTCGCATCTACCCTATTTTTAGGCCCTGCCGATTATGCTGTGCGAGTTTTGAGTGTTTTGAATTTTTTGACTTTTTGGCCGACATAAGGCTATAGTAAGGCGTATTTTGGTAAATTTTTTGAATTTTTGACGACATGTTATACTATGATATTTTCACTTTTTTCAATTTATTTTTGCATCTACCCTATTTTTAGGCCCTGCCAATTATGCTGTCCGAGTTTTGAGTGTTTTGAATTTTTTGACTTTTTGGCGGACATAAGGCTATAGTAAGGCGATTTTGGTAAATTTTTTGATTTTTTGACCACATGTTATACTATGACATTTTCACAATTTTTTATTTTATTTTCGCATCTACCATATTTTTAGGCCCTGCCAATTATGCTGTGCGAGTTTCAAGTGTTTTGATATTTTTTTACTTTTTGGGCGACATAAGGCTATAGTAAGGCAATTTTGGTACATTTTTTGAATTTTTGACGACATGCTATACTATGACATTTTCATAATTTTTCACTTTAGTTTTGCATCTACCCTATTTTTTTAGGCCCGGCCGATGCTACTGTGCGAGTTTTGCGTGTTTTGAATTTTTTTACTTTTTGGCCGACATAAGGCTATAGTAAGGCGTTTTTGGTAAATATTTTAAAGTTTTGAAGACATGCTATACTATGCCGTTTTCACTTTATTTTCGCATCTACAAGTGCTGTGCGAGTTTTGAGTGTTTTGAATTTTTGGCCGACATAAGGCTTTAGTAAGGCGATTTTGGTCAATTTTTTGAATTTTTGACAACATGTTATACTATGACATTTTCATAATTTTTCACTTTAGTTTTGCATCTACCCTATTTGTAGGCCCTGCCAATTATTCCGTGCGAGTTTTGAGTGTTCTGAATGTTTTGACTTTTTGGCCGACATAAGGCTATAGTAAAGCGATTTTGGTCAATTTTTTGAATTTTTGAAGACATGCTATACTATGCCGTTTTCACTTAATTTTCGCATCTACAAGTGCTGTGCGAGTTTTGAGTGTTTTGAATTTTTGGCCGACATAAGGCTTTAGTAAGGTGTTTTTTGTAAATTTTTTAAAGTTTTGCAGACATGCTATACTATGCCGTTTTCACTTTATATTCGCATCTACAAGTGCTGTGCGAGTTTTGAGTGTTTTGAATTTTTGGCCGACATAAGGCTATAGTAAGGCGATTTTGGTCAATTTTTTGAATTTTTGACGACATGTTATACTATGATATTTTCACTTTTTTCACATTTTTGCATCTACCCTATTTTTAGGCCCTGCCAATTATGCTGTGCGAGTTTTGAGTGTTTTGAATTTTTTGACTTTTTGGCCGACATAAGGCTATGGTAAGGCGTTTTTGGTAATTTTTTTAAAGTTTTGAAGACATGCTATACAATGCCGTTTTCACTTTATTTACGCATTTACCCTATTTTTAGGCCCTACCGATTATGCTGTGCGAGTTTAAATTTTTTTGACTTTTTGGCTGACATAAGGCTATAGTAAGGCGATTTTGGTCAATTTTTTGATTTTTTTACGACATGTTATACTATGATATTTTCACTTTTTTCACTTAATTTTTGCATCTCCCCTATTTTTAGGCCCTGCCAATTATGCTGTGCGAGTTTTGAGTGTTATAAATTTTTTGACTTTTTGGCCGACATAAGGCTATAGTAAGGCTTTTTTGGTACATTTTTCAAAGTTTTGAAGACATGCTATACTATGCCATTTTCACTGTATTTTCGCATTTACCCTATTTTTAGGCCCTGCCGATTTTGCTGTGCGAGTTTTGAGTGTTTTGAATTTTTTGACTTTTTGGCCGACATAAGGCTATAGTAAGGCCATTTTGGTAATTTTTTTAAATTTTTGACG